>JAUTXW010003070.1:0-529233 GCA_030620095.1 Kuschelorhynchus macadamiae
GCAAGTAATTCCATGATAGTTAAAACATTTTCACTGTTAGGATTTTCTGTTGGACTTATTATATTATAAACATGCGTACACAAGTCGCCACAATCAGATGAAATATTATTTTGAAATATTTTGAAATATGTATTGAATTCTTGCCTTTTAAGTATAGATAATCTATAATCAATAATTTCCTTTAATCGCCACAAATTGTCCAAAGACTCTTGTCCTAAGTATATGAAGTGTGGGCCTTTTGTAATTTGTAGAACAGGGGTATCATTTATTTTCTGAACCTGCAGATGAATGTTGTTTATATTCACACTGGTTTGATCAACTTGAGGAAAGTAGAAATTGTTTACAATAATTCCTTGATGAACACAAATGTCTTTCCAATTTTCTTCGGTTAGTGCGATTGAAAATCCAGTTTTTCCACCAATTACAATTTTTGGAGAAAAATCATTTAAACTAATGCCAACAAGAACAAATTTTGACAAAGAATTATTTAAAAAATAAATTTTTGAATTAAGAAGCGTTTCCAAAGGTTTATGAACCACGGCGTTGTTCATAATGACTAAACGAGACTGAAACATATTGTGTTATTCTTGTACTTAAATATTCTCATCCCCACTTTCTTTAAAGTTTCGATTAAAATGGATTAATGAAAAAATAGATTTCCAGTTTGAAATTTGTAATAAAGATAAATAATTAAAATGGTAATGTATAAAAATAATGCAAAGTTTAATGTAACACTAATGATGGAAAAGTAATAATTTTTGAATCCGTCATAATAATTGGTACAGTTGGGGGTTAAAATTTGTAACTGATTATTTTTAAACTCTAACCTTTCTATCCAATTTGTATCAAAAATAGATCGATTTGGATAATAATACAAAATTTTAAAAAATTTACTTGCATTTTCATTTCCATTTATTCGTTCCATCCAACTAATTGTACTATTGTTAATAAATCCAATTTTCATAAATTTACAATATTTACTTATAGTGACGTATGTTTTATTAGAACAACATATTTCACACTGTGTTACGCCAGGGGGATGATGAACATAAAAAACATTTTGGAAAATAAAATTGAGAAGAATAAATTGAGATCTACTGATAGTCATTAAAACAAATTAATAATTATATTCCAAATTTATTAACATTAAGCAGATACTTTCACCACGAAAGCAAAAGCAGTTGTAAAAAAATAACAATAAAATACTTAATTTAAATATATGTAAAAGTTCATAAATAAGGATATTAATAATACTATATAAAATGTGTAGCTTGAAGACTTATTTTGAATGGTTACAATTATTCGATTCCTATTTTTCCATAAACAGTTATTTAAATCACAATTCCTAGCAAATTTCTTATGCTCCACAATAGGATCATCATAACTTAACCAATCAAAAATTTCAATACCACAATAAAAACATTTACAAATATCATTGATTGAAGTATAGTAAAAGCCAGCTCCAGCTAACACTTCTGGTCTCAATTTTCCTTTCCATTTTTTAAAAGTGGAAAGTCGTTTTTCATATGTTTTAAAATAACTGTTATCAATTTCTTTGTCAAAAGTTTCTAAGCACATTTTATGAAGGACTTATGAAGACTAACTTTGGTTTCAAAAACAACAAATTTAAATACCTTATAATATCTACATAAATATATCTAAATCTTCATGTTCTGCATTCCATTGATACAAAGCAATATCTTGGTGTCCCCAAGCTAATGTATTAAAACTATAGGGAATTTTATACCGCTTATCATCTTCGGAACTCAAAGCCAATTTATTAATTAACTCTGAAAAATTGTATGTTGTCTAGATCGAAAAACATACATTGAACAAAAGGTTTTAGAATGATTTTCAACAACATCTTTATAATGAATAAAATCCAACTGCTTTTTAATTGCACTTTTTTTAACACCTTTTGCTTTTTTTGTTAAACTGTTTTCCGTTTTAATACAATATGCTTTTGCTCCAGTACCAAAGAAAGCAGTAATGGGTTCACCAGCATATTCATCTTTGAATTTTCCTATAACTGACTTTGTAATAGGCATTTCATGAATATTATTAAATTCATAATTAGATGTGTCAAATTTGTGAATATTTTTTATTATGTCAGAATAAATATTTGGAGTTGTGACTTCTAAAATGAACGAATCGGTATCGGTGTATAAAAGTGAAATATTTTCCTGATAAAGAGGTTTTAAAAAATTATAAAAGAAATCATACATGACAGTTTTAGATATATCTAATATTGAGAAGCCTACATATATTGGTTTATTGTAAGTAACTTGAATCTTTTGCATTTGAATAGCTACCAAGTTTTCAGAAAATATTGTTAAGTCCTTGAAATATGGTTTTGCAATTAAATTCTCAGCACCATCTTTTCTTCTATTTTTTTCCCACTCTGTAACAAGTCTTACGTCAATTCTCCTATCAACATTTTCCATAGTCTTGCCATAAATACTATTATTTGCCAACTTGTAAGTATTACGATCAAATTCATTCTTTGAACCATTTCTTAATCTTGAATTCAAGTCTATATATTTTTTCAACCAATCAGATTGAGAAAACTGTAAAACTCTATGAACTTTAGTCAACTTGAGTCCATGTTCCAAACATTGTTTTAATAATTGATAGTGAATAACATATTTTGATTTATCATTTAAATTGGGTATTAATTTTATGCATTTAGAATTTGGCGGTTTAAAGTTTTCTGGACAAAACGGAAAATCGTTATGATAGGAATGTAGACTTGTAGGATATTCTAAATCAACTTCTAAAACATATCCCTTATTAGATTTTTTAGAAATATTCATAATATTTAAATCATTGATTTCTTTATCTGTTAACCAAACAAAATCTTCCGTTGGAATGTGCTGTGACATTGCATAACCATACAAATTTGTTGCATCATAATAAATTATGTATTTAGTTGGCTTTAAAGGATCAAAATTTAAAAGAAATGGGTTATTAGCTTCAGATTTTCTACAAATGCAAGAGCTCACACCACCGCGAACGCTTTTTTTGAAAAAGTGTATCATATCTGGATCAGTTAACAATTCTAACTCTATTCCAGTATAACGCAAACACGCCTCCCAGGATAAACCTGGAAAAGTGTAAAAATGAGCTGGATCGAGCTTATATGTGGATAAACAAGTGCTTCTAAAATTTTCAAAAATATCTGCCAAAAGTAAAGTATCAGAGAGTAAGTAAACGTCGGAGTATTGACCAAGAGATTCACATTTAAACAATTGCCAAACCTTTACAGCTCTTTGGTATTCTGCATCACTGATGTGCTCATCCGTTAAAGTATTATAAAATTGGTCTTTCTGAGGTAAAGTTGTTTCTTCTAATTTTAAATAATCATCAATATAACTGTAAGGAAATACACCTTTTTGCCGAATAAGTTTAAATCTTTCTTCATCATTGAAAATTTTTTTTATTTCCTTACATTGTTCATCTTTTAAGCTTTCAGAGAGTTTTGATAAAGAATGGGATAGAAATTGAAAAGAATCAATAAACCTTAATGATATATTTTTTTCTTAGCCTTTTGTGTCTTTTTATCAAAATAGTTATCCACATGAATAAGATTTTCAAATGAAATATATTTTTCCTTGTTTTGTGCGATAACTGTTAGTTGTTCTTTGTTTAAGCATAATTTTTTAAGAAATAGATGAGAATCATAATTACGCAAATTATGCAATATAACTGGAATAAAGTTAGGTATTCTGTAATTTATGTTGCAGAGTGAATGAGCTGGACCTCTATAAAGACCGGTTATATGACAATGATCTGCAACCCTGTCATTTAAAAGAGGTTTATTACAAATATGACAAACGTTTTCATAGTTATGATAAATTTTGTCCAGTTCGTTCAAAGGGATCATTTTTTTAGGAGCCTTTAAATATTTATTGTATATGTTATACACATCTCTTTCTAAAGAATTTATAAATAATGTATCACAATTTTGACCTCTATATTTTTCAAATTTAGAATAATTATCGTCGAAGGAACATTTAATGTAATAGGCAAATGAATGTGGAATATGTTCATATTGTTTTAAGGTGTATGAAGTATTAGGATTTTTATCAACATTGTCATTATTTAAAGGCTTTAAAATGCATTCAAAATCTGCATACACCACGAAAGGAACTTTCATTTGTTTATGATAATTTACAAATTTCAAAATATTATCATATGAATAGTTTCCAAACTTATCTTTTATTAATTCTTTTGAAGGTAGGTTAATTCGTAAATGATCACAATCATAGCTATTGTGTTGTAATAAATTTTCTTCTGTAGGGAAATATTGTAAACAATCATCGCAAATATATTTTTTCCGTGATGTTTAGAAATTTGTGCAGAAACTAGTTTTGATAAATCTTTAATATAGCAATAATGAAAAGTTTTTTCATCATCATCACTTATTAACAATAAATTGACATGTTGATTTTTTTTATTCGATGAATAATAAAGTGGACCAATTACTTCATACCCCTTTTTAGGATTTATAATTTCTAATCCATATACATTAATAGAAATGTTATTTTTTTCTTCAAAAATCTTAATGTTCTTTAGCAACATTGGAAATTCTATACCTGACATATCCAAAACAAAAGAGTAGTGTGGGTAGGATGAAGTTTCAAAATCTAATCCGCGTGGTTGGTGAAGAGCAGACACAACTGCCCAGGCGAAGCAAAAGTTGTCATCATTCCTAATGTTGATCACAGCTTGACGTCTCTTGATCTCTTGAGGAAGTTCGATAAAAGATGAGGCTCTCAGCGGATTGTGCTTGTTAACATTAATTTCCAAATGAAGTAAATTCATCAAAGCCCATCCTGCAACGTAAAAATTAAAAAATTACTTTTTTTGTTGCTGTTGTAAAATCGAAAATAAATTCTTTACCTGAATCTCTTTCTGCAAATTCGTCAGCTTTCTGGTCAATAATGGTGCAGATTTGCTCTAACAGTTCTTTTTTCTGATATCCCTGGCAAATGACTTGGAACGGCGCATTAAAAGATTTGACATCATAGCTGTCGCTGCTGGGGTTAAAATAGAAACCGAACAGTTCCATATTTAGCTTGATACATTTATGTTTCTGCAGTTCTTGATCTATTAGATGTGCAATTTTGTATTCCAAATGTTGAAAATATTCTTTCACATTTATGAAGTTTTGGTGTGAGGAAATCCTATAAGATATTATTCGTTCCCTGAATGCTGACTTGATAATTTCAACACCTTCCTCCAAGCCTATTTTGGAATTGTTCTTGTGCACACTAGATCGAAGATGTCCACCCCATAGACTTTGGTTTATATTTTTCTTGCATTCTTTACAATATTTTACAATATTTGTAGAATCTATATAAATTAAGAAAAAAATATTTTACAAAATATAACATGAAAAATAAAATGTTCTTACCTTTAACAAGCTTTGGTTTTTTCAACCAACTGTTGAGTTTTGTGGAATTTCCGTTAACATGTTTTTTAATATGTCGCAGTAAATTATCCTTTCTAGTAAAGACTTTATTACATGTTACACACTTATGCATTTCTGAAGTTTTCTGCATAATAATAATAATAAAATTAATATTGTGCAATTCTATTTAGTTATAGTCAAATTTTGAAAAAAGCAATTGCATTTTTGAAGTTCTATGTATAATAATAAAATTAATATTGTGCATTTTTATTTAGTTATAGTCAAATTTTGAAAAAAGCAATAGAAATTAATTGACTTTATGAATCCATTTCTTCAAATGAGTCAACTAATTTGTCAAAGGCCTGTTTAACATAATTCACCGTACTTTCGTCTCCCTTTTTAATTGTGATCAAATTAGGTAAATTTTGAATAGCGAAACCCAGACACTTAAGGTTTGCTATTTGTTTTTTATTTTTTTTTATTAATTTTAAATTTTTTTTTAATGATAAATGATGGTTTCGAAATTGAATTTTGTTCAACTGGTGAATTATTAGGAGAAATATCCGAAGTTAAATTTGCATCAATTTGTTTTTCTTGCGGATCAGAATTTACAATAGCATATGGTGAATTAATAGAAGATATAGCCGAACTTAAATTTTGATCAATTTGTTTTTCTTGCGAATCAGAATTTACAATATCATATGGTGACTTAGTAGGACAAATAGCCAAACTTAAATTTTGATCAATTTGTTCTTCTTCCGAATCAGAATTTTCACTAAACAAAAAGGGAGAGCAAATTGGTCTCGGAGAATTAATTGGCGATTTTAATGTTAAATAATTTGGATTAGATTTTTGAAAACAAACAATATCCTCATAGCTAGAATTTTGAGTTTCGTCAATGTCATTCAGTTCTTTAAGAGTTTGTTTAGTTTTTGTTGTAATTAAGTCCGTTTTGTTGTCAATAATGTCATTAAGATCGTCAAGAGTTTGTTGTTGAGTAGCTGTAAATAAATATTTTTCGTTGTTGTGTTTGTTGGCATTATTCTGAACTTGGCTATTGTAAATAATTTCATTCAAGTCCTGAATAGTTTGTTGTTGACTAGTTGTAAATACTTCTGTTTCATTGTTTTGTTGGTTTGCAAAATTTTGCATTTGAGTACATGTGTATAAGTCAAAGTCATTGTCAATTATTTTGCTACTCGATGCCAAAAAATTGTCCATTATGAAAAAAATCGTAATAACAAATAAAAATGTCACAAATGTACATAAAAATGTCACCAATATATATATAAGAATTAAATCTTGCCAAATAAAAATGTTAGAAATAAAAATAAAAATTTACCAAATAGACACAATGTAAACACCAGAAAACTCGCGAGCTCTGCACAGTGTGAATGCAGAAATCAATTGCATTCGTCTCTTCGCTGAGGCGATTTTATATGCAAAAGTTAATCACATGTGTCCTACTTAAAGTTGAACGACAATCTCTAAAAACCACTTTCCCAAGCCGATCAACAACCTTACCCCTCCCCTAAAAAAAATATTATCCTCTTTTTAAAATTACAACAAAATGATGTCTAATTACATCTTATGGGGGTTGGCGGAGAGGGGAGGGGGGCCCCCCTTGGCCCCCCCCCCGAGGAAACTAACGGAAGATTTGTACCAAATAGTAATATCTAGTGCGACATACAGGACAATTGTTTACCATAACCAAAATTGTTTTTTATCAAATATATAGAACAACCATTTTCATCATTCCATCTTAAAATACATTTTAAACAAAAAATGTGGGAACATGTATTTGGTCTACATGAATCATAATATTCGATTATTTCAAAACAAATAGCACAAAACACTTTTTTCTTTTCACTCTCAGTTTTATTCAATTTTTTTAAAACAATCCCATTATTTTCTTCTCGAACTAATGGTATATTTTCTTCTTGAACTCCTGGTATAATTTCTTCGAGGCTAATTGTCTGAAGCGGAATGGATCGATTTCTTTCTCCAACTGATTCACTCATTTTATTTTAATATTATTATTAATAGATTTATTCAACATATTTTTTTCTTTTAACAGTCACTCGTACCTTAACATACTAAAATGATCTTGATGCACCTATTTATAAGACTTAAGAATGCAAAATCAAATGTGGGAGAACAAAGAGAAAAAATTAAAAATATGATGCGAATGAGAATAAAAGGGGAGGAAGTTAAGAATGAGGGACATGAGAGAGAGGAAGAGGAGGAGGAGGAGGCGCTCCCCTATTATAACTACTACCCTCTTGACTATCTGCATGCAAATATAACACTCCTCTCCCACCCTGACTTCGTTCTTTGTTGCAAACTGCAATATAGCATAGACCAGCGCCTAAAAAAGAGTTTAACATTTTCGACGGAAATGCCTCTGTGACACCACGGTCCGACCGGTCTATTCCGGCGCCGGCTGATCCAGATCCACGAGCCACCTGTATACCACGATTGAACATCAGCTCTATGGCGCGTCACTCTTCTTCCATTGATCCTGGGTTGAAATTTAATTCCAACAAGCCTTATGAGGCTGAGACGACTCTCTAGAAGAATCACCCTCGTGGACAAGAAGGTAATCTCCTAAAGCATTATAGCGGCAATTTTGATGTAGCCCGTTCCTATCGAAATTATATACCTATTTATCCATATTGGAATCTCCAAGAAGCACAAGAGAACATTGAATGTGGCACCTGCTGCAGTTTTTATTGCTCCAGCAATCCCTAAGTAAGTCAGTCTTTGAAGACCTTTTCCACCACCAGCTATCAGACCAGGGATCCGTAGGTGATCCTCGGTCGGATGAGTGCAGAATAGAGGCAGTGAAGGACCTGCGGGGTTAGTGATATAAATTCTACTAAAATCTTTCTCCTGGTGAAGACTATACGCTGTGTCGTATCGGGATTGACTGAGAGTCCTAAATCGATTCACCATTGTTCAATGATCCTACATCCCAGTTGCATTCGTTTACAGTTTGTTGTTAGGAACTTGCCACCACAGCAAGACTGTTGCCAAACACTAAGGGCGTGGCGAAATGCAATACCCCTAAGGTCAGCCGCCTTATCAGTCTCCTACGAAAGCACGATCAGCACGGCTATGAAGTGCAGATTTCACCCAACTCACTAGACGAACTGCAAAACAAAAATTAGAAGGGTTATAGGGATAAACTCGAAGATAAACCAATAAAAGTTTGGTACGAATTAAAATTGAGCTCCCGCTAAGTGTGGCACATTTCAGTATTCCTATTTCACACCTGCACAGGAAGTTGAGTAGCGTTTTCTCCTCCTTCTCACACTCCATGCAGGTAGAGTCCTCCTCAATACCTAAAATAGAGGTGCCTCCTTAATCGACAGTGTCCCGTTACTACTCCTAGGGTTCAGGATCTTCCTGTCCCGTGTTAACAGCTACTCTGTTCGGCCTTTAGTGGGCTTCACAATAAAGTCTTTAGTTTGCCTATCACCTTAAAACTGGTCCCACTCATGTCGCGGTTCTTGATGCGCCCATGCCGAGGGCAGTCTTTATCTGCCGCCTGGTAGGTATCACCAGCCAGTTCTGGGCCAACATATGTGCTGGCGTCTCCGAGTCTAGCAAGCTCATCTGCCTTCTGGTTACCCTACCACAATGTCCCGGTACCCAAACAACCCTCACCCTCTTACTCCGTGCCAACTGCTCCAGTCTGTCACCAAATTCCTGAACCAATGCTTATCCCAACATGGGTGAGTCCAGCGCCTTAAACGCTGCTTGACGATCTGAGCAAATGATAATATCCTGCTTTATTCCTTCTATGACTACCTTCATCGTTCTTACCATTAAAATGGCGTACATTGTAACAGCCTGAAATACCACGGAAAGCTGGACCCGTATTGTCTGGCCTTTATATATACACCTGCACCCAAGGATTACAATGATGTCATACGTAAACCATCCGTATAACACAAGTGGATCCCTCGAGAGAGATGCTCTTGGAAACAAACTAGCTGTTCCAGCGAAGCGAGAAATTATTTTACCGCCGCCAGCAAAAAGAAAAAGTTGAAGCATTTTGATAAGGAATATGGTCGCATGAGGATGTTCCGTAGATTTCTACAGAGAGTGAGGAATTTTGACAAACCCACAATGGAGGTGTCAGATATCACAAAAACAGTAAACAAAACTCAGAATCAACACGACTTACTTACCACAGAGCAGAAATGATGTATCAGGAAATCTTAAAGAGGCAACGAGTTCCTTGTTATTAAAGCAGCGGCTATGGGTCACGCAACATTTACATGGCTTTTATTGACTATCGAAGAGCATTTGATTCTATACTACAAAGAACTCCGCGTCTACAAAATGGATCCTGCCACTGTAATCTTGTCGAAATTTCTGATATCGTTGTGGACAACTATATTCAGTTTTAGTCACGCAAATGTACAAATTACCATTAATACTGTATCTATTCGAATAGGCATTTTTTTCAGGGAGATATTTTTAGCCCCCTATGGTTTTGTATGTCTCCAAATCCTTTCTCTTCGCTCTCTAGGCATGGTTATAAGCTTAAAGGAGAGAATAAGATATACACCAACTTTACTTACCCGATGTACATGGAAGGACATAAAGCTGTATACTGGGATAGTATGTGTAGCCAACTTAAGGATATGGAGAAGTTTTAGCACAACATTCAAATGTCGTTTGATATTGTTAAATATAAAAGCTTTAGTGTTGAAGGAGAAAAGGTCCTACCACACATATTTGATCTGGAAACTGAAGGCACTTTGGATGTTAAGAAACAAGTGGACTACTACAAATATTCGGGCCATCTATCCAGATAAGTAACCTGCAACAATATGCTAGTCAAGAAAAAAGATAACCTTAAAATTGAAGGGTCTGATGTATGTGTATCCTTTGGGGCAATAAAAGGTCATGTAGCAATAAATAGAGTTATATGCACTCTACAAGGATGATTTTTGCGATCCGGAAAAACGGACTCTATGAAAATCTCGATTTTGGCATTTTTGGTCTTTGGCCGGTTTTTGTCTCTCAATTGTAAACAATCTGCAACGAAGGACTAAAAACCTAATCACAGTCAGGTATCTAGGTAAGTTTTACAATTCCAACAGCAGATCATATGTAAAGGCCACTTCAGAAAGAAATAGGCAAGTTGCCCAAAATTATAAAATACCAAACAGCATTTAATCTGAAAAGGACCCCTGAATTGTTTTATCAAAAACTAATACGGATAAGAGATAGAGTCTTAAACAAAAATATTTCGTTTAAGACATTATGAGAATTAGCAATCATGTACACTTACAGACACGCAGGTGGAATATCGCGATAGAACATAGGCAAGCATGCCTGAAGGAGTAGACAAACAAATCACTGGTAGAAAGCACCACAAGTTCCCAAAGAATAATACTAGCTGAAAAAGAATTTCAGAAAAGATGAATTTATTTTCTAAAATGAAAAGTTCTAGTACAGAAGAGCTCAATATCTGAAAGCCACTACTTACACAAGCCAAGGTACCCACTGCAGTTATAGTAGGTACGATATATCAGTTTTAAGGGAGGAATCAGTTACGCTTTGCTGAACACACCTAGCTAAGCAGTGTCTCTTCGAATCTTGGCATTATTTTTTCCTTGATAAGAGTGGTAGATAGTATGAACCGAAATGTTGTAAGATAAGAAGACAGTACTTAAGACTAGCTATAGATATCCACTCATTTAATTTCGTTGAAAATGAATATAAAATTCTCCTTTTTTAACTGTTTTTTTCTCTCTTAAAGATGCGGGACCGCTATCACCAATCGGACCACACGGTATTAATTTCTCCTAACTCATTACTCTACATTCCAAAGTATAATAAATTATGTATAGCAGCAATCCTTTGCATTATTCTGTTTTTGTCAAACAAATGCGTCTTGACATTTCACGGCGCCAATTTGTCTAAATTCCTCGCCGGCGTTAATTAGCCCCAAAATATAATCATAGGTAAAGATGCCAGACTTTTGACTTGGTTGTTTTTTGGTAGTTTGAGAACTTGCCAACTTTCACTTATTGTATACACCTGATAAATACCTGGAAAATAGGCTTGGATTGCGAAATAAAACGTATATTCAAAATAACATTTAAGCTACATCTAAAGTGCAAGTAAACACATAATTTAAAAAAATATAGAGACTTTGGAAGCATTATTAAAACCAACTATATTGGAAATTACATGTATAATTATTATGTAGCAGTAAGAGAAATTATTGTTCAACCAGTTTGTTAATATTTTAATGGAAGATGACAATTTGTAAAATCCTCTCCGAGAAGAAGGCGGTAACACCATTTTTCCTTAGTTTATTTTAACTGACCATATAAAATTTAAAGAAGCGAAGAAAAAGATACCGTTGCAAAAAGAAAAATCCCTATTGTCGCAGATGAAGATAGAAAAAAAAGACGGTATCGACCCGCAACGAATCGAACTGATGAACTGGACCCTCCACACTATGCGGCCGAATGAACGAATGGAAGAATCAACGAATAGCGGACTTAATAGTTAAATATGTCATCATTGTTCGATCTACATTGGTCAGCATAATTACAGCAGAGAGAGAGAGAAAGAGAGAGAGAGATAGATTGTCCACAGAAAGAGCTAAAAAAATAGATATTAAAAAAAGCAAAAACCGGATTGAATAAAGCCTAGTGTCTATCTATAAACAAGGGTATAACATAAAACTACTAGCAGATCGAAAAAAGACAGTATATTTACTACTTTATGTGAAACCTTAAAAATCCATGCTTTCTTTTAATTATATTTTCATGAATCTTTAATTTGTAGTCTCAATTATTCTATTATAAGGCAATACTTACGTTATACAAGGTGCAATTCGTGACTTCTGCGCACTTTGCGGCGATTTGCTTAAATTGGTGACATCATTGAAAATATCGGAGTATAAGCAAACTTCGTTAAGTTTTTGGTGTAAGCAATCTTAGCTTAGTAGGGCATTTGATTTACATTGAACAGGTTTTAGGTTCCTTTCCGACTGGTGATTGTTTTAGTTTTTTATCTTCCCACTAAAATGTATAATTCTGTACGTAATCGTTTTTTTTTTGGGTTAATATAAAAAAGTATATTTAAAGTAAATCAGTAAAAAGAGTTTTAAGTACAGTCACGATTTGCACTTGAAGAATTACTTGCTCTTTCTATAAAGATATTAGAGTAATTACTTACTTAACTTTTTATTTCAATGCTGATCACATTTAGAAATGAAGTATGAACATTTACAAGGGTCTTAAGTTAGATTGCATTAGACGTTATATTCTAGAAGAACTCTGGCCTACCATGCATCGCTAACTTAAGAGAAGTTCTCTGGACTGAGTTGGATGATGGTTTATGATCAGTATTGTTTATAGGAAAGATGTACAGGTTATTTGGTTATTAATATATATAAAAAAGTTGAATAGTAAAGTTTTTTAAATTGTAGAAAATTTCTTTTTAGTGTAGTTTACACATATAAAGGGTATTTACTTTTTCCGAAATCAAGATCAAATTTGTATTCTTAAATATGAGAACCTATGTAGCTATTATTATTATTATTGATTTAATAGGTCTCTTTCTGATGATTGTAAATACGCAAAGTTTGGTACTATTTTCTATAAAGCTGCCTGAGAAAGGGCATGGTACAAAGTACTTCTACGTAATTTCAGTCCCATGAAAACTAATTTGATATTTTAATATGTTGTTATACATAGATTAAAAAAGCTTTTTATCAGTGCACAATGCCTCGCATACTACAGAGTGTGTCTGAAAAATGTGGTCAAAATTGGCATGTCTTGCAGCCAACACTGTGTATTTTATTTTTATTTAACTATATATTTTATAATGAGATGTCTTTATATTATATAGAAAACCATTTATTACTGTATTTTATTTAAAATATTATGTTATTTTGATTACAAAATATATATAGGGCGATGTTTAGATTATGGTAATTTTTTAAATCTAATTAATTTTAATAAATTGATTACATTTTTAAATATTGTTACTGAACAATATTTATTTAGTAGTACAGAAACTGAAATAGAAATAATATATACCGGGTATTTCACTTTAAACTCCAAACGATGAATTTTCATGAATAGGTGAGTATGTCAAAATTTGGTACAAAAGAGTTTGTTTACATGGGTAAAATGTAGATATTTACGGCAGAAATAAAAAAGATGCGTTACTACAATAGACGTTGCGACGCCGTCAATACAACAGACGTCGCGACGCTAAGAAGAAACAAAACAATTGCATGAATTTTAAAAGTCTCAGGTTTCAAAAACAGGTTTATTTCCAATACATTTTTATTACTTGCCCCAACTTGTTTACTATACTGATTGTTGCGATATACAGGGTATTTTGATTAAACACCAAACACCGAATTTTCAAAAATTAACGGGGATATGAAAATGTGTGTCTTAACTGAGCAAAATAAAATTAATATAAGCTAGAAAAAATCATCGCCATCATCAGTACAGGCGTCGCAGCGCCAAGAAAAAATAAAATATTTGCGGATTTTAAAAGTCTATTTTTAAATCTACTACCTACCTAGTCTATTTCTAAGACGTTGCAGGAACTTGATTGATATATTGGTTTTAAAGATATTGCGGATCTTATTGTTGAATGATGGTTTTTGCAATTAAATACTTGTTTTAGAACATTTGGTTTTTAAAATAGTAACAATTTTAAGCTACTTTTAATTATTATTACTTGTTAATTATCGAGAACACAACGTTTGGAGTTTTAGGTGAAACGCCCTGTATATATTTTTGCCACTTCAACTGCTATACTCTGAAATAAATATTGTTAAGTAATAGTATTAAAAAAATTAAATCGATTAATTAAAATTAATCAGTTTTTAAAAATTACTATAGCATATAAATCACCCTGTGTATATTTCGTAATCACAATATCACGATATTTTAATTAAAATAGAGTAATATATAGTTTTCTATATGGTAGAAAGGCATCCTAGTATAAAATATGGACTTAAATAAATATTAAATGCGCATTGTTGGAAGCAAGGTATGGTACAGTGATAAAAAAAAGTTTTCTTAATCCATGTGCAATAACATATTAAAATATTAAAGAAAATTTCATGGAACCGAAATTACCCTTTGTGCCTTGTCCTTTAAGAAACACCTTGCCATAACAAACAATGTATTCCCATAAACTCCACTATCTACTAGAACGTTTTCCATCTAATATGTTGCCTATTATGTGTGTTTGTCAAATTTCTCGAATGTATTTTTAAGGTAATAGCATCAAACCTGGTATCTTTATAATCAGCAAGAAACTGAAACCCACTGATATACATATCATATACTGGATTTTACCTTTAAGAAGCCAAAGTTGATGTTGTATATCTCACTACACTAAACAAGTATAATTTGAAAAAACTTTTGTTTTAATCTTTTTTGATTTATTATTATTATTATTATTATTATTATTATTAAAATATGGACGTTTTGGACGGTGAACTTATATAGTTTTTAAAAGTCATTTACAAGACGTCCACTGGGGCTTTCTCTCTGTAGCTAGTACGCCACTCGTTTCTCTACAAAATAGAGAATATCTGGCCAAAACTAATTAGTTGTCTCCTATATTTATTAAACTCAGATTGTTGCATCACGTAAGATACATTAGAAAAATTACAAAGAATTATTATTCGCGAAACTGATGCCATCTAAAAACAAACTAGGAGTACCGTACGTGTCATTATCATTTAAATAAAAATGTACATTTTCCACATATATATGAGACTTATAAGTTTTTTTATCATATAAATGAATATGACTTGTCATTCTAAAACTTCATGAAACTATTCTAACATTTCTACCTTTAAAGGACGCCCATTTAAATGTTATGGTTTACCAATATGATGGAAGGCGGTAAATAAGTAAGATACGTTAGTCACCAGACGCAATACACTCACCTAATATCGACCCAATATTATCTCTTAATGATGACTATTGCTAGCTCTAGTCGGGTAGGTTCGGATTCTTCTTTCTCGTTACTGTACTTATACTTCCATATCACAATCTCTTATTTTAGGTGTAAGATTTAACTTAAGCGTCACCAAGTTTTAATTTAAGTTAAATAAAACTTGGAAAAAAAAAGAGGAGTTGCATTGAATCTAACCACTATCAATAGGTAAAGACTTACCTTGATCAATTTAAAACCAACACGTTGGAAACAAATGACTTTTATTGTTTACTTCACAATATATCCCGTGACTTATCCCCAAGAAAAAAAAAAGAAAATGTACTGAAGAAAAAAAATTATGATTGTCAACTCAATTCCATCTACCAGGGAGGTTAATAGCATCCCAACAAGAAGTGAAGGAATTAAATTTTCCCTAACAAGAGTTTAAATTTATTGTAAAGTTACACTAACTGAAATCCCAAATAAATTATTTAATTTGGGGTACGTAAATACAAAACCCAGAAGCTTTTTCTTTATTTATACCACTCCAGGTTAATAACATTTGGATTATACAATATAAACAAGAATTAGATCAAATAATCTGTTTAGAATCCCAATAAGTTTCTTTACCCCCCCCCCCTTAAATGATTGAAGTTTAATTCTACTTAAAATAAATAATTATGTTACAAACGATAATGGTTAGGGTGAAGTATTAAAAAAAAATAAATTTTGATTAGCTGAGTGGCAGCACGAGGGTACCAAAAAATTGCTTGATGAGCATGAATGTTAAGATGACCGATGGTAGTGGCACGTGGAAGTAATTAAGACAAAATCGCCATGTAGGCCGTAAAGTTGAAACCCAAAATTTACTAAACCATAATATTCAACTTTACTTCGTCAAATCGGATTCTTCTAATCTCCTAATAATTTGGGATGGAATTTAGTTAACAAACAAAAAAAAATTCAGAACATCCGACACTTCCGTCGTTTATGATGAGACTTGGTGCTAAAAAGAAAGATCTTTTCCTTAGCCCTTCTCACGTACACAAAAATTGCTTTCATCACAGAATATTACCAAACACGGTAAATCTACATATCCTTTTCTACATTCCAAAACATTATTTGAAAAAAATCACTTTTCTCAGTATCAACCAAATAATGTTGGTACAATAAATCCTCTAAACTAAATATTAACTTGTCAAATTCCAGTTCGGTTTATAACAAAAATAGCCTTTATATCCATGAGTATTGGAAAGAGATGAAAATATATTATTACTCCTCAACTAATCCAAGCTACCCTGTATTTCGCCCAACCAAAGAATAACTATCTAAATCAGTAATATTAGCTCGCCGATACGTCAAATCAAGGACTTATAATAAGAAACAAAAAAGGAGAGAGAGATAATACTTCCACTTCTATGCTTATTTCGACTGCATTATTCTATCGATTGAAGGCATGTGGTTTTGAACTGACCTATCATAACCCCGTGTAAAAATCTGACAACTGATAAACAATAACAAAGCAAATCTTTGTAGATTTCAAAATATGTTTTAATGAACAAATTTATCTTACTAATTAATGCAAAATATCCAAGTTATTAAAGAACATTTGTGTTTAAATTTACGTGCTTGTGAAATTTCCAAACAAAATGTGATATGCTATTTGACAAGTAAACAACAAAATTCTTCTGAACTAACTAATATTAACAAATGGAATCTTAGAATATTAACGCAAGAAAACTATATACAGGTAGATTTTTGAATGTTCTATTAGATTATGTTATCAGAAACATATGTCACTTAGATTTTACATTCATTTGTTTGTCTTATATAATTGTTGACCCAGTCTTCGAGTCACAGCATATTAAAAATGTTAATTCCTATTAATTGGAATATCTTAAAGTGAATTTTATATATAAAAGTAATTATATGATAATACAGGACAATATGAAAGTATATTACATTGACTCTATCAAAAATAAAGCAAATTCACATAAGACAAATTAGATTAAAATGACTTAGATATCACAAATGATATAATACTAAAAAAAGTGTCAAGCGAAGATTTATTTTATTGAATTTTACTGCTCTATGTACTGACAGATATAAATGACAAATCTAACTGTAACACTATATGTAGCTCACCTTCATAACTTTTTGCGTTTTGCCGATGATGAAAATCATTCAGATGACAACATGGATGGCCTAGCTAAATAAGTAGTTAATCTGGCCCAGCAAGAATTAGATCAACTTAAAAATGATTCGGAAGACCAAGTTGGGGGTTAAATAATTCCAGAAAATGATGATTCAGATACAGAGCTACTAAGTAATCTTAAGGTTTAATGAACAAAAATCCGACGAAAATGCTTGGCCTATAACTTGGCGCAAAATTATGCGAGAAAGACTGATCTAGTAGATACAGCCTCTGAGAGACAAGATAGAGTTTATTTTACGGGGACTTATAGTTGCCATAAAAACCTTCATTTGTGATAATTTGTTTTAAAGTTGACTTTATGTCCATTTAATTAGTCCTACTTTTGTGTGTTTATTGTTTGAGAAACCTATTTTTAAACACCCAAAAATAACTTATGTACTATCAAATAAATATCTAAAAAATCTAATTATACGTACGCCGCTGTACATCAAGTTCCTATTTAAAATACGTGAAATTACCAGGTTTACTTCAAAAACCGTCACTTACTTCTATACTCTCAGAATACAAGTCTCAACGCACCAAGTCCTCCAAATAAATCATCTAAGTAAAACGGTTCAGTTTTATTTTCACACAATACCTATTACCACAAAGAGCTTTTTTACATTGCATTCAACAGCCAATATACCGCCGCTACAACACATATCGAAAGAGACTTAAAAGCCTACATCAATGTCTCTCAGTTTGCATTTTCCAAGAAATTCCCCCAAATAATTTTCTCTGATATATTTATTGATTAACACAATTCAAGGTTGGGAAAACACTTTTATCTGTCAAAACTTCTGAAAGAAAGTCGAAGAATACAGTTCATAGTTCAGTTTGAGTCATTGAACTCTTCCCTCGGCTAGATGTGTCTACGTATCTTTCGAATATACGAAATCGCTTATCATACATAGTGCTAGTACTAGAGTCTTAAATTAACAGTAGAGTTCACCTTACGTCTTTGAACTAGTCAGTAGGCCTCTTTAGTCATCGCTCGCTTTATGCCACGGGATCGCCAATGAATTAACGAAGTGCTCAGTTAAATCGCGCTGTCTGTAATCAGCATCTTTAACACCAGAACCGCCTTGAATTTCTATTTTTCTAGTCATTTAGTTCTTTTAATGCCACAAGTGTAGCGGGCATATCAGTTTATTATTTAAGGCAAGCTATGTGCCTCTGAAGCTAACAAATGTTAGTCTTTACATTTCTTAAGGGTTTTAAAAATCTCTCTTTTGTTTACAGTTACACATTTTTAACTAAAACCACAATTGTGTTATTTTTTATTGGATTTAATAATTTAAAAATTAATAAAAGTACATACAAAGTACATTTTTGATGTTATAATCCCTTTGAGATTTAGTAGTATCGTAATATACAATTTTTTGACTTGTTCGTTAGTAAATAACTTAAAAAAGTGATTTAGTTATGTACAGTGCAAGTGAAGGACGTCGATAGTAAAGCTGTTCCAGAGAAAGATTTTTTCTAATATCATTTCAACCGATTATTTCAAGTAATTTACTGTTGATCAGAATAATTTGTCAAGATTAATTTAAGGTATAATTAGTTGAATGAATGAGTGAACGTTTTAGTTTTTAAGAACTTTTTTTAATTGGTTCTACAAAAAGGTAAATTATCGATACAGAATCGGCACCTATGGTAATATCATCCTAGGAGTGGTTCTGTTTAATTATTTATCTATATTAATAACGATAATTAAACTGGTCCTTCGAAATTAGAAAATAAATTATAAAGAATTTGTTTTCGTGCAGGTCGTATCTAAGATTAGATTATCATTTACGCTCACGCTCAATTACAACCCCCCCCCAAAGCAATAATTAAACATTTTTAAGAAATATTTTACTTAACCAAAAACGGTTTATTTCTGTGTTAAAGAATGTTTACATCCAGAGGAAAAATAGTTTTTTGATTGTACAAACCTAATTTAAAATATATGTTATTAATTGCTGTGTATTAGAAAGCTTTTTCTAATCATTATAAGTAAAATTCTAAACATATTATTTGCAAACAGAAATAATCACTAAATTTGTCATTTTCGATAAATCCTAAATTTAGAAAAGGTTGCTGGAAAATTAGTTTCCTTTTTCTAATTAAAACTGACAGTTAAATTTACATTTAAATTAACACTTTCGCGCAAATTCGAGCATAAAACGGCATAAAGCGAAAATGCTGCCTCTCTGCGAAAGGAGCAGGGTTTATGCTTTAATCAGCAGCTTTTTTTACTTCAATCCAGACAAGAAATGTTAATAATGTCTATTCAAGTAGACGTAGGCACTTATATTAAGAATGTATTACAGAAATATCAAATTATCCACTAAAGGAAATTAACAATAAGGCATTCCAACAATAAAAAATAGGTTTAGTAAGGCTTGCCTAAATTATTTGTAACCAGCAAATATGTATGTAATATATATGTGGAATGCGTAACTTATTTGATGCTAGAATAAACCATACGCCTGTACAGGTTGACCTTAAACATAGGAAAATGCTTAATATCTTCGTTTTTATAAGATTTCAAATATAAAGTAACTGGTTTTTTTTTAATTCAATTTTATTTTCGAAGAAACAATGGAACAAAAAATAAAAATGATATATAATAAAACTAGCAAAGTTATAGTCTTTTAAATGTAATGCCCTATGTTTCATTAAATTATTAGATTCTACGGGAAAAAATAGGCAAAATTTGTATAGCATGTTCAATGTAAAAGTATTACCGTTTTCGAAATATTTAAGGTAAAATATCGAATTTGTCTTAAACTCCAACATGCGCTATGAAAAATCCATGCCTAGTAGAAAAAATTAACTACGGTCTTATCTTACTTTTTTATAATCTGTCCAAAAGAAAGAAATAATGTTTATTAAATAATTAAACAAAAATAATATAGTTTAGTTGTTTGGATAAATATTTTAAGTTGGCCTTGACATATTTATCCGAATGCTAATATATATTATATATTTATATATTCATTAGCTTATATTTTTTTGTAATCGTTGAATCATTTTGATAGCTTTATCATATATCTTTTTCTACTTAATATTCAATTTTTTCAAAAATAATCTTAAATTCTTTATAAAAATCCCAGTCACCGTTATATTTAACAGTTTTTTTCTAGGTTTTATAGCAACGGAGGTATAAAGCATATAAAATTAAAAGAGGGTTTAAATTAATAAACCTAGAAATTAAAACAAAATAATCACGAACAAAATATTCACGTTGGTCCTAAATAGTTTAATTTACTGTTTAAGAAAAAAAACTATTTTTTTTTGGTTTTTACGTCATAATATAGAAAATAAGAAAAAGCTATAATAATCTACCTTAAAATTTTAATCTGTGGTCTTTAGTTCTGGATCCACTGTGTAGGTACCCGAGAAACGACACTTTTTTGGATATTTAAGGGAAAATTCTGCCCAGGTCTTCAGCAAACTAACAAATAAAAAACAAAGAGCAGTATATCACTTATGTTTTATGTCCGAAATTTAGCTGGAACGGAAATCTCTGACATAATGTCAATTAATATTAACGTAAATGTTTTATTTTTATTGTTAAGGTAAGGTGAAAGAAATGTGTACATTTGCTGTATTTTGAAGTGTCCTTTTTTACTTCAGTATTTAGCAAATTTAACCATGCGCTATCAAGATGCTTCCCAATTATCTTTATTTAACGATATTAAAGCACTTTCTTTTATTCTTCGCCAAAATACTAGAAGCATTCCTATTAATTATATGATTCTTATTTAGTGCGTGTTGGCAAATGTTTAATTTTTGAAATTCCCAACTTTTTATGGAATTTAGTATTCTTTAGTTCTTTTAGCTAATGGCTTGGAGAGGTTCACCTGTTCAAAATTTATTGCATTCACCCGAAATTTTATAAATAACATTTTTTGTGTTTTCGTATTTATTGTTAGATTTTATTTTTGTTTTAAGTTTGCTTCTAAGCTTATTTTGTGTCTTAAAGATCGTTTTTATGTTAAAATGTTTACCTATTCGTTTTATGGTATGTATGGTATAAAAAGGTATGCAAATGAAATGAAATCATTAGGATAATTATTTCGAAAATAATGAACTCCAAAAAAGAGCGAAATCGCGATCGTCGTTGGACTAAATTGGAACATTGCGCCTGTGGTATTGCAGGACATGTTCCAGACAGAGATCATGGTATTCATGTTGTGACGGTGGTGTAACGTGAATCAAAAATATATTAACATTATTTCTCCTAACGAAAGTTAGGAATCAACAGTGTAATTCAATGCCGGTCGTGGTATTAGCCAGCGGAGTAGTTGTTTCTGTGATTCCGTTTTGTGCTTTTGCCCTACACTGAGCTCCATAGTCTATGGCGACCTGATGAGCTCCAAAAAAGAGCAAAATCCGGATGCGCCTGCGATATTGCAGGACATGTTCCAGACAGGGATCGTGGTATTCTTGTTATGACGTTGGTGTCACGTGAATTAAAAATACGTTAACATTATAAGGTATTGTTTGCATGTCTATATTATATATATTTCTATTTTAGAGTAATTAATTTATATCAGTAATTTTGTATACCATTTGTAACTAACTAGTTGAAGAAATAAATAAATAGGTATTTGATTTTATACAGATTAGACATTGGTAGTACTAAGCTATCGGTTGGAGTGATCTGGAGATTGTAACTGATAGGAAAAGAAGACATACCTTTAGTACCAACCGAATATTAATTTACCAGACTGGAATAACACTCTAATTTCTTTTAAATATGTAGTAGTTTGGCAATTTTTGCTTTAATTATTAATTAGGGCGTGAGAAATAACTTGGTTTTTAAATTATTTTTTTATATTTTGATTAATACAGGGCTACGTTGGATGACATCATTAAACTATGTGAATTAGATGTTGGTGATTTTAACACAAGGGTGTGCTATAAATTTACCGATCACATGTCTATAAACAAAAACTGAAAAAGGTGAAGGCTAAGCATACAGCCCAATCCTTCTCAAATCCAGTCTCTGCCACCCTGAGATAGATAATTAAACATGGTATGATTCATTATATATTTATTTTCATATTATATTGAATTATTTTAGGATCAATTAAATATATTTGAAATAAATTTTATAAATCAAAGCAAAGTATCTGGATTTAGTAAATAATTATATGGATTTATATAATAATATATTTTAAGTATATAAAATAGACCTAATTATAGTATAGTACAGTGTAGGTATTGACATGTCAAAAGAAAATGTGAAAACACATTAAAAGAACTTAAGGGGAACTTGGACGCAGCATTATGTTAAAACTATAAGAGATATGTATTAGCTTCAATGTGATTTCAATAAAGAAATATATATAGTTGGGTGCGAAAAAAAAAATCTAATCTAGAATTATAAAATAGAAGTAGATTTGTCCATTTTCGACCATTTTTCGACCACTTTTTGACGCAAATGCTCATGTCTTTGAATTTCTGCAGCGCGTGAACCCTTTTGAACCCATTTCTAAACGAAATGTAATTAAATTTGCCTATACATACATTTTTTTGAGGTCGGACTTGCAGGAAGTTTTTTCTAATACGTAGGTACCTTTTCATCTTACTTTGAACTTGACTAGACCTTGTCTCTAGTTTTTCACTTTTTGCTTGCAGTTCTCCCTTAAACTTACTAATAAATAGTTTTCCTTAATTATTCCTAAAATTAACATTACTAAACTTATCAAACGCAAGATGAAATATAACCTATAGTTTAATATTGATATTACACAGGTAATTTAACTAAATAAGATGACAGATGAGACAAATTAAAAATATAATATTATGCGCACATGCGAACATAGTAAAATGCGTTGTTTTAGATGGTTTTTAAGTTTTATTCTACAAATCGACGAATGTAGCTTGGCCTCCGATATGCGCAAAAGACAAACAGAAAGAGTCTGTGTGCAGAAGAGATAAAAAACCACTGAAACAACGAATGTACACTCCAAACAAAAATTTTTATTCGTATAGAGTAAAGATCAAGTTGACATTACGTTATGTTAAAGTATTATTGTTGTAAATCCGGGCTCTATTGATTAAACTGCTCGTCATAAAAAACGTAACACCTAGTTTTTTGGGCAATATTTGAAAGGCCATATTTCGAAAAGTACGTAATTGATTTTGAAAAACTTTGCAAAATCTGAAAAGTTGATTTGTTGGCTCACATGACTAATTTTGGGAATACGCTATTTGTGATATAGCATATAATACAGGGTGTTAAATAAAGAGATGTTTTTTTTCCTAAATTTCATGTCATCCCCATTTATAGGAGAGTTGAGTTAGAGAGTCGCAATAATTTTTCATATTAACAGTAGGTCAATAACTCGGGACGTTTTCGAGATTTTGTGGATATCTTAGACTACTACGATTATATGGCAATTTTTATAAAATTGTTGTTGTTCTACAGTTTATTCTTAAAAATGTACAAAAAATCTTTTGCGCATGCTGTAATTCAAGTTCTCTACTTTAACGAATCACCTTGTATACGTAAACTTATAGCACATGATCTGTCTTAAAACTCTGTAAAGTCAACGTATCAATAGATTTTGTAGTTTACTAAACTGCAGACATCATCATACTATTAACTAGAAATATAGCTAAAAATTATTCTATAAATTCGTGAATGTTTTTTCAACCATTTGAGAAGTCGATGGTTTATTAGGGGTAATAGAGTTATCGTCTTCACTAAAATGATCGTCGTCGGAATCATCCTCACTTTCTAAATCGGTGTCTGAATCTTCATCCAAGTTGATATTTAATTCTTCAACAATGATGTCAATCATAGGCTCATTTGCCAAACACGGCGACTTTTCCATTGTTCAGCAGTAAATTGGTGAAAAAACTCATCGCAATAAGTCGCGACCTGTTCAAAACTAAAAGATACGTTTTTTTTAGCGACGTATTCTTTTAATTCTGCCCAAACTAATTCAACTGGATTGAGATCCGGATAGTAAGGAGGCAATCTTACTACAGAATGGACTTTTGTGATAAAAAGCTCATCGATTTCGTAACATTTGTACCTGGGCTTAAAATTTTTAGTAATACCATATAGCTCAGGTTTTAACATATCTTCATTAAAGGAAATATTTCGAAGCCTTAGCCACTGCTTCATGTCTTCTTTTTTAGTAGAGCTTATAGGCATTTTTTTCTTTTTGTTTGTTATGGCAAGGTGCATTGTCGATAACAACAACGCTTCTTGGGGGTAAATTTGGAATTAGCTTTTCAGTCACCCATTTCTTGTACATTTCAAAATTCATTTCGTTATGGTAATCGCCAGAATTGGATTTCCATCTAATATATGCATTTTTTACAAATCCACCTCGCCCCCTTTATTTACGATAATCAGACGGGAACCTTTAGAAACAGGTTTTTTTCATTCCGTCAGTACTGTCATCATTCCATGATTTCTGATGATTATGCGTGGAATGAATGTAGGTTTCGTCCATATATATAATTGGTCTTCCTTCTTGCTTGTAAGTGCGCATTTTCTTTTCGCAAGCTGTTTTGGCATCCTTGCGACTGCTGATTTTCCATTCCAATGCGACTGCTGATTTTCTATTTTCCCTCTTCTTATTTGGACTCAAAAAAACTGCATTTTCACTGTTTTTCATTTTGTTATATTCAGACTTAATGCGCCTAACATTCCTAATGCTGATTCCAGTGGCTGAGGCAAAACGTTGTTGAACCTGGAAAACAAATATTTTTATTTTAAAAAATAAAATAAGTTTTTTTTAATATTTCCAAACGCATTAACCCCTCAAATACCGGTCTGCAGACTACTTATTTACTTTTCTCGAAAACTGCTAATTGAAATAAAAAAATGCCAAAATGGTTTAGAATTAAACAATGTCAATAGGGCTCTATTTTTTTCATTAATTTTCTCAGGCACTTTTATTTTACCAATAAATACAGAAAGCTACTTTGTGTTTTTTAGCATATTGAGCGTAACTATTGAGGGGTCTAGGAGGGGCGATGCCCCACCCAATGTTTTCTTGAATTGGCCATTTCTTCCATATTTTTTATGACAAATTCAAAATTTTACATTTAGAAAATAAATCTAAAAAACTAAATTCCTTAGAAAGTATGGAAATTAAGAAACTTAAACATAGCGGCACTCTTTTAAATGAACAATAATTAGACTTAAACACAAAATTTATAACGGTACCTATATATTAATAATTATCTATTGTAATTTTACAAACAAACCACTCAAAATTTGTTTTTATAGCGGTAGATTATATTAGCAGTATTTCTTTCTTTTTATTGTACCTCTATTTAGACCTTGTTGTAAACCTATAAACAAAGCCGCTTGATATGTCTGATTCCGACAATGTTTATGAAACCATCTCTATAGCCATTTGTAATTTTATTATTCTTAGGTACTTGGTTGTTGTGTAAACTGAAAACACCTTAGAAGGGGTTACATTTCTTTTGTAATCTGATATAGCAAAAATTAATTTTAAGCCATCCTGACACCTCTTAAATTATAGTCTTTTTGAAAGCTGATGTGGCATAATGGCTGATGTGCGATCTGACATACGATAGGGTTTTTTAAAACAAACAGGGATGTATTTTTTCTTTCTCTATGTATCCCAGCTTACATATTAGCCTGACTGCCCTTCTCTGTAGAGTAAAAAACAATGCAGCTCCACTATTATGTCTAAGGAGAGTGAATCAAGAACCGTTAAAGATTTTTTTACCGTATAAGAAGCCACGGTGTTCGAAATGTTAACCCAAATTGTCATTCCTTTATTTCATCATTTAAAACAGTTATAATAAGCAATTTTTCATCTCTTCATTTACCCCATGGAAGCGGAGCAGATGTAACGTGCGGTCATTGTTAAGCAGTAATGGGAGAATTTCTGCTCAAGTTGCCAGTGAAAAAGTTTCTCATAAAGATTTTGAGAGAGATTTTGCCAGCAAATTACAAAACGAGCAAGTTGTTATTGCAGCACTTGCTTATATAGCTGGCTATCTGGCTAGAAGTATTAAAAAAAACTATTGGTAACTGTTCAAAATATTTAAACCAATTGCAGTCCTCAACTTCTTCTGAAGAACACTCAATAATCCATTAAAGAAAATATAAGCCACTTATGTTAACTTTTTGTATTAGTAAATCATTGTATAACTATTTCTCTGACAAGAGTAAAAACTTTTTAATGTATACAAAGAAAAACTTTTAATTTTCCTTATTTTCACATATTTTAAAAACATTAGCTCAATTTTCAAAGGGCAGATAGAGCATAATATAAAGGATAAGAATGTTTATATTTCTGTTTCCTGCAGGATTTAGTTATGATAGATATTAATATATAAATGCACTTGTGTACCTCAGAGGCAAAGTATGTTAAGTTCAAAGCAAGATTTCGGAGAAAAGGGATTTGAAAGTGACTGGACATAAGCTTTTCCATTACGTTTGATAAACCTTCAGACTTTTATTATGGAGTTTCATAAAGATTTTCATTTATTTTATATTCACATCATTCTTAGAAATCTTGATTTGGGACTTATATGGAAAAGTATGCCTTTGAATTACAAATTAGAGATCGATGTTTTCGTAATTAATTTGGTTTTAGCAATTGAAACTAAATTCAATAAAAATTTATATTTAAATGCTCCAAAATTAAATTATTTGACAAAACATCGATTTCTAAATACACCTGTACGTTAATATTTAAAATCCCAATATTTTAAATTGCTTGCCCGAAAAAAGCTTGACAGAAAGGTTTTTAAAGTCTCCAATCTAAAAAAAGTGATAATCTATGTAGTAAGAGCTCTTTGATGTATATTTGGGATCAAATAAAAACAAGTAACACAACTGCCTAGAAGACTACCGTACTACTAGTAAATGCCCGAATAAAAGGAGAATAGCATATTCAAAAAACCAGAGTTTGCGTATGCTATAAGACCCATATTATTTTTCAAGAAGACCATAAGCTCAGTAAGTAACTACGAAAATTTAACTTATTCGATTTTATAAAAGTGGATTTCTACGGTACTGTAATATGGAAAAAAATTACTCGTCTTTGATGAAATCCGAATTTTAACAAAGCTAAGAAGAGATTTTTCTTCATTCAAAACCTTTTTTCAAAAATAAGATTTTATGAGAAATCCAAAATAAAAACGCATTTTTAACTTTTTTTTCCTAAAGTGAAATTAAGATATAACAAATAATTTAACTAAATCAGCTGGTACATCCTAACGTCGACCAGCAAAGACAATACTACAATAAATAATATAATATAATTAGAGAAGCATAACAATATAATAAATATATCATTTGATGTTTAAAATACGTTCTGACTGACAAAGCAACTAAGAAATAATGGTTTTTGTTATAACTAGTATAATATCGGAAAAATCCACTGGAATAAAATCAAATAAGTTCAATTGTCATATTTGGTTGTTGAGCTCGTGGTCTATGGTGTAGTGTTCACCTAGAAAACGAAGGTTTAAGGGTTCGAATCGCTGAGAAGTTGAATTTTTCATTTTTAATACATTTGTTTGAAATGCCATTAAAAAAAATTGGAAAATCTGTTATAATATAATACAGACAATCAAAAAACAACAATTGTAGAAAATCCCAAACTTTTTAAATATTTAATAAATGTGGATAACGCAAATCACGTATAAATAATTTAATTGAGTCCAGGAGGCTCGAGTGTCGTTATATCTAGTTGCTTGAAATTAGGTGTCACTATTCTTTGGCTTGTAACGTCCAAAGAGTATCTGATCATCTATGCACTATTAAAGCTCTTAACTTAACTAAATTACAATTTACTAATAAGTATGATACAAGGACATCTTTATATGCAAATTATTTCAAACTTATAAATACACCCATGTTTTGTCGTTCTATAAATAAACTTCGTAATTTTTTTCGTCTTAATTTAAAAAATGAAATGTATTATTTACAATCTATTTTTATGTTTATGTTGAGCCGTCATAATCCATCATAATGTTTCTATTTTAAAATAATTAATGAAAGAAGACAATTATCCCGTCCTCCGACAGAAAAAATAGGTTGGCTAAAAGCAATCCATCATTTTTCGATTTTTACTTGAAAATTCTACATAAGTTTTTGATTCCAATAACTCGTGAATATTTCTAGTTTAGAATCCTCGTATTTTTTAGAATTTAAATTATGAACAGTGATTAACGCAGACGATTATTATATTTTTAAAACATATTTATATAACAATATCAGCAGATGACATAATTAAATTTCAGTAAATAGTCAAATCGAAGAAATTTAACTTTTATTTAGTAAAAGCTGCTTGCTTCTGGTTAAATATAAAATTTTAATGACTGGTATTTTCAATAAATAAAACCAGTTGCTTCAAATTTGATTTTTATAAAACAGCTCTAACTGGCAAAATTAACCTTGTTAAAGCATAAAAAAGACATGTAGGTTGATGTTTTCAAAAAAATGGCATTTAATCAAGATTTTTTGGGAACATTTAATAGGGATATGCACTATGTTCTTAAATGCCCTAGCGATAAACAAAATATTAAAATGTTTTACCGAAAGCACTATACTAATTCGATCCCTCTTAAGAAATTAGAAATTAAAAAAAAAAATCCCTATTTTTATGCTTTGTTTTTTTTTGTCCTTTTAATTATTAAATTAAAGTCTCAGTGCTTCAATATAATTTAGCGTATATATATATATATATATATATATATATATATATATATATATATATATATATATACGCTATATTTTCGTCAGTTGAGCACTGTATGTTCGGGGGTAAATGAACAACAACAGTCAACAAATACGAAATAATAATTGCGACTGATGTTATAACGGCTGTACGGGGGAGATTGAAGCATTCTGATTACGAATTCAACAACCAAGATTGTCCACCACGTATACATTTTGTGTTATAGTATCCGTCATTTATTTTTATTTCGTTCCAAAGTTTTTATATAATTTTATATATTTTTATATGTAAGTTCAAACCAAAAAGAAATCAAGATATTATAAGAATAACAGGATTTATTTGTAAAAGTACACCTGAAAATACAAGCGGTTTGTACATAACGTTTTTGCAAATGCTAACTTTCGTTTATATTTCCGATCGCTTTCTCTCCTAAGAAACCAATAATAATTACCCATCATTGCTGGATCCCATCTGCTTTTGGTAGCGTTGCTCCAATAGTTAGTATATCTTGGTGGAAATTTTCTCCTCGCTCACCACTAACCGCAAACAAATGTTTGAGAAAAATTTAAATGGGAGTGCAAGAAATATATATCACAACCCATTTTGCGGTAGTTTTCAAGTAGAACTTCTACAAGTTTTTCGTAGTTTTCTAGTTTTTTTCTTTCTTAAAAACTCGAAACAATTATTTTAAAAGACCTCCACGCAACCCACTCAACATTACTTAACTTTTGATCCCTTAGTATTTTTCTAATTTGTGGTCCAATAAATATTCCTTCCTTAAGATAAGCATCACTTTGATTAGGAAAATTTTGTTTAAAGTATTTAAACGCATCTCTTAAAATTACCTGTTAAGAAGTTTTTACTAGCATTTTACATTTACCAACCAAAAATTAACCAAAAAATGCTTTTTTCACCACAGTCGCAAAATGGACGTAAACTAGTGTAATTAACCAAATAAAATTTTGATGGCAGCTCCAGATCTGTATTTTTCTGTATGCAATTCAGACACAATCTTAAATAATAAAATAATTAATACAATTAGTTTAATATATATACTACTTAAAAGGACGTCACGCTGTTTTTTATTATTTTTAACTGGAAAAATATACAGGGGGTTCCATTTAAAAAAACTGAAATAAATTGGTTTAAATATGTTAAATTTGGGCATTTAAATTTGGACACCCTGTATGTAATATCTTCAATATTACGAAAGCACTCCTTTATGCCATGCCTATTTTGTGCAGAAGCAAAATATTCTATTTTTAGTAGCACAACTAGGCGTTATATTGCTGATCATAGATGTGCATCAAATTTATATTTTTTTCGTTTAAAGCCAAATATTTAAGAAAGTATCAATTTTAGCCATATAACATTTTATACAAAAAAATGTTAGAATTTTATGTAGAATTTAAAAATCAAGTCAAATATAGAGTGTCCTATTTAAAAAAATACAACTTTTAGTAGCCCTACTTTTTTGACGCACCCTGTATAATTCAAAATATTTTTAGAATGAGCGCGATTTACATATGTATCCCATAGCATAAACAGTTTGTTTCCAAATTGTACCTGTTCGAGGTGAATTTACTTTTTTCAATCGTTGACTCACCCGGTACATTCAGGATGATAACCGATTTTCTTCCGATCAACACATGGAGGTGTTTGTTGTACCTCTACTCTAAACCGGAATGCAGATACCAAGGGATGAAAACCGTTTGCCAATCGAGAAAATGAAACACGGAACTGGTCAGTAAAGTAATCTGTCAAAACAGCCGCAAATTTAATTTTCACTATAAAACTCAAGAAAAATCCTAAAGTTAGTGTGGCAACATCGCAGCAATAAGTAAGAAAGCAGAAAACATACATCGACGGTAGGGACTGTAAAAAATTAAACAGAAAATTTTTTTTTCAGTCAATCGATTTGGTAAAATACTCGGTTAGTTTAAATCGATTCATGCGATTTAATTCATGACAGAGTTAGGAGTTAGGATACATATTTTTTCATTGAAATTTTAAATGTTTAAGTTTTAAATGTAATGTATTTGCGTCCTAGAAGCAATAATACAGTTAGAACTAAAAAAAACAATGTTATATTATGTTTTTTTAGACAACAATAAACAACGAAATAATATAACACCTCTAACTTTTCCTTCTTCTATCGACCTTAATTCTTCGTCTTTTTAATTATTGACTTAACTTTATTCTGGAGATTATTTACCACCTCAGATACGGGAGATATAATATATTCAAGATACAAAATTGAGGTTTAGGATCGAATCGAATTTGAAACAATCGGTTGGGGTTAGGGGGTCCGGTATCGATTCCATTCTTTCGATGCATTGAGCCAAAGAATCGATTCACCGTTGAATCGATTCGATTCTAACCATCCTTACATCGACATCGCCGTAAACTTCGTGACGTGAATTTACCAAAATGTGATATGTCCGTCTTAAGTGTAAAATTCCTGTACCTACCTGTTGTGTATATTGAAATGAAATGGAAACATTCAAATTTTACTGGTAAAATTGCAACTAAAATTAAATATAAAACAAAATAATTCTTTTGTTTTACTAGGAAATTTAATAAACTTAACATTGGCATTCTTACATTAACCCGGCGTCGGTCGGTACGGTGGGGTATAATATACCCCAGCGTACTTTGTCGCCGCGCAACAAAATAACAAGTTGCGACATCTTCGAGAGAGCTCGTGTACCTTCGTTCCAAAGAGTATCCTATGTATATACGTTTAATAATTTTAGTAGTGGCACAACCGTCGTAGGCGTAAGAAGCTTAAGAACGCGACTGTGCTTATCCATACCCCACCGTACCGGTTACGCGACACGTTAATCTTTTCATTTATTTTTGGAATATTTTTCAAAGTAAGTTGGTTTATATTGTATTTTTATAAGTTTGTATTTATTGAACGTTTTTTCCAGTATGTCATATTATGAGAAAGATCAAGCAAAACTTTTAAAGCTCTGGAAAGACAGCGAGGACGAAAAAACCGCCGAAAATCCTTCAAAAGAAGATGATCAATCCGGTTCAGAAGCGGAGGACGATAACGTCAGCGAACGATCAGTAAATTCAGACACAGAGCAAGAAAAAGAGGACGAAGATAATCTACTAAATGAAAACTCCTCAACTATTGAACCTAATAGCAATATAGGGGGTTACTACCTTGGCAAAGATGGTATTACAAAATGGTCTAAGAAACATGGAAACTGTAAGAACGAGATCTGAAAATATTATCACGCATTTGCCTGGAGTCAAACGGGCATTTTCAAGTATCAAAGATCCCTTAGAATGCTGGAAATTATTTTTTACCGATGCAATGCTTAATGACGTTGTAAAATATACAAACTAAAAGTTGAGAGAAAAAGCACGAAACTACAATAGACCTGATACACAGCACCTAACAAAAGATACGACACTTAAAGAACTTCAAGCTCTATTAGGCCTTCTTTACATTTCTGTTGTTATAAAGTCGGCAAGGTTAAACATAGATGACTTATGGGCTACAGACGGCTTAGGAGTAGACATTTTTAGAACAACAATGTGCCAAAAACGGTTTAGTATTTTATTACAATGCTTACGATTTGACAACAGTGAAACCAGAGAAGAAAGACGCCAATTAGATAAACTTGCACCCATTAGAGCAATATTTGATTTGTTTGTTGAAAATTGTGTGGCAACCTACACTCCTAGTGAATATTTAACTATAGATGAGAAGTTAGAATCGTTTAGAGGGCGTTGCAGCTTTCGGCAGTTCATTCCGAACAAACCCGCCAAATATGGCATTAAAATTTTTGCTTTGGTATACGCTCGAACATTTTACGTTTTAAACCAGGAAGTGTACGTTGGTAAACAACCAGCTGGTCCATTTGATTTCAGTAACAAACCAGAAGATATTGTTTTACGACTTTGTAAGCCTGTTCAAAAGTCAGGCCGGAACATAACATATGATAATTGGTTTGCAAGCTATTCACTCTCAACCAGATTATTACAAAAACAAAAGCTTACCTCCGTATGCACTTTACGTAAAAATAAAAGAGAAATACCAACCGAACTTTTGCAAATCAAAAACAGGGCTGAAAGGTCATCCATATTTGCTTTCCAGAGAGATGTTACTCTCGTCTCGTATGTTCCTAAGAAGGGTAAGAATGTTTTATTACTATCCACCCTACATCACTGTGATACAATTGATGTAGAAACTGGTAGCGACCAAAAACCAGAGATCATCACCTTTTATAACTTAACGAAAGGAGGTGTAGATGTGGTTGATGAGCTTGCCAGTAACTATGATGTATCGCATAATAGTCGCAGATGGCCTTTGACGGTATTTTTTTCCCTACTAAATACGGCATCAATCAATGCTTTTGTAATCTTCAATTCTAATTGCCCAAGCTCCACGAAGCGTCCACTATTCATGAAAGAGTTGTCGTTGGCATTAATTACACCATATTTGAAGATTCGACAAACTAATCCAAGACTCCCTATTGGACTGAAGAGAAAGATTGGTGAATTTTCTGGATCTTCTGGTTCTTCTAATAAAGAACACAATAGCCAGTCACGGGGCAAAAAGCAGATCAAATCGGGAAGGTGTCACTGCTGTGAACGTAATAAGGATAGAAAATCGTTTTACACTTGTGTTCGGTGCGATCAGTTTGTATGCATGCAACATGCAACAGTAACTTGTGACACATGTTTTGACCAAAATGCAGCGTAAATTTTGAACTTGTTTTATTTTATAATATGTACCTATTAGTATCTTTGTGTGTATAAGTATTTTTCATAATAATAAGTATTTTTTGTTACCATACACTTTTTAAAAGAATAAGTACCTAGTATTTATTAGAATAAACATTTAAAACGACTTTAATATTATAAATAACAATATTTAATCCATCTACTTAGCTTTATTTTGTTCATACCCCACCGTACCACTTATGTAATTAAGCCCCACCGTACCGTCGCCGGGTTAAACATTATGGTTTAGATCGCACCTATAGGCAACCCAACTTACTATAATCATACCTCGATATGAATTAAACCGTTCACCAAGTGAAACAATTTGGCGCATTAGAAAAAAATGTTACAATTCGTAAGAAAATTACAGTACTAAACTGTTGTAAAGTTTGACTATTAAGTCATTCAGACTAAAGTTTTTTATATAAGTATCCAATTTTTTTCTCAAATATATTATTTTTTTCATATTTAAAGAGGGAATTCAAAAACAATTATTGTTTGACTTCTCTGGGCCCAACAGATAGAGCTTACAGTACAAAACTATTTATTATTTACCACCATACCTCTAAATCGATAGGTTCCCAGCTTGCGCAGGACTTTTTCTTACTTACCAATCAGAATTTATATAACTTTTATTAAATTGCTCATACTACTTTTTAGTTAAATTTTTGCATTTATCACTGTGTTTTAGTTGATCATTTTTTCTATAAAACCAAAGTTATAAATTTTATAAATCGAATTGCAGAATTTTAATTTATTGGTTATAGTAAAAGTAACACATTTCGGACTAATGGAGAGAAAATCGTTACCACTATATTTAATATTATTAATTTGTGTTATAATAAAATGACTGGACAAAACACCTGTTCTTTTCTAACAATTTTGAATGTTTTTCGGAAATCTTGGCCTTTTAATTAAGGTATTGGTACTTTTGAATTTTTAGAATACAATTCAAATATAGATACATTTTGTGAGTATGAAAATAAAATGATTCAAAGGAGAACATAATTCATATTCATTTATTTTAAGCCATTGAAGTAAAACGGCGTCGTTTGTATGTCAGCCAATTGTCTTTAAATTGGACAGAGACAATAGTCATTTTCATACGGCATCGTCCATAATTCAACTCTGGTTTATGAGAGCACACAAATGCAACGCCAATTGACGAACCGCCAATATCAAACAGTTGCAAATTCGGTTTTGTGGGTCAGTGACAACAGAACTAACGATCCTTCAAATAAACTCCCGTGTATCTTTCCTTTTTTACTCCATCATACAAATAGTTCAGGATATTGTCAGAAGGCTTAAATATAAACACAGCTGATATTTGTGAAAGAAACAGAATGACGTTGCAAATTTAAAAAAAAAAGATATTTAGAATTTCTATTTAATCGAAAATGTGGTAATAATTAAAGATATAAAAAGATATTTTGTGTTAGGCGTAGAGGAGTTTTGCTCTAAAAATCACACTAAACTACATTTTCTGACTATTTATTTTTTATTCTTTATTTGACTTGATTTTTTCGTCATATTGTAGACAAGGTAGTCCAGTTTATCATACATCTGCCTATTTTGAAGAACGTAAAGGAACCTTAATAATATACCAGAAGGAACAAAATGTGGTTTTATGTTCTAATTTCAAAATACCCTGTATATTAATTGAGAAACAAAGTAGCATTTTTTTAACATTTTACTTTTTGGTTTATTCTTAGTTTGTCGTATTTTAGTAGATATAAAGTTTCAAATAAAACGGTGAACAATATACAGTATTTATAAATGAATCTAATTTTAAACCAGAAATGTAACTGCAAAAATGTGTAAGACTACCTGGAAGAACCCTAGTAACAGGTGTTACCCCTCAAGCCTGAATTATAGCTTCTAATAAAACTCACAGCGTACTACGAGGTTGGCAATCAAGATCGGATCCCATTCTTCCTGAATACAAAGTTGTAGTTGGCTGATTGTTTCTGAAACATTTTCATCACACCTGATATGAACCGTGTGTGTTCCATCGGGTTATGTTCTGGACTTTTTGGTGACCAATCTAATCGAACCATTCACTCGGTAAGTCGTATCGAAATCCTGTGAGGAGTATTGTTTCGAAAATTCCGGGAGTCATCGTTCGACATTGCCTGCGTTCACAAGACTTGGCCTACTGGCCAGAAAACGGACGTACTCACTCACACTGGGATTATTTAGATAAGAACATGAACATAGAGAACGGTACATTTTTCCTGTAGTTACAAGATTTCAAAGAATTTTTATAATTAGAGTTTATGAGAAATAATAAAATGTTTAGTAACAGTATGTATATAATATTTTTACTGTTTATTTACCGACTTACAAAAGCATACAGATTTCGCCTCCCTTAAGTATTCATTTGAGAAATATTTTCAAGTTGGGATATATTATATAAAAAATAAAGGAGATGATTCTCAATTCGAAGCTAAGTATTTTTATGTATATACAGCAGTAATTTCAGTATGGTTTCGGCAATTTAGCTACACTTTTAAAAAGAGTTCAATTAGTAACGCGTTAGTCGCATAGCGAGCGTACTAAAATATAGAAATTGTCTAATGGCGTCATTTTAAACATTTTTCTGTAAGATAGTTTGCGTCACAACTTTACAATGATTTACTAAAAAGATTGTTGGGCGTAGTGTAAGGCATATCCTTTGACCTTTCCGGTACAAACATTCGAAAAAAAGTATTTTCCTTAATTATTTTCAGTTTTCGTAGACGGAGTAAGTAATAGAAATTGTCTAGACATATTCTAACTAAACAAACAATAGCTTCCCGCCGTTGTTAACTTTATTTGCTTACCTTACTCTCTAGGAAAAAGTGTGAAGAATATAAAGATACTTGTTTGGGTGTTAATTTTTTATCAAATAAACAAGAAATTGCTGAATGTTTCAATAGCTTTTATATAGATAATATTAATGAACTTATAAGAATTATTCCAACTAGTAATTTTAGTTTTCCATTGAGTAATAATAACAGCGTCCAACTTAATAATTTTAAATTGTTAAATTTGTAAAGTCTAAAGGATCTGAACTTTATATTTAAAAATAACGGTAGTCCAGATGAAATTACTGCTCATTTTTTAAAAAACTGTTTAATGAAATATCTGAACCATTACTTGATATTATAATATAGTATATATTTATATACTGGATATGTATCACAAAAACTAAAAACAATCACTATTGCCCCAGCTATAAAAGTTAAAAATACTGTTAAAATGAATGAATTTCGGCCAACATATGTTATGATTGCGAAAGTTTTAGAAAGGGTGGTTTACAATCAGTTATTAAATTTTATAAAATGTAATCGAATTTTATCAAATTTTCAGTCTGGTTTTGGGAAAAGGTATAGTTGTGAATGGAAACATTTTAGAAATAAATAAAACATTGTAGGTGCTATCTTTCTTGATCCTAAAAAAGAATTTGAAACTGGAGGCAGAAAAATATTTTCATCGAAATTAAAATTATAAGGAATAAGTGATAAAGTTTATAAGTAGTTGTGTACATATTTATGTAATAAAAACAAGTTGTTAAATGCGAAAATGTTTTATCAATAGAAAAATTAATAGATGTAAGTGTTCCTCAAGGTAGTGTTTTGGAATGTACATTTTTGATTAATCTAAAAATACTAAAATAACTATAAAATTGATAGGATTAATTCATATAAATATTGGGGACTAATAATAGATTTTAACTTTAAATTTAATGAACATGTAAAAAGATTGTTACAAAAATGGAATTTTAAATAGATTAAGTGGTTATATTACTTTAAATTTTAAAAAAAATGTTAATTAACTCTAAAATTCTTCCACATTTCACTTTTTGTAGTACTATTTTATATATGTGTAAAGAGTCTGGTAAAAGCAGACTACAAATTCTCCAAAATAGAGCAATGAAAATAAATTTGGCCTGTGATAAATACACTAGAATTTTGGATATTCTTAGAAAATTAAATTGGATGTCTGGTTTTTATACATAAAATTACTAAAAATATGTCCGATCCATTTCATAATCATAAAATGCTTAATAATCATAATACAAAGGAAACTAGAAGATTATTTCATTAAAAAAATGTTAAATCTTCTTAAAAATTCGATTTTGTTAGGGGTTTATCAGAATATAAATAAATATTAAACCAACCAGTTTAAGAAATGTTGCCTTATACAAATTACGAAACCTATTTTTTAAAAACAGAGTTTTGAAATATTGTAAAAGTTGAATAGACTTACTAAACTAAATTTTACAATGTTGTGGCTGGTAAGAGCATTTAAAAATTTTGCCACCTGTCAAAGATCCATTTCATAAATTAGTTATTTGTTGGTCAGAACTGCTAGACTGCATTGATTAAACCCTTTGTTCAAGTCGTTTCTATGAATACACGCTGCTGTCGAACTTTCGGCTTTCCGGAAATTTATCTACAGTGTGAACACATAGTTCTGATGCCGATTCAAGCCGAGTTGATACCGAAGCTTAAGTGATCGTTTATCGGGGGATGTGCTGCAAATTTTTGTTATGTTAAATCATTTTTAAAAAATGTATTCTTAGTTAATTATATAAAAGCTTATAAACTGGTCTTTCATTTTAAGTCCAATAATTAATGCATATATCAGCATCTCTTTGCATAATACATTTTTACATAAAATGCTATCTAAGAGTAATAATGAATAAAATGCAAAGCTACTTAAGTCAATTCTCCCAAAGTTCTCGGCAAACGAATGCCTAATTTCTGTAAAAATATAAGTTTTAAAAGCTTCTCAAAATCCGTTAATCTATTTTGTAACTATCTAGGTTTTAAAGGCTACCTTATTGGAGCAACAAGAGACCAGAATTACTACGATGAAAATGTTAGGAATTCAATAAAGTGTAAAACATTGTAATTAAGGATTCTGGAGAAGGATAATTGCCGACTTGTCTGCTAAGTGGTCGTTCATTAGGGTAAGTACTACAAAATTCAGAGTTACTTGCCAGTCATCTAAGATAACGCTCATAAAACCATCATCCCTTCAACTTGAACAAGACTTCCAAACAAAGCCGGTTTTGTAATAATGTGTAAGAGCATTACTAACAGTAACAGTGATTTTTGGCAAATTTGATATTTCGGCAATGTAATGCACGTTGCGACGGTCTTGCTATCGTAAACAGCCAAGTCCCTGTTCAGGTACAATATTTAAATTATAAAAACCCACAGTCATTTCTAAAAATCTTACAAATAAACATACCCTGTTAATGCCAATGTTACTCTGCTGCCCAATTAATATACAACGTTTTTGTTCCTTCTGGTATATCACTTCAAGGAACTTGTTCTTAATAAGAGAAAGATAATAACTTACTTACTTACTTAAATATACAGGTAATCATTACATGGGTGGCGGTATCCAACAGGGTTGCTCATATACAACCAGCCTTTTAAACTACTTGCTAAATAACATTTAGTATAGCTAGTTACAAAAAAATAAATCTAATAGAAAGAGTAAGTAGATTATAACAAACTATGAAAAAATAAATAAATTTCATAACAAAAACAAAAGTTATAATGTAGAATTGTATAGTAGTTTATGGACATCTAATAGATTTAATAAATTGTTTTAATTTGCGATCGAATGCTGCGAGACCGGGCGCCATCCTGACGTCTAGTGGTAAGCGATCGTAGATTACTACAGCATTGTAGCTGAATGAACGTTGAAATATTGCAGAGCTGTGACTAGTAGTACGGTTATGAATATCAGAACCCCTTTTAAGTAGGTTATACAAGTAAACTGGAGTTTTGTGATTTATAATTTTGTAAACTAAACGAGACATTTGAAGCGTGAAACGGTCATCAATGTTAAACCATCCAGAACTTGTGAGACTTGGCGAACTGTGGTCAAACTTTTTAATATTATAGGCAAGCCTTAGACATGCGTTCTGAATTTTTTGAATGCTGTATTTGTCTTTTTGGGTTAGAGCGGGCCAATACACGGTGTTACAGTAAGACAAGTTAGACAAGATCAAAGAGTCTGCTAATTTTAGTTTAAGGTTTGTGTCAAGTATTTGGAGATGTATGTAAATCTGTTTTAGTTTAAAAAAACGATTTTTTAATTAGACTGGAAATGTAGCTTGAAAATCTTAGATCATTGTCAATTATGAGACCTAGGTTTTTATATACATTATCTGATTTCAGTAAGGTGTTATTGATTTGAATCTGAAAGTTCTTTCAAGGATAGCCTTATCTTTTCCAAAGAAAATCAATTGTGTTTTGGTTTAATTGAGAACCAAACCGTGAATATCCGAAATGAAGACAATAGTTTGTAAATCGCTGTTAATCTGATCAGCTGCGGTTTCAAAGAATGCACTAGTAAAAGATAGATATAGTTGAGTATCATCGGCATACTGATGAGTCTCACAATGACTTAAGAACCTGGAGAAATCCGATGTGTAAAGAGAAAATATTAGAAGCCCGAGGATGCTTCCTTGAGCAACTCGTCTATCCAAGCATACATAATTTGACGTATCATGTTTCAGAACCACTCTCTGTCTCCTATCTGAGAAATAACTCTTAAAGAAGTTTAAAGGTGCTTGATCAAACCCAAAGTATTTAAGCTTCATGTGTAATATATCATGTAATATTGTGTCAAACGCTTTACTATAATCAAGTAGAATAAGACATGTATTTTGATTATTATCACAGGCGGTAAACAAGTCATTAGTAATTTTTAAAAGAACAGTAGTAGTACTATGATTTTCTCGGAACCCTGACTTAGTTAAAGGTAGAATACTATTTTCTTTTAAGTAACTTTGTAATTGAATATAAACGATTTTCTCCAACATCTTCGAAAGGGTAGGGAGAATACTTATAGGCAGAAAATGGTTTATAGAAGAGGGTTTTGAAAATTTAGGGACAGGAATAATATTTGCCATTTTTCAAGCAACTGGAAATTTACCGTGTGCCAGACATTTATTAAAAAAGAATGTTAAATAAGGGGTTACATGGGGTACTAGGTAAAGCAACATTTTCAAATTAATTCCATCACAACCGGAAGCATTAGTTTTAATGTTGGTAATAATTTTATTTACCTCTGTGTCAGTAATAGTAGAAAAGTTAAATTTATTTATATTTTCAGAATAGTACTTGTTAAAATATTTCTCTTCTAAAAACTCCTCATTATCCAAAGAGTTTCGCGGAACGCTGCTAGATAAAAAATCGTTATACTCATTAGCAGTACCAAAATTTTCAAAATTTATTGAGTTAACATTGTTATTTGACGTTAGATTTAGATAGTTTAAGGTTTTCCAAAACATTTTAGGATTAGTGCGAAAGGAGTGCTGTAAATAAGCTTTTTTCTCTGATTTTACGGCCATATTAACATGGTTTCTTAGAGTTTTGTATTAATTCCAAGCTAAGTCAGTTTTCTTTTTCTTGTACCTAGTAAGAGCTTTTTTTCGCTCACTTATCATAAGTTTTAGATTTGTAGTTAACCAAGGGGCTGGAGCTTTGGAAGCTTGGAATAACCCAATATATGTTTCAGTTATCCAATAAACAGGTTTATTTAATTGTCCTGTAAATTTAGAAATTTGAAAGCGTCTTATAGCGACTATTCTAGCCCTAAAATTTATATTTACCTATTCACAATATTTGTACTTTACTGGTGCTTGACAATAACACGACAATTTTTCGTCACAAAATGGCTGCCTAGTGAAATGTCGAAAAAATTATTATTAAAAAACTGCTCATCCAAAATATTTCAAACTTTGCAAAAACATCAAGTAATATGTTGGAAACAACTGGTAAAATTTGGTACGAATCCAAGATGGCCGAACAAAATGGCGGCTTGAAAAAATATTTACAAATTCCGCCTGAAAAAACTGCTTAATGATTTTATTTTAAATTGTGGTATAGAAATCAACTAGTAAAATGGTGGTACAAATTTAAGATCGCCGAGCAAAATCTTTACGTTTTAGCGTCTCAAGATGTCAAAAAATATGTTTAATCAATCCCATTGGCTCGTCTGTCGGTCTGTCCGGCTGTCTCTCAGTTCGCGGCATAGCTTAAAGACTTACTTACCCGATTGACTTCAAATTTTGGTCAAAAATTAAGGGTCATATGGGGATCACCTGTTAACATTTTGGTAAAAATCCAATATGACGAAACAAAATGACGGCCTAGTGAAATGTGCCTCCTCGCACTAACATCTTAAAGAACGCACCCATCTACAATATATGTAGTGAATATAACAATATTGGACAACATATTGCCATTTTCGAATGTAGTGTACAAGATATCAAACGACATTTTCCCAAATAGTACTTTTTCTGTGTATGTTTTATATATTAAAGTTGAAATATTCTGTACGATTTTGTAAAATTACTATATTCAGATCTCCTTTCTCTGTAATTGGATTTGACCTGTAGAATACTGTACATTCAAAATAAATAAATAAATATTATATACGATAAAACAGTGGTTTTCTTCACCAAAGAAATGATGTCCATATTGTTTAGGGAATGAATTGACCGCCTATGCTCTAGTTAAATTGCAATTGGCTGTTAATTTAACGTTAAAATGATACGGACATGTTAACGATTTGGGAAGTTTGTGCTGGAAGTGGTTAGTTCGGGCCTTAACAATAGTAATTGGCACTATACTGAATCGTTTATATACAAATGAGTGTGCTGCTGGTGAAGTTTTATGACTTTTATCATCGGAAAATGTTAGAGGGTTAAATTAAGTGTTTTTGTTCTCAGTGCTTTGTACGAACGTTTTAGATTGAATAGTGCGCGAAAACAATGAAGTAAAATTTGAAAATATTTGCTTTCTGAATTCGTGTCCTAACTTTAATAGTTTTTTAAATTCATCTAAATTGATCTCATTCGTTTATAATTTGATGCGAGAACATATTTTTTACATAGATAATGTCTGAGAGTGTACCTATAGTCCGTTTGTCGATTTAACGATTTAACTAAACTCAAGTTTTGACTTTACTGAGATGTGGGATTTAAATGAATTTTGAATAATGTTTTAGCCAAACTAAAGGAGAACGCTCACTGTTAAAAATTTACTAAAAAATAGATGTAGGGCTTTATCATTTTTTCTATACAAAGAACTAAGGTTGCTATGAAGGTGACACTGACAGTTTTGTAGAATCACCCCGTATCTGGATATGTCATTTACGACTTTCAAAAGCTACCAAATTGTTTTTTTTTTGTAAATGAGTATGCTACTTCTTGAGGTTACTTCTTACTTTTTAAAATGGATATGTTTCCGATTGATGCTGCGAGAGCAATTGCTTTAATCCAGGATGGACGGTCATAGTACTATGTGGCAAGAGTTTTAAATCTCACAAGAAGTAAAGTACAAAGGCCTGAAAATCGGTTTAATCGGCATGGCGAGTACAGTAGAAGGACTCAGTGTGGTAGAAAGAGGTATACGAATGAGCGAGACCGTCTTGCGTGACCGAAGTGTAACTTCTGCGGAGGTGCAGAGGTAAAAAATAAATTGGAGTACATAAGGCAGGTCCAATTAAGCGAGAGAACGATACAATGGAGGTTATCTGACAATGGATTACATGCAAGGAGACTTGTAACAGCTCCTGAGTTGGTGAGAAATCATAGGGTTGAACGTCGGAGATTTGCTAGGAAACATCAAAATTGGGGTACTGATGTACGGAAAAAATCCTATTCACAAACGAATCTAAATTTTGTTTAAAATCACCGGATCGTCGTGAAAGAATCTATAAGACAACAGGAGAACGTTTTCACCAAAACCATTTTTCGCCAAGATAAGGCCCCGTTATGTTGTGGGGTAGTGTGCAGCGAGGGGCAATATGACAGCAGATAGATTCACGACAATTAAAACCACATGCTGTACTCTTTGCTCCATTTGTGGGTGACGATTTCATGCTAATGCATGATAACGCTCGACTGCATGTTGCGAGAGTCATTAACGGATATTTAGATATTTGAATTGAACCCAATCGAGCATGTCTGGGACAGATTGGGCAGCCAATTGATCAAGTTCATATACGGAACTTTATTGAAGGGATGCCAAAGGGCGTATAGAGGTCATTCGGGCACGTGGAAGAAACACCCGTTACTGAGTTATTTGTTATTGTTTTTTTTTAATTCGCTGGTCTCATTTTTGAGCTATGAGTTAGGAATAGATGAGACCTGAACATTAAAACTTAATTTGGAACAATTTACTGTTACACTGCTCCACAAAGTCTCTTAAACTATTCTAAGAAAGATCTTTCTGTTTAAGTTTGTATATTATACACGTACGTCTATTTTTTTGGTAAATTTTTAACATGTAAGCGATTTTCCATTAGTTTATCTACAATGTTTTTCAAAATTAATTTAAATCCGATATTGAATAAAAAATTTGCGAATGAAATTCATTAAACATTTGCGTTGAGCGATTATTTTGCCTGTGAGTATATATAAATAACAGTACCCGCAACTGGCAGACAATATAGAGCGCCTAAACCGGTAGACCTAGAGATTTGAAGAAAATATTTTTTGAGCACCCTCGAAGTATAAAAGAAGAGATTTTATAAAATTGCGAAAAAGCGATGAAAAGGGGTGGTAAAATTTGTATGAAGAAAAAATTCAAGTTACGATGATGACACTTTGTAAATATAATCTTCAAAAGAAATAAAATAACAGGAATTTCATTATTTTTGAAAATGTATCATCTTAAAGAGTTAAACGGGGATGGCAGAGTTTGTATGTAGAAACATGTATTGTATCGTATCGATTTGAAGCTTTGCAAGCGTATCTAATTTGGATGACAATACAATATTTTGATGTCATTCAGCTGGTCTGAGCTTGACATTAGCTGACTTCAAAAAAGTAGGTTTTGAGTTCGACTCGATGTATTTTTTATATACGTACATCGATTACTTCGCGATGGTTTGACTAATTTGTATGAAATTTTCACGGAATATTCAAGATATTGCGGGAGTAGTCCCATAGCAAACATATCGAAAAATGGCAGAATGGTGCCATTTTGAACTGGTTACGCGAAACTATTAGTAGTATATTGCAATATATTACCACTTTTTAATATATAGCAATTTGTCGAATTAATGTATTTCCAACAGGAAAGAGAATATAATTAGATTTTTGGGCTGTTATTTTGATAGAAGGCTAAAAAATACATGAAACATCATTAATCTAAATCGATGATAAAGAATATTTAATTTTAATTATAGTCGTCTTTTAGCAAAAACAAAACAAAGACAAGTTATTCATTTCTTTTGACGCTGAATGCTCACCAAATAAAACGATCGATGACACATCCAGTAGATAAATTACTTAATATTTTAGTTGATATGAACATAAAACTGATTAAAACATTATCGAATTTAAGTTTGCGAAATTTTAAAACATTCCTAAATAAAACCGCAATTATACGTCTTTCTCAAAGAGTCTGGAATAAAAATGTTATCGCCCATTCGCACTCGCTGGCACTTATAACTTCAGCGCTTGAATAATGCCAAACGAAAATACTTGCAGCAATAAAAGTTGAAGCAAAACGGTTACATTTTCGTTATTTAAGGAAAGTCAAAGCATTCCGGAAACGTACAGTGGTTATTTTTCGTGAACAAGGGAATATTATTTTAATTGGCAAGAATTTGAAACTATGCATCCCGTTGGGTAAACTTATTAAATTATTTAAAACAATTTATCACCTTGTTTTCCATTCTGTTTTATCAACAACAACTGACAAATATAATAATTTTTTGGATCCTTATATTTTTATCTTTTTACGACATTTTTGATTGTTTTTTTTACATTTTTTCAAACTTTCCTGGGTAACATATTTCTGATTTTTTGAATCCTTTATTGTAAAATTTATTTTTTCTAGCAAACAAATGTTGTCTTGCTGTCCTGTAAATTATCAATTTCTATCCAATAATCATAAAAGTCCCCCATGTAGAAGCATTTTAAGAGATATCGATAATAACATTGCCTTTTTAATTATACACTGCTATCCAAGTATATAATCAAAGTAGGATATCATAGCCATAATAAAACAATCTGCGCCATACCAGCAGCTTTTTGGAATATTTGAATATTCCTTCAACTAAGATCTTTTTAAGAAATGAGTGGCTTACAACGAACAGATTTCTGGTACTGTTGGTATAAAGTTGTAAAAAAGCTTCTGAAGAATAAGTTCTATATATATATATATATATATATATATATATATATATATATATATATATATATATATATATATATATATATATATATATATATATATATATATATATATATATATATATTGATTTTTACTCCTTCACGGATGGAAAAATACAATGTGTTTTCATTCCGGGTGTACATCCGTTCCCTACTGTCGTTCTGAAAAGAACAGTTTTGCTGACTGAGTCTCTATTCGGACGCGAGAAAGAAAGCTTCGAAAATGCCAAATGTGATTTTGGCGAAACGTCAGCAAAACTGTTCTTTTCAGAACGACAGTAGTGAACGGATGTAAACCCGGAATGAAAACACACACACACACACACACACATATATATATATATATATATATATATATATATATATATATATATATATATATATATATATATATATATATATATATATATATATATATATATATATATATATATATATATATATATATATATATATATATATATATATATATATATATATATATATATATATATATATATATATATATATATATATATATATATATATATATATATATATATATATATATATATATATATATATATATATATATATATATATATATATATATATATATATATATATATATATATATATATATATATATATATATATACTTGCTCATTTCTAGACCTAAAAAACCCAGATCTGTGTTCATGGAAACTCTCGAACATGAGAAGAGCAGATACAAAAAATACATAGCTATAGTTGCAGACCAAATCAACAAAGTATCATATTAATTTGTTTTAATATTCATAAAATGCATCTGCGGGAATGGGGGACTGAATACCCTAATAACGTAATGTGTATGTTTAAAAGTATTTAATCTATAAAAGTAGATTTCTTAATAATTTATAGAAAATGATATTTTGTAAGGAAGAATAAAATTAATTCTAATTAAGCTGACATCTTTTGTCTAATTTTGTAAGTTGAACTTGTATGCAGAACTGCTGCATACAAGTTCTCCTAGAACGGCATTGGGTGACTTACAGAAGAGATAGCGACCTTCTGGCATCTTCATAGAGCCATGAGCTCAAGCTGGGGGCTTAGTCCTAGGGTCGTGTACTGGTTGTACAAAGCAGTTATAAGACACAAGATTGCATACGTCTTGATAGTATGGTTGGCCCTCAGTGGAAAGGAAAACCATTCGCTCCAGACTGACGAAAGTCGAGAGACTGGCCAGTCTAGACACATAGTACAAAAAGAGATCTGGATGTCTATATATATAATATCACGACCTTCAGTCAGACTGGGGTGGTTCAAGTGTTATACTATCTCAATTCCGAAAAACGGGGATTGGGAGAACAACAGGGAGAAATTCGAACGGAAAGCACTTGTTTGTTGTACGGATGGATCACATATGACATTATTACAGTCCTCTAGTGCGGGCTTATATATAGAACCCGGACAAAACAGGTTCCGTTTGGGAAAGACTGAGGTGTACGGCATTTTAATGGCAATAACGATGAAGGAAGTCATCAAAGGGGTAGAGAAGGAGGCTGTCATCTACTGAGATAGTCAAGCAGTACTTAAGGCGCTGATTCACGAATGTGGTAACAGGCTAGAGTATTTGGTGCAGGGTAAAACTGCGAAGTTGCTTTGAGTGCCGGAACATTGTGGGGTTGAAGGTAATGAGAGAAAGATGAGGTTACTCGATTTGGAGCCGCTTACTCATATATGGGAACAGAACCGGCTTTAGGCATTACTAGGTCGTAGATGAGGACTGCACTTGACGAATGGGCGCGTTAACAACTGCAACGTGAGTAGTACTAGTAAGATAGTTTGCAGGCCAAATGCTTCAATACTTGCGAAGCCAGATAAAGGCCAAACAGAGCAGTTGTTAGCGCGGTACAGGAAGACCCTAAATTTCATGGTAAGAATGCTAACACAGGACACTGTTATAAAGAGAAACCTCTCTACTAGTAGTAATTGTTGGGAAGAGGTCTAGAGTCCTGACTGGTAGGCCCTTCCAGTCTACCCCAGACCAACCCTCAACCGCCAACCTCTCTAAGTAAGGTATTAGGGAGAATTCAACCTGCTCGAAGTCTCTTGCATAGGGATGTAGTTAAGGATCTAGCCTGTAAAAAGGTTAGGCTTATATAGAAAGGACAGGTAGATTCAAGGATGAAAACTTGGAAAAGGGCCTTGTAGGCTCTAAACCTCCCCCAACTACCACAACTACTACTACTACTATAGAAGAAAAAAATGTATAAAATATATTCTGACTGAAATAAAGCATGTTTGGTCAAACTCAAACACTAGAGGAATCACTCTTGTTTCTTTTGTTCTGCATAATAATTGAGTTAATTTATGTATTAAACCGACTACCTCATTTTTGTCTCTCTAAATCAAATGTAAGACCACTGCTCTGCATCAACATTTTAATTAAGAACTAATGTTTTTCGCGACTGCTGTTAGGAAAATGCGGGAAAGCGTCTGAATATTGGCGGGCATCGGAGAAAACTGCAATCTAAAGTGGCAGAATTGCTCACTTTATTATTTCTTTGAGTTTAGTTCGATCGTAAATACGCGTAGTTTTGAAGTTTCGTTAACTGAAAATAGCGGCAATGTTGGCTTTATTGCTTTATAATAGAAATTATTTTGTGAACGGCTGGTTTGTCATAGCTTCAAAAAAGTAGTTATTGCAGGTGGTGTCAGAAGTTAAATTTTCCAGACATATATGAATGGAAGCAAGAGATATTTTCACGAATATTTTAGAAGATATCTTAAAAGGATGTTCAATTTCTTTATTTACAGTAATAAAAAAAAATGCTTACATAGGAGAATTCTCGTATTCGAATATATGGTTAGATACGCCCTTCCCAATCATAATTTAGCGTAAGCCAAACGAATCAAAATATTAATTAGTATCTAGAGAAATATATTGTCGTGATTCTATAAGATAAGTTGAAATAAGTCTATTAAGGCTTTAAAATGTTATTTTAACCGCATAATCTTACTTCCTGAGATAATCAGGAGGAACGCATTTGCGCATTTGGGGTAAATGCACTATTAGGCGCATTTACCCCATTTTAACAAAATACCTTTTAACCTATGTATTTTCTTCCAGATTTTCATATGCCGAGGACAGACCATTTTAATGAAGCTCTCCATAGCATTAGACAGGGTAATATTGGGATTAAACATGGTAGCCGCATATATCGAATTCCAGCTTCCACTCTCAGAGACCACTTAAAAGACCGTCGTGGCATACTCGGTAGCAGTGTAGGAGGTTGCGGGAAAGGAACGAAATTACACTTGCCAATTCCTTACTTACGATGTCTAAATGGGGATTTGGTCTAAACCGCTTGGAAGTACTACACAGCGTTAAACAGAGACACTGATTGTCTATTAAGAAACCCGGATCTTTAGAATATTCAAGAAGGCTACAAGGTTCAAAGCCATTTGTAGGCTATAGTTTCTTTGACCTATTAGAACACCAACTTAAAGAGCTAGGAATTCAAGATAAACCTCAGTTTATATATAATTGTGACGAGACTTCATTATTGATCCAAGCCGACTGAAAGTTGTGGCTTTTATAGGGTCTCTGTGTCATCGGGTCACAACCGGTACCGAAAGGGAAAATACTAGTGTGCTTGCTTGTGTTAACGCTGCTGGTGAAAGGTTGCCACCTCTAATTATATTTAGGGAAAACAATTTGTGGGATAAGTGGATACCTAAGGAAGGCGAATATCTAAACACCTGTTATACCGCCTCACCTAAGGGCTGGCTGAGAGCCGAAATATTCGAAAATAGGTTTAAAAATCGATTTTTGGAAAAAATAGGTCCCGACAGGCTCGTTTTGTTAATATTTGATAGACATACAAGCCACGTATCTGATGGCGTAATAAATTGCGCAGTTAAAAACAATATATGTATCATCAAACTGACTCTCCACACGTCTCACATTTTACAGCCACTGAACGTTGCTTGTTTTCGTAAATTGAAGATAAAATGGGATGCAAAAATAGCACAACGACAGCTCATCAAAACAGCAATTTGCAAAATTGTTAGCTGAGTGTTGGAAGGCGTTGACTGTTCAAAATATCAAAAATGGTTTTGCTGCTACTGGCATCTATGATCCTAATGTAGAAGGAGATGTAAAAGTAAACCAAAAGGTTGATTCCCAGCAATTAAAATTACACATGGAAACCTTGCATCACTCAGTAAATCTAGAACATTTTTCCAATGAAAATGCACATAGCTAGGATACTCCGAATAATGAAAATGCACATATAAGTAGGACTTCCGACTCACCCGTACCTTCCACTTCGAAAGCCTCTGCTGATTCAACTTCATTTGAAGCTCTATTGTTACAGACAGTGCAAAGTACTCCGGCAAATGGAATAGGACTTCAACAGCGAAAGAAAGTTGCTGGTGCAGCGGCAGTATTAACAAGTTTGGTTCTTTTGAAACAAGCTGATAAAACACCAAATACATACAAGTGTTGGATAATGATACTGATTCTGATAGTGACGATTCTCGTTGTACTCTCAACGATAGCACTAGCGATAACATGGATCTCAGTGATCTAGAAAACCATGATTCAGAAGTTCGCTACAACTAAAATATTTTGTTGGTCAAATCATAAAGCAAAAAGATGATGAATGTGAGATGAAATTTTTGTGATCCAAAAATAAACATCGAGGATAATTTCGATGGCCAACCATTGATGACATTGCAGTCGTCACTATAGACAACACTGAAAGAAAATTGCTAATGCCAAGTGAAATTATTAATAATTAACCTTGAATATTGCGCATTAACCCCAGTGCCTAATAATTGTTTCGCAGATGCATTAAAATTGTTAGTTGTGCATTTACCCCAAGATGTCAAGGAAAATGCGCTCCCCTGCACTCAAAAAAAAATATATAGGTTATAAAATGAGAAACTCACATTTAGGATAATTATTTTGCTTCAGATATGTTTAGTAGGGGTTGGTATATTATCTTATACAACATCAATTGAAACATTTCATTATCTTTTAAATGACGTATCCTAATAGCCAAATTATATAAATTTGGTAGTGCATTAACCCCACATCACCCTACAAGATTCTAATCTGAACAGCTTTGCATAGATCCATATCATAAACCAAATAAAGTAAAATATTTTTAAAACTATTGAACATTATTTGAGTGCTGAATTCTGAGTTTGAAGAACGAATCTATCTAATATTAATTTATGGTACACCTATTACTAAAAATTGGCTTAAGAATTTTCAGAGGATATTATACGTCTAAAACAATACAAATTAAAAAAAATTAAAACCGAATTTATGTATAATTTTGAATCCTATTTTATTTTGTATAAATGATGGTAATATATTATTAAACTCAATTTTTGAAATAACTAACTGTTATGCTATTACTATCTTGTACTATAAAAAACTAAAAAATTCTCGAACGGAAAATTAACTGACGTTTGACATTTCATGATTCATCGGCCATTTCCTCGAATTCAAGCAGCAATGTTGCCAAGCGTAATTCTATTTTGTCAGTGTAAAATTCATTACTGTTTATTAGGGTTGTTAATAATATTCGAGGTAATATATTTTATTAATAATATTTGCGGTCATCCAAAGCACAAGGTAAAATAGTAACGGGTTAGTTCAAGGTTAGGCTCAGAACACATCGTCATTAAAGCCATAACATAAAAAACACGTATAGCTTAAAAGCTACCAGCGGAGCGTGGAAGTCAGGAACGGTGACACACTAGCAAAATCGGTACCGGGATAGCACTACGTTACGCGCCGAAGGCATCATCATTGAAGCCATAACATAAAAATGGTACACCTCAATCACTGGAAACGTAGATAAAGTAAGTAAATAGCTACCGGGGGTTATCACCAGGTTAAGCGGCGGAGGCAATTAAATTTAAAATATTTACATCAGAAGTCAAGAAGTGTAAAGCAGTTTAGCAACATTGTAAGCAACCTTTTATTTCTAATGCTATATTAAAGAGGATTTGCAGTGCAATGTTTCAAAAACTGTAGGGAATTTAGTCAGATTTAAATTTTTTCTTTGTTCAAAAGTGCTTCATCCGCAAATTTTATTTTTTTAATCTGTATTATATGAATTAGTTTAAAAATTGAAAAAAATCGCAAAATCCGAAATGCTACCTTTCAATAAGACACTACACTGTTGTAATATTGATCGATCACCTATAATCTAAAAAGAAATATGCAAATTTAAAACATATACTCAAATCAACTCCTAAAATCTTAATAACTCAAATTAAATAATGTCAGAATAATTGCAAGCACGTTATTGTTTGTATTCCTCTTTCCATAGACCATAGTCTTCATAGAGGTTCGTGAGTAGGAAGATTTAAGATTAAAGGCTAGGTTTGAGAGTATACAGTTACACCTAAAACCATGAAAACCAAATTATAAACCTGTGATAATATCCTCTGATATCTAGCGGAGCTAACCGAAATCTTTTCAGAAGTTGATTTTGAGGCAAACCTTTATGCTAAACTAAAAAAAATAAATAAATAAAGCATGTTTGCAAAACTTATGTTGGATATATTCCAGCGCGTCGACATAATTTCCATGACATCGTTCACAACCAAATCGTTGAAGTGAACTCCAATTTAAATCTAACCAGCTAGTATCAGTCAGGATTTTATATAATAATAACAATTAAGTTCTTTAGGTTAGATCAATACCTTTTATTCTAATAACGAGGCGATACAATACACCAGTAGTTTCCTCTGCTTAAGAGACACGCAGTATATATTTTTACTGGTTAACTAAAATAAACGTTAAAACCTAGTTAAAAAGATAATCTAACAGTTATATAAAGTTCAATTTTCATTCGCTAAACCTGAAAATATCGAACTATTCTACTGTAACGTTACACTTTTACGGTAACTAATTATGATTTTGCTAATTATATTTTGTCATTTACCAAGATGTCAGGAACTAAGTTTTTGGAAGTTATTTAGATTCTTTGACTATTTTCATTATTATAAGTACTTAATATTGTATAACTGACAGCTTGGTATATTATATACATTTTATGTTTTATATTTACAGATGCTGAGGGTCTGGTTGTTGAAGCTTTCTTTAATGCCCACATATAAAAGGGCCATATTTTTATAAGAATTTCATTATTAGATGTTCATTGACCTATAGTTTTTCTATTATCTTACCTTGACATAATTTTGATCAGAAACAAATCCGTTATAAAAAACCTAGTTGGGTATGAGCTGTTGCGATACAAACTAAACAAGATATTTCCAATATTTCCATTGTAGCCTGGTAACGCTACATAAATTAGAAACATTTGGTATATACCTCCGATTTCGATTGTCGCCTTTTAAATCTCGTGCAGTTCATTAAATGATTTGTCCTTTTGATAAAATGTAGTTTAAGATGTTACCTATATTGTTAAATGTCCGGTAAACACATGTCAGGGGTTCATTAAACAAGGGTTTGTGTTATTTATTTAAGTAGTTCTCCAAATGGTTGGTTTAAAAAGCCTTGTTTATTTTCGTTTTATAAATTGGGTTAAGTGACAACAAAGTTTGACGTTTTACTGTGTGCGGCGACGCTAAAATCCTTGCTTTGGCCTTTTCCATGAATGACTAAAAGCCATACGATTCCGTCCGACCACTTTACTTTCATTTTTATAAAAACCTAACATTTTAAAGATTTAATTATTTAGGACGAGGCTTACGTAAAGATTAGAGGAAAATATTAAAAAATAACAACATAAATTATTCAAAAATAAATATTTAAATTGAATGTATATTAAGATTTATTGTAATAAATAATGTATTCTGAGTTGCCTATCTTTTTAAAAATCTTTTATTTTTATCAAATAAATAAGGGGGAAAGAGACAAAATATAGGGACATTAAAATCAAGTTTTGCATGGAGCACTTTCAACAGTTTAGTTTTTTGGCCCAATTCCTACCTCTTTTTTTAAACCTTTTTTCTTACTAAACCTTAGCTGAAAATCGTCTTGGAACGAGTTCGAGCTATTTCGTTTTGACTGTGGCCGTAAAACTACCTTTAAAAAGGCTGGTCCTGTTTTATAGTTATTTTAAATTTTGTGTTAAACAGTGGTCAAATAACAGCCAGGTAATTATTATTTTAATTTATTTAGCAAGGTTCTTTCATTTAATTTTAATTTAAACAATAGGTTACAATGGATTTTTTCTCTTTTTTACAGCTCAGCGGCCACATAGCAAATAGCACATTTTAGTGCATATTGAACTTATTAGCACATAGCACATTGCTATTAAAACCTTGCATCTTAGCGCACGTTTGCTTTTTATAGCCTTTAAAGCATTTTGAACATTTTTGGACCCACATGATTGTGAGGTACTTTTCACGAGAAACAATTGGTTGAAGCAAATAACCCTAAAGGTTGGGGTTACCTTTGAAGTTGAAGCAGTAATTCTACATTAAGAAAGAGCCCCCTCTTTACCGAAGAGGTGTTGGAATTTTACCTCTAGCCCAACAACCAGTCCCCAGTAACTCCAGTTTTCCTGCCAGTGGGTGAGATTTTTAAAAAAGCTTTATATTACAGTAGTACCTTTTATTGATCAATTTATCTTTTTCAAATTACCACTCATATTTCTATTTATAAACAATTTAAACTACATTCTCTCATAAACAGGTATTTTTTTTAAATAAAGCAAATCATAATATTAAATAGTGTTTTACTGGTTGTTTCAGTACCTTTACGAACACACGGGTAAGGGGTGTATGAAGGCGGTGCAGTAAGTTCTGTTTTACGTGTGTTGGCGCCCTTCTTTCATATTTATAATTTTCACTTGCCTCCTTCATACACCAAGGAAAAGGATTGAAAATTTTGAACTCCCCCAAAGCCGAACTACCGTATAAGCTAGCCAACGGGTCGTAAGTGCAAACTTTTATTATTGCACTTACGTAAGAACTCTTTATAACGTGGCTTTTATAACACCAGAGTTTACGTTGTATAGAATTGACGCCTGCAACGTGGAGCTTTAAATTTTCTTTTAAAATAATTTTTCAATCCTTTTCAATTTGCTGAAACAAACAGTAGTACAATGAAAGGTACTTTAATTTTTTTTTCAGGTTTATATATTGCATTTTTATAATTTATTCTTCATTATCATTTTATTATAATTTTATACAGCTTATTTAAGTTACACTGCTAGGGATTATCTATGTATGATTTGATTTTGCCAGCATTTCGTGTGATTTTGTAGTAGAATTTACTTTTCTCTGCTTACCAAGTTTTTATCCTAAAAGTTTTGTTTAGGTTTCACTGTAAATTTTGAAATTAAATTTTTAGTATTTTTCATTTGGCATTTCGAGTTAAAAAATTTAATTTTCTTATTTTATTAATTTTTCTGTTAAAATTTTAATTTAACGATGGAAGGTACAGTTGAGGCTAAGCATTTAACAGAAAAGGAAATAGATTATCTCTTGTCTTTATTTGATATTAGCTCAAAAAGAAAATCTTTAAATACCAAACGTAGCATTATTGGAAATCTAATAGAACAGGGCAGTGTTATAGACAAACAAGATCCAAATTTTAACCAAGATCAAGAAATAAATGTAATTTCTGATACCTTAGTAGAGCTCGAAAGGTTAATTCTTGATTTTGATGGCCCATCGAGTGATTCAATGTTTAAAATAATAATTTCTAGACTAATCATTCTTAGCCAGAGAGTTAGTCGTTTCAAAATACCTGATGAACAGGATGATCTAGAAAATTATACAAAATGTACAGATTTTAAAAAAGAAAGTTACGCTACTTGTTTTGATTTATATACTCGTTTAAGACAAAAGGGCAAGAGAGGTGATCGATTTTCTTTTATTCCTGTTTCGCATAGTGTTACTCAACCTACCACCAGTTCAGTCAGTACTTCTGTAAAATCTGCGCCAATATATAAATGGGTTGTAGTTTTTAATGGATCAGGTAGTGTCAAGGCCTTTTTGGAAAGAGTATCTGAATTAGCAATAGCACGAAATGTTGACGAAGTAGAGCTATTTAAGAGTAGCTTAGATTTGTTTCAAGGTACGGCACTGACATGGTTTCGAGCTAATAGAGACAGTTTTACTTGTTGGTCTGATATAACAGAGGCTCTTAGTCGCGATTTTCTACCTCCATGCTATGAGGAAACTCTCTTAGATCAAATTAAGTCTAGATGTCAAGGCAAAAATGAGAGCGTTAATATTTATGTTTTTACAATGCTGAATTTATTTTCACGCTTAAGCAATCCTTTTCCAGATACAGAAAAACTAAAAATAATAAGGAGAAATCTATTACCTAAATATCTAGATTATTTAGTTTTACAGGAAATTTACTAATTACTGTAAGAAAATTGATGAAGCCATTTTAAAACTAAATATAATCCTCCTTCAGCTAATTGTCTTGAAACTGATCTCGCAAACGTAGAGAGTCAGACTAATACTTCTCAAGATAGTAATGTCTTTAACAGTCAAGCTCGGAACGAATCCCTTAAAAATTACAGTGTTACCTGTTGGAACTGTAATAAACATGGTCATACCTACACTACTTGCAGGTTGCCAAGAAAAAAATTCTGTTTTAAATGTGGCAAACCAAATTTTGTCGTTAAAACTTGCCCTAAATGTAACCCAAAAAACTAATTAGAAAGTTTGGTCATGGCCGAAACCAAACTAAGACAAAATATGTTGGCCGAAATGTTTATAACTCGAGATATCTAAAAAACACCCATAATCAGTCGAAAGTAAGCTTTTCTTGCAGCCCTATAACTGATTTAAAAGATTGGGAATCATGGAAATCTTATGTTAAAAAATTCTTTTCTAAACCCATGATTTCACCTGTTTTTGTAAATATGCCTATTGATAAGAGACCTTACATATCTGTTAGTTTATATGATGAAAATATTGTTTCATTATTAGATAGTGGTGCAACACATTCTTGTATTGGCAGCTTTGGTATGAATTTAATTAAAAAATACAATCTCTTAGTGTCAGACACAAATAAAAGGTCAGTAACCGTAGCTGATGGTAATAAAACAACTGTTTCTGGGATATGTCAATTGCCTTTATCTTTAAATAATCAATGCAGACTGGTAGATGTTTTGGTAGTCCCTTCTTTAAAGTGTAATTTAATACTTGGGGTTGAATTTTGTAAGATTTTTGGGTTAAAAATTAATTTTTGTGACAATACTTGGGACATTACCTCAGATTACGATGAAATTTTTGTAAACATTGTATCAGCTAATGATGACCTTAACACCCATACAATGCCAGGTTTAAAAACTTTGTCTCCTGAGCAAAGATCGGAAGCTGAGAACATCATTCACATGTTCAGTAACATCTCGTCTGAAGGGAGGCTAGGTTTAACAAATAAAATTATTGCAGATCTGGATACCGGAGATGCTCCACCTTTTAAAAAAAGACAATTTCCTATGTCTCCATATCAATTAGAAATCCTTAATAGAGAACTTGATAACATGTTAGAGATGGGGGTTGTAGAACCAAGTTATAGTCCATATAATGCTCCAGTTTTTCTTGTCAAAAAGGGCAATGGGGAAGTAAGATTTGTATATGATGCTAGGGAACTTAATAAAGTTTTGAAGAGGGATTGTTATATACTACCAAGGGTAGATGATATTTTATCTATGCTGAGGGATGCTAAATATCTATCTAGTATTGATCTCAGACACAGTTTTTGGCAAATACCTCTTTCTGAAAGAAGTAAAGAAAAAACAGCTTTTTCAATACCCGGAAGGGGTTTATTTCATTTTAAAACATTACCTTTTGGCATATCTAATGCTGCTCAAATACAGCAAAGATTAATGGATAGGATTTTGGGCCCTGAATTATCTCCTTATGTATTCTGTTACCTGGATGACACAATAATCACAGGAAAGTCATTTAAACATCATATTTCTCTTTTGAACGAAGTTTATAAACGTTTTTCAGAAGCCAATTTAACAATTAATCTTAAAAAATGTAAATTCTTTCGTGATTCTCTAACTTATCTTGGGTATGTTATTGATGGTTCAGGCCTTAGAACATCACCTGAAAAGATTCAAGCTATAGTTAATTACAAAAGACCTGAAACAACGACAGAAATTAAAAGTTTTCTAGGCATGTGCTCATGGTACAGGCGTTTTATTGAACATTTTAGTAACTTAGCTGCACCGTTAAATGATTTACTTAAAGGGAAAGGTAAAAAACAAAAAATTATGTGGACACCACAAGCTGAAGAAGCTTTTAGAGAAATAAAACAAAAAATGATTTCTGCACCGGTGTTAGCATCACCTGATTTCTCTGTCCCATGTTTAATTCAATGTGACGCTAGTGATTATGGGATTGGTGCTATTTTAATGCAAAACCAAAATAATAAAGATGTTATAATTTCTTATGCAAGTCGTTCTTTAACAAAATCAGAAAGAAACCTTTCAGTTACTATGAAAGAGTTACTGGCACTTGTTTTTGCATTAGAAAAATTTCGTTGTTATGTAGAAATGGGTCCAAAATTTAATGTTCTAGTAGATCATGCTTCTTTAATTTGGCTTCGTAACTTAGAAAACCCAACTGGTCGCTTAGCTAGATTACTTACAAAAATACAACAATTTGATTTTAATTTAGCACATATCCCTGGACGTGAAAATGTTCCAGCAGATTTTTTGAGTAGATCAGTTCCTGCAGAAATAAATGTTTTAAATGTTACTTTAGATAAGCTTGATCCTTGGTATATTAATCTTAGAGATAAAATTTTAAAGAAACCAGAAATTTATCCACATTGGTTAGTTAAAAATAACTTTATTTATAAGCATGTAAAAAATAAACTTCCTTTAAAGTCAAACATGATTGAGTGGAAATTAGTTGTCCCCAAGTCAGAACGATCCAAAATTTTAGAAAAATGTCACGATTCTCCAACATCAGCGCATTTAGGATATTTTAAAACTTTAAATAAAGTTGCTGAGGAATATTACTTTCCTCGAATGCGTAGTGAAATTTTAAAGTATGTTCGCCAATGTCAGGTGTGTCAGAGACAAAAAATGCCTAAGTTTTCTCGTTTTGGGTTTATGGGAGCAGAAAAGAAAGCTTATTTTCCTTTTGAAATGATTGCCGTAGATTGTATGGGTCCCTTTGTACGTAGTAGCAAAGGAAACACCTTTCTAGTCGTAGCCGTAGACATTTTTTCTAAAATGACCATAATGAAGCCTTTACGCCAGGCCACAGCATCTGCTATAACCACATTTTTAACTGATAGTGTATTTTTACCTTTTGGTGTACCTAGAGTTTTAATTCTTGATAATGCTACAGCCCATAAAGGAAAAATATTTAATGAAATGATTCAAAAATTCAATATTCCTAAAGTTTGGTATAATTGTAGATATCATCCTAATTTTAATCCTGTAGAAAGAGTAAATCGTAATATAGGTACTGCAATACGTTCTTACATTAAAGACTCACATAAAGCCTGGGATGTACACATTCCAGAATGTCAAAGTGCACTAAACTCAGCAGTGCATGAGTCTACAGGATACACTCCAAATTTATTAGTTTTTGGTAGGAAAGTACCCTTACATGGGGAATTTTATGATAATGTTAAAAATGAGGGTGACATCTCTCAAGAAAACCGTGAATCATATGTCACTGAACTTAAAAAATTACCTCAAATTTATAAAAAAGTTCAAGAAAACCTTTCTAATGCCTATAAGAAAAACTGTAGAACTTATAATTTGCGAAGGCGTGAACAGGTTTATAAAATAGGTGACAAGGTATGGAAAAGAAATATGGTCTTATCTGATGCGGCTAATGACTTCACTGCTAAACTAGCAGAAAAATTTGTATTATGCGTAGTACGCAATGTAAAATCAAAAACTACCTATGAGTTAAATCACTTAGATGGTAGAGATGCCGGTTGCTGGCACGTTTCAAAATTGAAACCTTACTACGGACCTGAATCTTTTGATTCAGATAATGAGATTTGATGTCCGGAAATTTAATTTGAATTCTAAAGTTTTTAAAATTTACCTTTAAAAACCTAATTACCTTTTATCTGTCGAGTGCCTAAAATGAAATAGTTTTGGTGCACCTTTACCTTTTATCTTCTTAGCTAATGATATTTAGCTAAGGAAGCTATCTCTTATCTATTTATCTAAGATACGTATCTTATATTTGCCTATCTTTTGTTGCATGTAACTTTTGCAGATTTTCTCCATGAAGTGGGAAAATGCCTGCATATTATCTTTAAAAAATGTAAATATAAATTAAGTCCATGGAATAACTTTAAGATTTTCTTAGCTAACTAACTGTACATATACCTAATTCACAAATATAAGACGTTTGTGTATCTCTATCTTTTGATAACTGTAAATATTATTTGATACCTCTTTAGATTTCCCTTTTGTACATAATCTGTGGAGTCCTAAGACAGTCAGATGTAACTATATTTCTTATCTAACAACAAAAATTGGTACGGCATATACTATAATAGAAATATAAAACCTTTTTATCCTACCACAATTTATTTTGAAATCAGTAACTTAATTTAAATTTTTTGCTTTCCAAATCTTTTCTTAAAATTTTGGCTTTACATTATAATGTTCAATTATAAGCTTCAGTGATGCTGTGTGCTGGTTTACAGGTTTCCTTATATCATTTTAACACGTGAGAAGGACATAGGGTTTTGGCTGGGATGGAACTTAACTCTCCAGGCCATCCTACTTAAAAATCTCTGGAGCTTAATCCTTTTTCTACATTTTACAATTTTGAAGAATTTTTAAATATTTACCTTTTGGTGCAAACCATGTCAGCGTTGACCACTGCTATAATGTGGTTGGGGCACTTAGTCTATGTCCCGGCAAAATGCCAAACTGTTTTGTTTTTTTTTTTAGGAACTCAACTTTTTTACTTTCAAACTTAATATTACTGTTTTGTCAATTTGGACTCCTTATACTTGGAGGGTTTGTTTTGGTTACCCTTGAGGAGAGTATACCTCGGCCAAGGAAGTGGGGCCAATCAACTTTATGCCCAACGACCCACCATTTTCCATCTTAGTTGGGAGGGTATGGAGTTGACCGCTTTCTTGGTGGATGTGTATTTGCCTTTTGGGAAATCTAAAGAATCTCCCGAAGGATATTGTAAAATATAGTTTTAAGTAAAATTTATTTTGTAAATATTATAAATGATTAAGGATTAACCTTATGATCTTATCTTTTGGGTGTACATTAAGTAATGTAAGATTATTCAGTGGTTGTTTCACAACCAAATGTAAAGTTAGACATATCTTTAGTTGTAAGAATTCTAAGTAAGATGATTTTGTTTAAATTTCCCAGTATAACTGATTAATATTTCTATATTATCTTATATCTTTCAAGTATTACTGAATTTCTAAATTGATATTATAGCGAAAATTTTTTTTCCAAAAATTTTTCTTTCCCGAGGAAGTGGGTGTTGTAACGTTACACTTTTACGGTAACTAATTATGATTTTGCTAATTATATTTTGTCATTTACCAAGATGTCAGGAACTAAGTATTTGGAAGTTGTTTAGATTCTTTGACTATTTTCATTATTATAAGTACTTAATATTGTATAACTGACAGCTTGGTATATTATATACATTTTATGTTTTATATTTACAGATGCTGAGGGTCTGGTTGTTGAAGCTTTCTTTAATGCCCACATATAAAAGGGCCATATTTTTATAAGAATTTCATTATTAGATGTTCATTCACCTATAGTTTTTCTATTATCTTACCTTGACATAATTTTGATCAGAATGATCAGAAACAAATCCGTTATAAAAAACCTAGTTGGGTATGAGCTGTTGCGATACAGACTAAACAAGATATTTCCAATATTTCCATTGTAGCCTGGTAACGCTACATAAATTAGAAACATTTGGTATATACCTCCGATTTCGATTGTCGCCTTTTAAATCTCGTGCAGTTCATTAAATGATTTGTCCTTTCGATAAAATGTAGTTTAAGATGTTACCTATATTGTTAAATGTCCGGTAAACACATGTCAGGGGTTCATTAAACAAGGGTTTGTGTTATTTATTTAAGTAGTTCTCCAAATGGTTGGTTTAAAAAGTCTTGTTTATTTTCGTTTTATAAATTGGGTTAAGTGACAACAAAGTTTGACGTTTTACTGTGTGCGGCAACGCTAAAATCCTTGCTTTGGCCTTTTCCATGAATGACTAAAAGCCATACGATTCCGTCCGACCACTTTACTTTCATTTTTATAAAAACCTAACATTTTAAAGATTTAATTATTTAGGACGAGGCTTACGTAAATATTAGAGGAAAATATTAAAAAATAACAACATAAATTGTTCAAAAATAAATATAAATTGAATGTATATTAAGATTTATTGTAATAAATAATGTATTCTGAGTTGCCTATCTTTTTAAAAATCTTTTATTTTTGTCAAATAAATAAGGGGGAAAGAGACAAAATATAGGGACATTAAAATCAAGTTTTGCATGGAGCACTTTCAACAGTTTAGTTTTTTGGCCAAATTCCTACCTTATTTTTAAACCTTTTTTCTTACTAAACCTTAGCTGAAAATCGTCTTGGAACGATTTCGAGCTATTTCGTTTTGACTGTGGCCGTAAAACTACCTTTAAAAAGGCTGGTCCTGTTTTATAGTTATTTTAAATTTTGTGTTAAACAGTGGTCAAATAACAGCCAGGTAATTATTATTTTAATTTATTTAGCAAGGTTCTTTCATTTAATTTTAATTTAAACAATAGGTTACAATGGATTTTTTCTCTTTTTTACAGCTCAGCGGCCACATAGCAAATAGCACATTTTAGTGCACATTGAACTTATTAACACATAGCACATTGCTATTAAAACCTTGCATCTTAGCGCACGTTTGCTTTTTATAGCCTTTAAAGCATTTTGAACATTTTTGCACCCACATGATTGTGAGGTACTTTTCACGAGAAACAATTGGTTGAAGCAAATAACCCTAAAGGTTGGGGTTACCTTTGAAGTTGAAGCAGTAATTCTACATTAAAAAAGAGCCCCCTCTTTACCGAAGAGGTGTTGGAATTTTATCTCTAGCCCAACAACCAGGCCCCAGTAACTCCAGTTTTCCTGCCAGTGGGTGAGATTTTTAAAAAAGCTTTATATAACAGTAGTACCTTTTATTGATCAATTTATCTTTTTCAAATTACCACACATATTTCTATTTATAAACAATTTAAACTACATTCTCTCATAAACAGGTATTTTTTTTTAAATAAAGCAAATCATAATATTAAATAGTGTTTTACTGGTTGTTTCAGTACCTTTACGAACACACGGGTAAGGGGTGTATGAAGGCGGTGCAGTAAGTTCTGTTTTACGTGTGTTGGCGCCCTTCTTTTATATTTATAATTTTCACTTGCCTCCTTCATGCACCAAGGAAAAGGATTGAAAATTTTGAACTCCCCCAAAGCCGAACTACCGTATAAGCTAGCCAACGGGTCGTAAGTGCAAACTTTTATTATTGCACTTACGTCAGAACTCTTTATAACGTGGCTTTTATAACACCAGAGTTTACGTTGTACTACTTAAGGTCTTCAAGGCAAATCGGTCAACCAGCCTTTTATTCTAATGACAAGACGATATGATATAATACAGTAGATTTATCGGCTTATGACACATGCGGATCTATTATATTTCACTGGAGTCTAACAGTTATTCTGCTAAACAAAAATATTTACAGGTATTTAATATAATGATTAATCCAACATTCTATTTGTTATTATTTTTCTATAAATACAAAAGTATTTTCTAAGTATTGCCTTATTGAAAGTGAATTAAAATGAACATATTTTAGAAAATATTAGAGAATTCAATCCAAATTCAAAATTATTTTTTATAATGTTATTTCGCACATCAAATCATTCTTATTACTAAAATCTTCGAGCAACGTAATATCTTAACAAAAAGTACTTAAATTTATACGTAAATATTAAATATTTGGAGAGAACGCATCAAAAAACTGGAGATGCTATTATTCATTTGATATTTAAATTTGTTTTCTTAGAATGTTAAATTTACTCGATTTGCTTAAATAGTAACTAGAATCATCATTTAAGCGTCTAACAACTTATTTCTTTATTTCCAGATTTCCATAGGTTCTCACAGCAGACAACAGTCAGTTTCTAAGAAGAATGTTTGAATCAGATGCTCAAAATATTGACATTAGATTTATTTTTAAGATGTAATACCAGGAAAAAAAAGTAAGTTTAATTTCTATTTTAATTATAATATTATGTAAGTAAAGCAGCTGAGAAAATTTGGAGCGTAACACTATGGATAAATTACTTTGAAAATGTCATACCTGTACTTTATAGCCAATCAGATGCCTTTATTTTTCAACGTTACCATAGCAACGGGTCGGATTTCGGGAAATGTTTTTCCTCCAGGGTAAGCTGGAGGTGATTACACTGGAAATCTTTTTGACATGTCATGTGATAAGACAGCAAATTTACATTATTGCATTATTGTTTAGATATCTTATTCCGAAGGTTGGACTTTCAATATTAAAACAACTTTATATGGGCGATAACATATATTACATCTTTACTTTAGATAAACAACGAATTATTCTAATATAACGGCTAAGGCATCAAAATATTTCTTAAATTCTTGCATTACTTCTTGCTTTCTTAATGGGGAGTAAGGAGGTGCTTCAGGTGTATACAATTCATCAGATTCCCATAGATGTTTATGTTTCAGGAATAGATATAATGTTTGGACACTATTTTGTTCTGCTTACTAACAGAAGATTCTTGATAAACTATTTTCTTGACATATGCAAAGAGACTTTTTTGAAAAGACAGCGGCCTTTTCTACTACTTTTATTAGGCAAGGCAATGTTCTGTAGTTTATTTTAATATCGTTCATCTTCTCACAAAACTTACATAAAGTGTAACTCTTTAAATTATCCACTTTAAAAAAATAGTTACATTCATTTGTCGTAGCCGGGGCAATCTCTGTTTTACGATTAATATGATAATTTAAAATATTGTACATAATACCTACATAATTTATTCTCAGGATAAATTTCATGCAGTTCGGTCAAGTTTAGTGATATTAAATAAGGCAAAATTTCAACTTTAAAATGTCCTGAACCTGATAAAGTATACTCGTTAGTTAAATTTTAAGGAAATTAGTTTTTTTTCTAGGTAACAAAAATTCCTACATGACCGTAAGTAGATGGTAGTTAATAAAATTGGTAAGTTTCACTTAATAAAATATACTTCCTTGAATTTTAATAAATTAAGCTTAAATAAAAATAAAATTTTAATATGTTTTAAAGATAGTACAAAATATATTTCTTCACTAAAGTTTTAGGAAAAATTTAATTTCAACCTAAAAAAATGTTTTTTATAAGAACCAAAATTATACTATACAATATACGGATAACTAGATCATCGTAAACTAAATCAACAAGGAGTCTGTCATCCTGACTTTTCATCATTCACTGCCGACTAAGCAATAATTGAACAATAGTATGTCGTTTGCCATCAAACTACATGAAAATCGAGATTAAAATTAAAAATACATTTTGGTGTGAAATTTTCTTACCGAATCTTCCACGTACGTGAATTAATACCGGAAATTATTTCCTTGATGATGATTTTTTTAAGAACATTTTAAAAAAATTCGTCCAGTCCCAAATAATTTCCGGCAATAATTCAAGCGCTAGGGAGATTACTAGTGAGAATTGTGCTTTGACCACAGCTGAGCAGAAACTTTAGTACTAAAATATGTTTACCCAAATCTGGTGGCACCATTATTTTCTAAATAAAATGCCCTGTATATTATTGTATTTTAATATTTTCCTGAATGTTCTAAATATTTTTTGTATTATAATTTTTATACCTAAAATCAATTATTTTCGAAAAATTGACCGTTTGCAGGTCCGTACCGACTAAACGACTTAATTTGCGACAAAATAGATTTCCCTTTCTTATCTTAGTTTCTAATTAATTATTTTCCGACAGTAATACTTGATTTACTTGAATAGGTCTAATATATAAAACCGCCCACCTGTGCGTGAAGTGAGTATCCCTCCCTTAAATGTATCGTTAAATTGGTATTTTTATTGCTTCGGAGATATTCAACGGATTGCCATGTACGAAATATAACAATGTGACTACCGAGTATGACTGTTAGGTTTAACAGCCCTTTCCTCTTTTGTTTTTTGTTTTATAGTGGTTGTACCACTGCTACCCAAGCAGAGCGAAAAAAAGTAGTAAAATAAATGTTGAAAATTAACCAAATCTAGCATTAATTAAAAGTTTTATTTTCATTCTGTAACCTTTTTGGTTAAAGCCGGAGAATATTGAACTTTTCTAAACAACAAATTGCAGTTTATACTTTATTTATGTTCATTACTATTAACTAAAAACAATTCAAAGTGAATGACGCAACTCAAAAACATAAATCTCTTGCAAAGCTCTGCAATTACTGTGTACAACTGTATATATATTTTTAAAGTTAGCCAATAAAGAGGTAAAAAATTGCGCTTTCCGTTCGCATTTTAAACTTTTTAACGATACGAGCTTTCCGCGTATTATTTACGGCCCAAGTACGCCACTTCTGGAAATATAACTACAAACAGACAAAAAAGCGGCATAAACCCTAGCCGTTGACCTAGTTCATGCTATATCGGCCATGCCGCAACTTGCTCTATGTATAAATTTGAGAATATCGAGATACCAGGACCTCTTTAAAAGTTTAATATATTGAAACCATTTAACAGTGCTTTTGCAAATGAATAAGCCCTTTCTTTTACACGAACACCCATATAGTTAATAATAATACATTATATATCTAGAAGGAAAAGTTAAACATTCTCGGACCACCGAGCCGTAAATATTACGGTGTCCGGGAATGTCACTTTTCCTGCGAGGAACACCTACTATTTTTCGGAAAAACATTAGATAAAGTAAAAAACATACATATACCTATTACGTTATATTAAATTCTTCACAGACAAAATTATTCTTAATTGAGTTTATTTTTTATTTATTTTTACTTTTTTAACATTTTTTTAAGTTGTTATATGACCCTCCGGGAATATTCTAAGTATTCCCTGAAAATTTCATCCAAATTGGTCAAACCATCACGGAGTAATCTAGGTACATACATAAAAAATACATTTTCGAGTGTAATTGATAATCATATTTTGTTTAGAAGTCGGTTACGGAGGTCGCATATTGACATACTAAGAAAGTCAAAAACAAAATGGAAATGGGTGTAAAGTCGCAAAGTAAGCGTATAACACATATTTGAAATTGAATTATCACAAAAATGTAGTAAATAGACTATATCAGATCGATTTAAAATTTACGGTTTCCATACCTAAATCAAGAGCTTTCATAATATCCATAATATACCAAACTTTGTGACTTTATATCTCTACTAGATTTTTACTTCCCTGGCAAAAGAGAAGTATTATAATCGTGAAAAAATCTCCCTCCGAGATTTTTTCAGATCTTTACGTTTCAGGGTCCCTAGATGGCAAAAAACATGTTCGAATCCGTCGGTCTGTCTCTCGTTGTCGGTCTATCTGTCCGCGGGATAGCTAAAAAACTACTTTTCCGATTGACTTCAAATTTTGGTCAAAAATTGAGGGTCATATGAGAATAACCTGGTAGCATTTTGGTAAAAATTCAATATGCAGAACAAAATTGCGGCCTAGTGAAATGTTAAAAAAATTATTACTAAGAAACTGCTTATCAAATTTCGCATAAAAATCAAGCATTATGTAGGAACAAACCGGTAAAATATTTAAAAATTCAGCCTGAAAAACTAATTAATGAACTGATTTCAATTTGTCTGTCATAACTAATTGTAGTATAGAGATGAACTAGTAAATGTGGTACTAATTCAAGATGGCGAAACAAAATTGCGGGCAAATAAATTTTTTGTCATCTCGACAAATTAGCTTTTCAGGATTTACATATCCTCGCGTTTTGACGTTTCTAGATGCCAAAAATTTTATATCATATATATATATATAAATATATATATATATATTATATTATATTATCAAGTCCGTAGGTCCATCTGTCGGTTTGTCTGTCGGTCTGTCAGCTCGCGGCATAGCTTAAAAGCTACCATTGACTTTATATTTTAGTCAAAAATTAAGGCTCATATAGGGATGACTTGGTAGTATTTTGGTTAAAATCCAATATGCTGGAACAACATGGCGGCCTAGTGAAACGTTAAAAAAATTATTAATAAAAAAATTATTATCCATTTATCTCAAATTTTGTACAAAAGTCAAGTATTATGTAGGAATTAACTTGTAAAATTTTGGTACGAATCCAAGATGGAGGAACAAAATAGCGGTTTAAAAAAATATTTAAACATTCAGCCTAAAAACTACTTAATGAACTGATTCAAATTCAATTGTGTGCCGTAACTAATTGTAGTATAGAGACGAACTAGTAAAACTGTAGTATTAATTCAAAATGGCGGAACAAAATGGCGGCCAAATAAAATGTTTATAATTTGAAAAAAATCACCATCTCAGGTTTTACATATCTTTGCCCCAGATGCTAAATATATAAATATGTTTTATAAATTCGGTAGGTCCGTCTGTCGGTTTGTCAGTTCGCGGCAAAGCTTAAAATCTATCAGATTGACCTCATGTTTTAGTCATAAATTAAGGCTCATATGGGGATGACATGGTAATAATTTGGTTAAAATCCAATATTCCAGAACAACATGACGGTCTAATGTAACATTTAAAAAATTATTACTTAAAAACTAATTATCCAATTTGCGAAAAAATAACGAATTATGTAGGAATCAACTTGTAAAATTTTGATACGAATACAATATGGCGGAAGAAAATGGCGGCTTAATGAAAAATCTAGAAATTCAGCCTGAAAAACTACTTAACGAACTGATTTTAAATTGCGTGCCATAACTAATTGTATTATAGAGATAGACTAGTAAAACTGTAGTACTAATTCAAGATAGCGGAATAAAATGGCGGGCAAATAAAATTTGTTTTACATAAGAATGAACTGGTAACATTTTTGGTATGAAGACAGCAAAACAAAATGGCTCTTATTAGATTAATTTCAAATTTTGTGCAAGCATTAAGTGTGATATAGAAATAAGCTGGTAAAGTTGTGTTACAAATTCAAAATAACGGAACAAAGTTGCGGCCATATAACATGCTAAAAAAAATTACGTAAAAAAATCTGATTCAATTGACTGTACATTTTCGAGGAAAATTAAATATAATTTAAGGTTAAACTGGTGTGAATCCAACATGACGTAACAAATTTGCGGTATGTGTCAATGTAAAAACTTCTTCTTGAATTAATTTTAAATTATGCCCAAAGTCAAGGGTGGCATATGTAGAAACTGGTAAAATATTGGTAGAGATCCAATATATTGGAACACAACGGCATCCAATAAAAATGTTTGAAAAGGATCCAATAAAATGTTTGAAAAGACACTAAATATGTTTTCCTAAATATCTATGTACTTAACTAAATTGGTTCATACTTCACTACTCCTAATAAAAGGAAATATTCATGCTAAATATTTTTTAATAGACTAACAAGTAAATATAAACTATAAATGGTTTAAAAAATAACAATGCTGCTGCAGTTATCTCTTATTCTTACAGGGTATAATTCGTTTTTTGAATAACGGTCTAGATTTTTCAGAAGAATCATGCTTTATAGGAAGTTCTTACTTTATGCTGATTAATTATCGAACGCCTCCGGTAACAATTTATCCGACTTCATATTTGCCAATTATTTCGGCCGCAGTTAAATTTATGGCAATATCGATTATTAACTGCGGCGTATTAAGTCTCTCTCCAACACAATTTTCCGAGTAATTTTTCCGTTTTATTTTCTCTGTGACGCTTATTTGTCCGATAAGTCTGGAAAAAAATGGATATAAAAATCGGGAAGTATTACGTTGTTTCTTTTCGAAGAAGACGCGAAATTCAGTCGTTTCTTATATTAAATGCTACTTAATATAACTAGTAGATTATGGGTTAAATAGTGTGGAAAATAATTAAGATTTAGTGAATAGAGATAAACAAACAGAGACAACGCCTACTAATTCAAGAATATATTGTACGAATTAAAATTATAACGAGTGAGAGAGACCCCATCGACATTGTTAGTTTCATAATTATACACAAAATATAAAATTTAAAGTGGCCTCCCTCTCCTTATTCTAAACCTTATTTGTGAGCTTTGTAAAAATCTTTAGCTGCAGCAGACTGTGTGTATTCCAATATTTAGAACTTTATACACAAAATCAACATCTAATATTAATCCTATAAAAACTACCTCAGCACGACAAAACCAAACAACCAATTATATAATTGTGAATAAATCAAGAGAGGTTATTTTTCGATTGACCGATATTGCGATACGTTAAGACAAATTAACATGCAGGTCTTTTTGAGGGCAGTAATAATAAAATTTGTATCTAATAAAATAGCAGTAACAATTCTATAAATATTTTTTATTAATTAAAAACATACTTTTCATGGGACCATTTAAACAAATATGGAAACTTTTCACTGCACGTACGACACCATAGTTTTTGACATACGGCAACAGTGCTCGGCGGGCATAAATAATCTATTTATTCTTTGTTTTTTTTTGTGAAAATTATAATAGAAATAGGTAGTGGTATGACCTCTATGGGTAGAGAGCTTTAATTAAAAAAAAATATCCCAATTGGTCAAGTGGGTGCTGCTGGCAAAATCGGTGAAAAAGACGTTTTGTGTTTTAAATATATAGAAAATATTAGTAGTTTTTTTAGTTCCTTTAGGGTAATCAAGGAATACAGCTCGCTTAAGATAGAGCCTTACTGTATCAAGGAAAGGTAATGTGGCCAGCTCGACACTTCAATGACCTATTACTACCCTGCAGTTCATTCCCAGGTACTAAGTTAAATCAATTTTTTATACAATATTGTGTGCAAACGATAATAAATGTCATATATTTAAAAGCTCCTTCTATTTACAGATATTAGCAAAAAGGTTTATTTAAACTGACAATAATTTATAAAAGTTGCTTAGCTCTTTACACTAATTGTCTTTCTACTTTGCCTTCTTACTTCCCTTGTAAATGGGAAGTATTGTAATCGTAAAAAAATCACCCTCCGAGTTTTTTTCAGATCTTTATGTTTTAGGGTCCCTAGATGCCGAAAAACATGTTTTCTCAAATCCGTCGGTCTGTCTGTCTGCCTGTTCGCGGCGTAGTTAAAAAACTACTTACCCGATTGGCTTCAAATTTCGGTCAAAAATTAAGGGTTATATGGGTATGACCTGGTAACATTTTGGTAAAATTCCAATAGAGCGAAACATAATGGCGGGCTAGTAAAAAGTTAAAAAAGATATTAAGAAATTAGTTAACCAATTTTGCACAAACATTAGGTATTATATTGGAATCAACTAGTAACATTTTGGTACGAATCCAAAATAGCGGAACAAAATGGCGGTTTAATAAAATATTTAAAAAATTCAGCCCGAAAAAACTGCTTAACGGATTGATTTCAAATAATAACTAATTGTGTTATAAAGATCAACTGGTAAAATTGTGTTACTAATTCAAGATGGCCGAGCTAAATGGTGGCCAAATAAAATGTTACATGGAATCGTGAAAAAATAAATCCCTCAGGTTTTACATATCTCCACGTTTTAGAGTCCTTAGATATCAAAAAATATCTTTTATCAATTTCGTCGGTCTGTCTGTCAGTTCGCTGCAGAGCCTAAATAACTACTATCCGATTGACTTTAAATTTTGATAAAAAATTAACGGTCATATGTGGATGACCTGGTGAAGTAAAATAGCGGCCTAGTAAAATGTTATAACAATCATTATTAATAAACTACTTATCCAATTTATCTCAAATCTCAAACATAAAAGTATTGTGTTGGAATCAACGGGTAAAACTTTGGTACAATCAAATGTTTAAAAATTTAGCCTGAAAAAACTACTTAATAGAGTGATTTAAAATTGTATGCCATAAAAAACTGTCTTATAGGGGTCAACTAGTAAAATGGTGGTACTAATTCAAGATGGCCGAACAAAATGGCGGCCAAATAAAATGTTTGCAATCATCAAAAAATTACTCTTTCAGGTTTTACATATCTTTACGTTTTACCTTTCTTAGATGCCAAAAAATATGTTTTATCAATTCCGCCGGTCCGTCTGTCGGTTTGTCAATTCGCGTCTGTTCAGCTTAAAAACTACTTACCCAATTGACCTGTTTAAAAATTAACGGTCATACGGGGATAATGTGGTAGAATTTTGGTAAAAATCCAATATGGAGAAACAAAATGGCGGATTTGTGAAATATTACAAAAATTACTACTTAGCCAATTTATCTCAAATTTTGGGCAAACCTCGAGTATTATGTTGGAGTCAACTGGTAAAATTTTGGTACCAATTCGAAAAACTACTTAATAATTTGATTTCAAATTGTGTGCCACAACTAACTCTGGTATAGGGATCAACTAAAACTAAAACTGTGTGACTAATTCAAGATGGCGGAAGACAATGGCGGCCAAATAAAATGTTTGTAATCGTGAAAAAATTCCCTCTCAGGTTTTACATATCTTCACGTTTTAGCGTCCCTAGAATCCAAAATATATGTTTTATCAATATCGGCTCGTCTGTTTATCAGTTCGCGGCACAACTTAAATAATACTCATCAGATTGACTTCACATTTTATTCAAAAGTTAATGGTCATATGGGGATGACCTGGTAATATTTTGGTAAAAATCCAATATGGTGGAACAATGTTAAAAAAATTATTCCTAAAAAACTAATTATCCTATTTACCTCAAAATTTGCACAAAAATCAAGTGTTACATAAGGTACTGGTAACATTTTTGCGGCCCAATAAAATATTAAAAAAAAAAGACCTGAAAATACTACTTATTAAATTAATTTCAATTTTTGTGCAAGAATTAAGGGTGATATAGAGATAAACTGGTAAAGCTTTGGTACGAATTTATGATAGCAGACTAAAATTTTCAAAAAATAAACGTAAGGAAATCTTGTTTTATCGACTTTAAATTTTGCAGAAACATTAAATGTGAAAATGGGATAAACTGGTACGAATTCAGCATGACGCGACGTAACAAACTGGCGGTATGTGTCAATGTAAAAACTACTTGAATTGAAGTTATTTTAAATTATGCCCAATAGTCAAGGGTGGCATAGATAGAAAAGAACTGGTAAAATTTGGGTAGGAATCAAATATTATGGAACAAAATGGCGCCCAATAAAAATGTTTGAAAAGACAGTATATGTATATTAAATTAGGTCACACTTCACTATCCGTAACAAATCGGTAAAGGAGATTTACCGATTTTTTAGCTTTTAAAGCGAAGTGGTAATACTAGTACATGGCTACACGAATAGCTTGCAGTAATGAGAGATTTGTAAAAAGTCCTTTATTCGGTAAGGAAAATAGATTCAAATGTCAAACTTTTTATTTAATTTTTGATAAGATCCTGATTGTGTATTAAGTAGGTATTTCTATCGTCACTTGCACTATTTGTATTTTTTTAAGTAAACATTTAAATATATTTGAAATAGTTTGTATATAGCCAAATAATACGTATTAGCTATGGTAAATCCTATGTAAAATTTTCACAAAATATGAACTATGTTTCGAGATAATGCCCAATAGTAATTAGCTATCATAAACACACTAATATAATCCACCAAGAATTTTTGTTCTGATTTAGGAATTATATATGCAATTCGACGCTGTTTTTAGACTAGAGGTAACCTCAATTTCTCATTGCGAAATAAGACTTCACATGAATTTAAAAAAATTTAATTTTTTAAAGGTCTATATTTAGACCTGCTTACAGACTGCATTTTATAGCGCAAAATGTCTACAATATTTAATGCTACAGTTTTTGAAAAACTTTAATATAATTTGTTAAAAATCAAACCAAAATATTTTTATAGATAGGAACAACTGAAATTAGAGGTTCCAGCTCTATTTGCTTTTTATATTTCAGCTGAATTTGGGCTAAACTGGTTTAACAAGGGTCATTAAAATATATTCTAAACGACCTTAAGGTAAATAAACAAGATTTTGAAAATAGATAATAAAATGTCTGTTAACATGTCACAGACATAAACGTATTTGTAAAAAGTTGTACAGGTTAACTAAACATATGCAAAATTGTGGTTAGTTTCTTTTTTACCATAGCAACTTTTTAAAAATAAGAACTTTCTGTATAATAGTTATTTTTATTTTGTAAATTTTGTTTCCAAATTTGAGGAATTATTGTCAGTTCCATATAACTTTTAATGTTTTTAAATACAACTACCACAATCCATTGAGACTTGAAAAATTTACCGATATTGAGACTTATCGGTTTTAACTTTAACATTATATTAAAATACACCATTTATTTAATATAAAACTTAAATAAACACTAACAATAATTGCTAATTAGCTATAAGACTTATCGATGCGGAAGGGTTGTTTTCATGACTCTCCACACAACCCCATATCATTTGGCTGAGTGCATTCCCTGGTAGTAAGCCATTGTCATGTCAGTTAAGCCTGCGTTACGTGCACACGCGAAATGAGCACGTATATTCTATATTAAAACTCGAAGTAAGTGCTTAGGCTTTTCGAGGAACCAATTTCAATTATATGTTAAATTTTTATGTTTTGCATTCGGATATTATCTGTTATAATTTGGTAGAGAAAACGTGCCATACAAACGGCTTTTACGTCTGAAAGTGGAATAACAATAGATACATATATACTAAAATTTTCAACAAATTCATACACGGAAATGTTATATAGGTATACATAGGTTCACAACATTTCATTTTATAAACAGGATATTACCTTTTTTAAACGATCATTTCCCTGTATATTATTCTCTTATTCTCCAATTACTTTCACATAAAGGTACTCCAAGTTCAAATCGATAAATTCAGCTAGGTACCAATTATTTTAATTTGAATTAATTTATTGAATAAAGGTATTTTATCAGTTTTATTTTTAAACTGTGAAATATATTTTTAAAAATATTTCTAATCAACAGTAAAAGTTATGGTACGAGCGGGGATCGAACACGCACCTCTGGATCACTAGTCCATCGCTCTAATTAATTGCGGTATCGTACCACTAATTTGGTATTTGGCAGGATCAACAATGGTTATTATATTAGTGTATTTGAATATGTACAAGTTCTAACGAATTGCTTATTAGTGGTACGATAGCGCAATTGGTTAGAGCGATGGACTAGTGATCTAGAGGTGCGTGTTCGATCACCGCTCGTACCATAAGTTTTGCTGTCGATTATAAATATTTTGAATTAATTTATGTTGTTCTAAAAGAGAAAATTAATTTTTAATTACTATAATGGGAAAAAAAACTTGTCCTGAGTAACCACGGCCATTTAGTACTTGTTTGCAATAATCCTATACACTAACGCTGTAATAGCTTTCTTCAGATGAAAATACATTACATTAATGTTGAATTCATTTTAATGATGTTCGGCAATATTTGAAATTAAAATATCTGGCACGAGATTAGATTTATCGACTTGCACTAACCTTTTTATGTATTGAAAGAATGAATGTCATATATTAAATCCGTTTTTAACATAAAAACTCCTAAAAAGCAAATAATTGCTTTTTACCCTGTATTTTGAAAATGAAGCTGTTGTATATACGATATTTTTATCTTTTTTGATGTCAAGGAATCTGCCTTTAAGCGATCGCTCGTGCACCGTGTATAACAAACTTCTTCAATATTTTTGATTTTTGCCTGGTTCACGCACTATAATTTGGGAAAACATTGATAATCCTAATTTTCCCTGGAACCATGAGGAGATTTGAACCATCTAAACCCATTGTTGGAATGGAATAGCTCCAAAACAACTATTATAGTCAGAATTAGGAATTGTACCTCTTAAACTGGAAACAAGCCAATTTTGAGAGCCATTATTAGACAATGGTTAATAAATTACTAACTTTAATAGGATCCATATTGTAGGTTTTGAGGTTAAATGCTTCTAAAATGATTAGCAATTGTTTCATGTAACGTTTTAATCAACACCCGAGTGCTTTGCTTAGAAGATACTTAACTGAATCCATGTAAAGTTTGTTGCACATGCGATGCTGGGCCATTTTCTTCCAAAAATTCGTGGGCTTCTTTTCCCACTTCTTCTGAGCCCAAGCGCTCCCTCGGCGGTGTCTCCTTATCAAATGTTTTAATCTCTAATGACTATGATTTCTGACAACTAAGGTGGTTGCTTGCTTGGTTGAATCGACATAGACTAACATCAAGAAATTTACCTCCAAATTTTTGAGAGGTTTCAAAAGAAATGGTAGATTCCAGATATATTGTCCTTTTGGAAATGGTTGCCAGTCTTCACAGAAGGTTGTTGATAGTTACTCATTGTCAGACATCGCGAAATGCGACTAAAAAAATATAGTCTTTTTCGTTTGCATTTATAATGCGGCATCTTGGTTTGGGTATTTGGTGCTTTAATATTATTTTAACGCCAGATATATTATTATTAGAACTTACCTTTCTTTTCCACAAGTTATGTTTACATCAATGAAATCTTTAAAGTCCTATGGGATAACAGGGCCACGAAAATACTGAGCTTAACATTACCCATCTGAAAAGATAAGTATAATTAACATTTAAAATTTTGTTTTGCTTAAAACATTTGCCGTTGTTGTGCTGAGTGTAAAACAGCAGATTAATCTACATGTTGGCATACAAAATTTAAAAAAAAAATTTTTAGTTAATTTCATATTTATACATTTATGTGTTGCGGAAAATTTAAAGGCAACTCCCAATACTTTTCCGCAACAATTTTTCTAAGAAAAAATTCAATTCAAATACAAAACCCAAGCTTTTCGGTTTTAGATGTCTGTTGTTTAAAAACATAAAATGGACCGAACTGTGCTATATAATGATATTAAATTTTTCTATATCCCTGATTATGTCAAAATTTACTTATTCTTAGGCTTCTTTTTCATTAAAAGTAATTCGCGTCATGGGAACATTATGGAATATTTGGCATAATTAGAAATTACTGCAGAGCAGAGATACCCATAAAAATATCTAATGCTGTGTTGTCATCAAAGCAAGTGATTGGGATCATAATAAAGCTACAAAACTGGAAAAGTAACTAATGACATCACAAGCTCGGTAATGATCAATTAATGATGCATACGTGTTCCAGTACTTGTTAAATACCTTGCAATTGCGTTAAAAGTAAGACAAGCATTATACAAGACAAAAAAATAGTTTTTATGAAATTTGATATTACTGCTGCTCAAATCACGAGCTTATTTTTATCAACCAAAGCAAAACCGTTGATTCCCCATATTTCAAAATAAATTACCAGAATTTAAGTGCCAAAGGTAATACAACGCCTTAAGTACGTGACACCATAAGCTGATGATATATTTTATAAAGCTCATATTAAAACTGGATTCTCCGACTCTATTAATCAAGATTTTACAAGCCATATTTAAGAAAGTCCCGCTAACACAGTCGTTATTGTTAAGCACCCACTGTTATGTAAATGCCTCGCGTTGCTAAAGACCGTTTTTAATGCCGATTAAAATGTCCAAAGCTATTTGTTATCATTTGCATTGATGGGTGCCGGCCATATACTGCAATCAATTGACAATAAGGATTATTTGCCATGTGACACTTGGGCTTGTTGTACTGTTACTGGTTGCGCCCTCTGGTCGACTACTCAAAATCTTTTTTAAATATTTTTCATAACAAAAACAACTATTTTTTAGTTCATGAAGTAAGACGGACCATACGAAAATTAGGAAGCAGACTTATTTTTTCCTAGTGTAGCTCTTTGAGAGCCTTTCTGAATTAGCCAAAGTTTTTAATCCTAGATATAATAATTTCTAATATAAATCCCTTGGAATCTATTGTTTGTTTTCTCCCACTGACTTCTCCTGTCAAGTTGAAATTCTGAAATTGTGAATGAAACTGGGGACCAACGGATCACGTACACACACACCTTATGAGTTTTTGGTGAACCGTCATATTTCATGATGTTCTAGTATGTAACAGACCTCAGCTTTCTTAACTCAATATAAAATACACAGGGAAAACAAGATGTCTCAAGCATACTTTGTGAATATATTTAATTTATGGTATTCCTCAAAATAAAAAAAAATCTGGTTCTGAATATACAGGGTCCACATTGTAAACGATATTTGATTTGCATTTAGAAAACAAAGCTTTTTCGGATCTATGCTCTTTTTTTTTGTTCCAGTTTCGTTGGTTTTTAGGTTAATAAAAGGCCTTAGTTTTATTTCACGCCAACGTTTCGATTTTCATTTGAGATTTTCCTTAGGGCTACAATAAGTAAAAATCGCACACTTTTAAATAAAGAAAGATATTAACATTTTATTTTACCTTTGTTACGCTTACATTCAAAAATTAAATTATAAAAGGAAATTTTAAATAAAGTTAAAATATTACACTATATTGGTAGATCGGACCTAAAGCAATCACATTTTCTACAGAAATAATACATAAATACTTGGAAAAAAATCCTTGCTTAGTGAAAATTCAACAAAAAAAAGGTCAATTCGTAAAGTTTTCACGTTCTTGCCTTAAACAGTATTGTATAAGGATTAATGTTTATGGTTTATTTTAGTAATTATATTAAAATAAATACTACTTAGGTTATCTGTGTCGCTTTTTTATTAATTGCTTTATGATTTGATTAAATACATGTCATTTTCCTGATCATTACTTTCAAAGAATTTGATTCTTTGTCCAGTATTTCAACCGACCCAAAATCAAAGCTGTGCATCGTTTTAAATGATGTTCAGCCAAAGCCTTCTTGTCTGTTCCTATAACTCTTGTTACACGAGCTTTTATATGCTGTTAGTCGTTTTTTTAGAAATTGTTTGGTTTGCACTACATATACAGCATTACAATGCAAAGAAGGGGGTGGTTTAAAAAATAATGAAAACTTATTTTTTTTCTTATTTTGGGAAGTACTGTACGTTTTAGATATGTTGAAAAAGTAATTTGGTATCACCTTGTTTGCCACATGTATTTTCTATAGGAGTGGATAAAATTTAATATCCTATATTTCTTAAACTAGTCACAAGATTGAGTTTTGTCCATCCTTATAATTAGGAGGTCGAGATCTATAACATACTTAAATTTGTGCTTTGTAATAATTCCAAGAAATATCATTATTCTTTTATGTCTTAGTTAAATGCTAAATCGTTTGACGCGTGGTTCTTTTTTTCATCAAATTAAGTTAATTTCTTTTCCTGAAGTACAAAAAAGATTATGCTCAGTAGAATGTATAGAAAGATCGTGAGTTCTTTTTTAATCCCATATAAATCACTCGGCAAATATACACTTAAAAAAAGAAAGAAGCGATTAGATATATATATATATATATATATATATATATATATATATATATATATATATATATATATATATATATATATATATATATATATATATATATATATATATATATATATATATATATATATATATATATATATATATATATATATATATATATATATATATATATATATATATATATATATATATATATATATATATATATATATATATATATATATATATATATATATATATATATATATATATATATATATATATATATATATATATATATATATATATATATATATATATATATATATATATATATATATATATATATATATATATATATATATATATATATATATATATATATATATATAAAATTTCTCAAGAAATAATTGCTTATGAGTTTTTCGAAAAATGCGGAAAAATGCTAAAAAGCAAGTTGATCAGAAGGATTATTAACCACAAAAACAACAAAGCGAGGTTATACATTTACTAATATGGTTCCAGGTTCTCTGAAGAATATTTATACAATACGGAGAAAAATAACAATTAACTCAAAAAGTCGATTACATTTTTAAAATCATAAAAATATTTTAAAAAAATCCCATGTTTTTATATTTTAAAATAAATTTTAATATTTGGTAGAGTTATTGCAAATCTAGTCCCTCGATATGTTCACAATTTTCAGATTAAGACGTTAAAGCGTGAAGATATGTGAAACTTGAGAGGGTAATGCTTTCACGAATACAAACAGTGTATTTGGCCGACATTTTATTCTGCAATCTTGAATTATCAGTTTTACTAGTTCATTTCTACACCACAAATAATTATGGCACACCATTTGAAATCAGGCCATTAACTAGTTTTTCAGGCTGAACTTTTATATATTTTATTAAGCCGTCATTTTGTTCCGCCATCTATGATTTGCACGAAAATTTTACTAATTGATTCCTACATAATACTTGATATTTGTGCAAAATTTGAGACAAGTTGGATAAGTTTTTTAGTAATAATGTTTTTAGCATTTCACTAACTCGCCATTTTGTTTTGCCATTGAATTGAATTGTTTAATTTTTCACCAAAATTTGAAATCAATCGGGTAAGTCGTTTTTTCTGTAAATGCATTATGGCGGATTAATGAAATGTTAAAAAAATACCAAAAAATTCAAGTCTCAAGTTAACTTGAAATTTTGCAAAAAAATCGAGTAATAAAAATGTTTAAATATTCGGAAAAAGCCATTTCAGGCCAGCCATATTTAAACATTTATTTTATGGAGGAAAATAATTAAAGACATGCACAATTTATTCTTGTAGACTACGTAAATAATGTTACGAAAAATAAATAAATATTAATAATAATAATAGTAAATTAGAAACCTAAACGAATCTAATTTACGGCATAGCAAGTAAAATAAATATTTTGTACTCGTAATATATTGTAATACTTATGTTTCAGATATATACTAATACACAAATTGGTATAACTAAATAAAAAAAACTTGAATGTTTATTTTATATAAATACTGTCAGCATAAAGATAAAAAAGTTGTCGGTCTGTCTGGTGGTCTGTCTGTCTCTTTGTTCGCAGCTTGGCTCAAAAACTACCTAAACGATTGCCTTCATATTTCAGTAAAAAATTAAGAATCACATGGGGATAAATTGGAAACAATTTGGTAAAAGTACAATAGGGCGAAACAAACAGTGGAATTTTAAAAAAATTAGTACTAAAAAACTATTTATCCGATTTGCCTAAAATGTTGTACAAATATATTACGTGGGAATCTACTGGTAATTTTCGTACAAATTCAAGATGACGAAACAAAGTGGCCGCTTAATAAAATAGTTATAAATTCAGTTTAAAGAAACTACTTAACAGATTGATCTCAGATTATGCGCAAGAATTAATTGTGGTATAGAGACAAACTGATAAAATGTTGGTACAAATTCAAGATGGAGGAACAAAATGGCGCCCAAATAAAATGTTTGTAATCATAAAAAAAACGTCAGATATTGGTCAAAAATTAACGGTAATGTGGGGATGACCTGATAATATTTTGGTAAAGATGGGAGCCTAGTGAAATGTTTAAAAAAATATTACTAGACAATTAATTATCCAGTTTATCTCAAATTTTGCAGAAAATCAAGTGTTACATATGATGAACTAGTAATATTTTGGTACGAATCCAAGGTAGCAAATCAAAATGGCGGCCAAATAAGGGGTTTAAATAATCGACTTGAAAAAAAAAATATGTTTAATTGATATAAGGATATACTAATTCAACATGACAAAATGGCGGTCTTAAAAAATCAGTGCAAACCTACTTATTTAATTTATTTAAAATTATACCCTAAAATTACGTGTGATGTAAGCAGAAACTGACAAAATATGATACGATTTCAATATGGGAAAACAAATGGCGCCCAGTAAAAATATTTGAAAAGACAGTTATAATATGTGTTACTAAATGACTATATGCGGAACAAAATTGGGCCACACTTTACTATTACTAATAAAAAGAAAAATTCATAACGAAGGCAGTTCCGGGGGTGAAGGAAATTTACCGATTTTTTTTCTGGCAAAATTGTAGGGTATATAATGTGTTTTTAAGAAACAGTTTATATTTAAATAGATTACCCTGAATTCAATTTCACCATGAAATGGGCTTCTTTTTGGTACTTGCAAATATCAAAGATTTAATATATTTATAGACAATAATTAAAAATAATCTGTAAAGGGACCTAGCTGGAAATTCCCTCCTGATATTTTCTTTTGTCAGCAAAAAATAAAAAAAAGGCAATTTATATATTTGTTACTAAATAACTATGTGCGGAAACAATTCGGGTCATACTTCGCATTATTCCAAATATAAGGAAATATTCATAGCGAGGAAATGTACCAATTTTTTGCTATATATATTTAAAGTATTAGCGTCTGATTGATATTTAATTGTTTTCGAGATTTTGACAATTTAAATTTGGGAAATTGCGAGGCTGCAAGACTAGAAAGGGTCGATTTCGAAATAAATTGCACGTTTTTATATAACCTTTAAATTTTGTACTTTCCAATCTAATATGACTAGAGATGTAAAATGGCGGTCATTTTTGATAATGACATGATTTTGGTTTTCTTCTTTATAAACGAAATATATCTTTTTAGTATTTATTTACAAAAAATGCTTTTATAATGAAAATTTTCACGTTCTAAACAAACTCATTTTACATAACATACAGATCAATCGATCAAGTGGTTTTTAGGTTATGCTGCAGACGGGCTCATAGACAGATAAAGCTGGGCTATCTACATGGCTATTATAATAATTATAAAGAATTGCCTGATTCTGTAATAAATCTGCAAGTTTACATCGACTTATAAATGTAAAACTTGACACTGTCAAAGTCACATTGTTTTCCAAATTTCGAAAACAATAAATGAACTAATATACAGTACATGCAATATTAGATATTTTAAGAATTTTGTGCTAGTTTAAACCACTGTTTGAAAATGATAAAGCATTTTGTTTAAAAATATCAAAAATGTTACAGTATCTACACGAATCATCATTATATTTAATTTTAGTTACAAAAGGAAAGCATTTTACGTATTATATATTCGGGTCAAAAATATTTACATTTGTGCACTGTATAAAAATTATATAGAAACAGTTTCTATGTTCTTAAAGTATCTGCAGAAAACGAACAGTTAAAGATTATTCAAAATACTACAGTTTCTTCCTTAGAAAAGAAACACATATATCAAATTAGGACACGCTTAGAATATTAAATTAAAAGTAGCAGCAAATATTTAGTTTGGTCGGAAGTTTCTAGAAATTTTCTCCAAAAATTTCGTTCTCCAATTATTCTAAAAATATTTTCTTATTCGTGGGTTAGGAGAAGGCACAAACACAAACGTCGCACAGGAATTAATCAGCGTGTTTTGTTTGAGCCTTCTCCTAACCCACTAATAAGAAAATGTTTCTAGAAATTTTACACCTTTGTCTCTAATGTCCTGGGCTATTCACTTTTTATAGTCCTGAGGCCCACGACCAAATGTGTCTGTGCGCATCTGATACGCTGATCCACACTGTTAACTGCTTAATTATGACGTTGTGATACCGCTTCTAGTTTTGCATGCCCTAAGTCCAGTCGGGGTTATAGTAATTGAAGGGAAAAATGCTGTAAGACATACATAAAACAATTCAACGATCTGTCAATTGAACAACACCGATCAGCTGTCTTTGACTGACGCAGGACAAATAAATCGAATTTTTACATATCAGTATATGAAACTTTTGTTTTTTATTTTTTTTACGTTAAAATGTCTTCTTTTTGTTGCGTTGTGAATTGTGGAAGTAGAGGTATGAGAGAAAATGTTAATTTATTTTAATTCCAAACATTACCAATTTTACACATAAAAAACGATTGAATGAACTTTCGTCGATAAGAAGGCAAAAGTGGATTATAGCAAAAAGGAAGACAGGATTTAATTACTACTAAATTAAAATTTGCCCAATACTGTGTAAAATATTTCACTCGACATTTCGTATTAACTATTTACGGAAACTTAAAATTAACCTAGCTAAATAAAAATTATTAGATTGTTAAACAAAACTCTGATCGAAGATATATCTAATATTACATTTTGTACCTTTACATATTACAGTGTTGTATTTGTATTAATATTAACCGTACCTGTAATTATTCGCATCTTGAAAGGTGGAAACAATATTTTTTATTCACTTATATTTTTGTACAACCATGTATTTTTTTGTTTGCCAAAGCGAGGTAATCCCACTTAAAGAGACTCACAGTTTTTAAATTCATTATAATATATACTTTTTTTAAATTTTATCTTAAACCTACGATTAGTAACTGCTTGAATAATGCATGCTTTTCCGATTTATATTATCCTAGCACTAAGGTGGTAGCTGTGGCCTGCAGTTGTTACTGAATTTTTATGTATAAACCAAGCTACGCTAACCATGTACAGAGAGTTCTTACTTACTGAAAACTAAACTCGAAAAGAGATTCACAGCTTTGTTGGACCGTGTATAATCCTAGATGTATAACCAGATTTATCAAAAGTATCTCTGGGCAAAACCGAATGAAGAAAAATCTTGTTATGCATTCGGCAAGTTCATTAGATAAAATTTGGAAATTCCAAACTGACTCAGGATTATAAATAGCTCGCTAAAGCCTTGAATTTTTTTTAAAATTAGTATTCATGGATGGTAACTTCTCAAAAAAACGAGGAAAAAATGATAACTATTTTTTTTGTTTTTGAGGAGCTCGACGCATGGTATAACCTTAGAGTGCTTTAACTTATTTTTTCTAGGGATAAGTAAGTCTAGTAAACGATAAAGGTGTAATTATGCTGAAAAAAACTGAGTTCTTTAACACCCGCCATCAGGTTTTTTGCAAAGACATAACTTTTTCTCCTTATTACTTATTATATTCACACTAAAAATGTCTGTACTAAAAGGGCACCAAATGTATATAAAGTCCTTAAAATTTGCTTTCAAATTGCCACGGACTCATAGGAAAAGAAAAAATCTAAAAGCGGTATTAGAATATCATAACTAATCATGTATCAGTTTATCAGACACTCACAGATACATACAAAATCTTGGTCGTGGACTGCAGGACTATTACTCATATACATATAAAAAATATTAATAGATTTTTAAAATCAGATTACCTTCATTTAAGTAATGTCAAATTTCTAAAAAGTAGTTGCAGTGGTAATTAATTATGTAATGTCGAAATATGAATAATGGGAACCTAATGATCAAAGTATCTATTTTTACCAAACAAAACTAATTTAAAGCAAAACATGACCAAAGCCGCTCAGAACATGAGTTGGATTGCACGTTCTCGGTCTTTCGTCCGTTGTTTGACTTGTAATAACACTCAACTTTAAACGAGGTTAAATATTTAGATCCTATCGACAACTAATTGAATTATAAAGGATGCTGAGAAACCATGAGCCACGCTGCCAATTATTTACCAAACTGAATTGTATCAACAGATCGTCCGGGGTTATGTTCGTCGTAAATAATAGAGACGGTTTTTCGTTTGCTCAACAATGGCTTGCCTTTAAACAATCTGATTGTCAAGACTTGTTTCCAGTTCTTGTAAACAACCCTACGGACGTAGCGTCATAATGAAAAATTTTGATGTAATCGTATGAAATTAAACCAATTTATTTTTTTAGTTTTTGAATACGTAAATGAGAAATTTAAATATGGTTGTAGTCATGCATTTGTGTCAAATGTCATAAAATTAGTATCGTATTCAAAATTGAGTTTTTAATTAAGTATTCCTTTCATAAGACAAAATCTTTTACGGCTGAAGTCAATTAAGAAATCATGATTGTCGGACTTAAACTGTGATACTGAATTCAAAAAAATGCATTGAGTAATCGCAGGCTATATATGTATATTTTTGTAACTCTATATATATATATATATATATATATATATATATATATATATATATATATATATATATATATATATATATATATATATATATATATATATAATGCATAACCACACCTAAATTTTGTCAGGCGACTGCGTATGTTGACGACACTCAACTTTATTGTAACTTTGAAGTTACCAATTCTGCAGAAGGAGTAGACCATATTAATTCCGATTTAGAAATCCTAAGATCTCTTTGTAAAACACATAACCTCAAATTAAATTCTGAAAAATCTAAACTTCTGTGTATCCCAAGTAAAGTAAATAGACATATTTTAAAAAACAGCGCCAATATTTTGTTAGGGGGCGTTAGTCTTCCTTAGGTGGACTAAGCTAAAAATTTGGATGTTTGATTTTAAACAGCATGTGGAAAATATCAATAAAAAAGCCTTTTGTTCTTAAAATTTATTTTCAATAATCGACGTTTTCTAGAGCTTAAATTAAAAAAAAATATTTTGTGACAGTCTCGTTCCTAAGAAGGATAGGGTACAAAAAAATGCAAAATTCTTACTGTGGGCTGATTTATGAAATCAGGATATTTGATCATATTTCCCATAAAATAAAGGATGCAAATGACTTAACATGCATAACAGGTGTACTCACTATCTTGGTAATTTCGTACATAAACTCCTCATTTCACCAAATACTTTTTAAATTTTAGATAAAAAATTTATTCCAAGAAGCGATGTTCATGGTAAAAATGTTCGCTATAAAAAAATGTTTACCATGCCTGGATATTAAACTGCAATGTTTCAGAAATATTTCAGTTATAGCCCCTAAATCGGAGTTACTTTGCCCGATATAAAAACAAAAAAAAACTTAGTCTAGGTTTGCATTAAGAATTTTTATCATTTCATCACGAATTCTAAAGCATTTTTGCAATTGTTTACATTAGTTGTAAGTTCCAGTACATCATAAAACATGTGTTTTGGCAAACATAAATAGTACTTCTCCATATGTGTATATTCGTCAATCAATGGTTTTCTCAAGTTGAGGTATTATATGCTATAAATATAATAAAGTTTTTTAAAAATTTAATATTATTTATCATTTTACTGATTTCATCCTTTAAAACATCCTTAAAAAAACTAAGAGTTAGTAATGTATTTAGGGAACATCTCTCTTAAATTATATTTTCGTTTTTTTGGGGACTGCTTCATATATTTAGGCTATTTTGCATAATGAAAAAAAAACGTCTTTTACCGTTTGCTAAAAAAGCTAAATGCACTTGAAATATTTTTTATATTCTTTTTAAGGGGGCTGTTTAATCGTAATGATACCTTATATAAAAAATATAACCAAAACGATAAAAGGAATTTGATTTATATCACTGTTTGCTAAGCAAACCAAAGTTTTTGAAATGTATAATTTTTTTCATGCCCTTAGGGCTAACCCGAATAGTTAAAGAATTAATTTTATGTATAATGTTTTCATATCCAAAAATAATAAACTTGGCACATATAATAGATTTTTGAATTTTTTTTCGTTTCGAGAAGGCTCCCTCATCCATTTTGAGCTACCCAGGATGGGTCCTAGTTATGATTTAGGAAAATTGAAGTTGCTTACCGTATATAAAAAACTGATTCTGATTTGTAGTACCTACGTATAGATACACAAGTTAGCAAAAGAAAAGTAAATAAGTAAGAAGATAATTTCGTGATAATGTGTCTTGATGGCGCTGAAGGAGTAAGGCTCTTTACTAGTTATTCTGCAATGTGCTGAAGCACCCAGGATAAATTGATATATTGAGTTTTCTTTTCTTCGATAAAATACATTATATGTTTAGAAAAATGTGTTCTTCAGTAGGGACAATCAAGTTTTCTTCCTCCAAATAAGATTTACATCGCTACGGCCCTACACAAAACTGATAATTAAACAATCTTATTGTTTTTTTTAATCCTGAATAATGTGTCTAATATAACACCGTTTATTCAAGAACTTCTTGAAATAGAACAGTTTTTTTTCTTTATTCCATTTTAGATTAATTTTAGTAGTCCGATTAATCATGTATAGCTTTACTACCATAATTACTGATTGTCGTGTAAAGCAAAGCTCGAGATAAATTAGAAAACAAACTATAACAAGTTGTAAACCACGAACCTAATCCTTATTTCCTCATTTAAAGCCTTATAAAAGCCGCACGTCTGTTTCGGCGCCTGTTGAAAACCAAAATGCAACGAAGGCTTACGTCTAATTAGACTGTTAATGTGGTTAAACTATTAACGAATTCCAGATCTGCGACTTGCAACGTGATGCAACTTCTCTAGACAAGAGCGACTTTAGAACCACAAGAGTTGAAGCTTTGGCATTGCCTAGACAAAACATCGTTTCATATGCGCCTCATGTGCACTTCTCAGGCTTGGCTTCATTAGCCTTTGGTTGCACTTTATATGTTTGAAGGTGGCATTTATCATACAAACTTAATTAAGTCATTGACACGAACATTCTGAAAATATGCGCAATTATTATTACCATTTGAATAAACATAGAAAGCATATTTACTATTTTAATTATTTATGCGAACAAAAATCATTTAACAAAGAAATTATACAAACTTGTTTATACAAATTATATATCTATTTAAACTACTGACACATTACCATTTTAGTGACACAGTGACGTCGAAAACAAATGTGTAGTTATTCGCACGCGTGTAGAAGTTTTGGAAAAAGAATAAAACTCGGAGTAAAATACAGTTTTTATTATTATATTTATTACCAAATATTCGAAAAAAAGATATTAGAGTATTTAGTTGTCTACAGTAGTCAAAACACATGATAAATAAGAAACCTAACGTAAGTATGTAAAAATATTTTTAGTGATTTAAAAGAGGACATTCATTATTACTATTTTGAACCCATTAAAAAAATTAAATAGATATGTAAAGAATTTATAACGGTATAGTGCATATAATTTTTAGTTTTTTATAATTAATATAATAATAAGTTTTTATAATAATTACTTATTGCTTTTACGCAAGGCTTACAGATATAAGTCTTTACAATTTTTATTATTGGAATAATATTGCGTTTTCTTATGCAATGAGGGTGAAAATTTCGATTACAAATATTACATTTACAGCAATCAATTTTATCACCCTCATTTTCGAAAGGCTTTCACCATTACTTTTTTCGTCTTAGCCATGAATTTCCCGGTAGTTTGTTTGCTTTTTTGTTTCCTTCTTTCTTAATATTTTCATTATCGACTTTGAACTATTTTTTTAACGCTTTCCTCATTTTGCTTTACGTCTTCAGTTATTGCTCCTGCTTTTTCTGATAATTTTATCTTTTTCTTTACCGAATCTTTTTTCTTTCTTCTTTTTGTTTGGCTTTAATCGCCCTTTTCTGTTCCCTTTAGCTTTTTTTCTAGTTTTTTTATTTAACTTTCCTAAATTATTTTTTTGCACTGACAGATGTAGTAGAAATGACAATTTTTCGGATATTTTTTTTCTTTTTTTGTGGTGTTTTAGGCCACAACTGAGATTTTTTTTATTTCTGGCGTTTTATTGAGGAGTTCCTTAAGTGTGAGAACTTTAAGTGTCGTCGTGTCTGTAGTAACTGTTACTGATTCACATGGGTACTATTGAATTTCGGAAGTTTCGATGGTAGTTTTTATGGTTCATTTCCCCCAGCTACAATATCGTGTGGAGATGTATTTTCGTCAGATGGCAATTCGCTGCAAGTTACTACTATTTTACATAGATATGACATAAAGTTAAATGGGATATCTTTTGTATCAAAACTTTGATGTTATCGTCTCCATCAACGATATTTATATTTTCTACTTAATTTTATCTTCATTATCTTTAACTTCTAACTTTTATGCAGTTACTTAATTAAACTCTTCTTCCAAAATACTCACATCGATTTCTGTTTCAGGTACAATATGGCCGGTGAATGAAAATGTTCACTATGTGACTGAATATTTATGGCGTTAGTACTTTCAAAGAAATGAAATAAATTTTCTCCCACTATATTTTTACATTTAGAGAAAGTGAGACTGCTGTTTATTAAAATTCTGGAAGTTGCAGTATCCTTTGATAATTTTGATTTGCCTAAACATTTTGTATAATCTAAGGCAGATCGATTCCCAAGAACAATCCTGTATACCCCGAAAACGTTCATAATTGTTTCGAATTATAAATGATTAATGGCTTTATACAAAGTAGAGGTTAATTCATCTGTTGTTAGTGGAATGATTGTATTATTTTTTCTCCATTCTAATGCACTTTTTTTCCATAAATTTGTATGGCTCTAAAAGCCGAGACATCTGCAGGCTGGAGGATCCTGGTAGAATTAGGGTATAGTGCCACTAAAAATAATTTTAAGTTTGATGCATAACTCACTTACGTTGTATTTAAGACGAGTTGTCCATCTACAAATAAGATTACAAGAAAAGTCTACTTCGGATTTGAAAAGATGGCCATGAAAAATATTGGAGGTTCCGATTCGCCAAATATATGGAATATTTGAGGTGATGTCACTCCCTTTGCCTCCTTCCTCTTAAATATACCGATTGTCATTAATTAATGCACATTATTTTTTAATCTAATAAAAATATTATGCAGTAAATTAAAGCTCATTCTGCTATTATGCTAATTAAAGAATCAAAATTAAATAAAATCCCACTATTAAAATAACTTGCTAGTTCCACTATTTTATACAGGAAAATAAAGAAATTTTGCACAAAATTTTGGTTTTTCTGTATAAACTAGTATAACCAATTATGTATTTTAACAGTAGGTAGTGATGCCGCGAGACGAGACTAAGGATTCATCTAGTCTCGTCTTGAATTTGGCTAATCTCGTCTCGTCTTATCACGAAAGTTTGATCGAGACGAGATCAACGTCTTAACTCGTCTCGTCTGGAAAAATATCGTCTCGTCCTTAGGTATATTAACGTATCCAGTTAAAGGTTAAATAAATATATTCAATAAAGATGAAGTTATAGCTATAAACACTTACAGTGTGTCAGGACAAATTGATACTCTATCGCACATGTCTGGATCTCAATTTAATTGGTCACAATACGTAATTTATAAAATAATCATAATTTTCTATCACAACATTTTAACAGTGCTGACTGTAGAGTTTCTGTATGTGTTATTAGAAATTGCTAATTTACAAAATGTCAACTATCATAAAACAAAGTTTTGACATTTATGTTTGAACTCTTCGGGGCTTCCTATTCTAACAGTGTGGTATTGGCCATACTAAAAACTACATTTTTATGCTAAATAATAAATATTTCAATATTAAAAAGAATCGCATTTTTACAAATTGTCTCCCGGAGTATTAATCGTGACCAAAATAGGCTGATACCAAAGAGTAGGGTATGGACTGACACCACAAAATTAATGAATCTATTTTAGTGCGGATGCCTTGAATTACGTGACAAATACAATAATGCAATAAATGGCCCTTTTGGAGCGAAGACCATAAACGATTATTAGTTTATTCTTCTTACATTTTATTAGGTTTTTGTATGCAGTAGAAAGTAATAAAAACAATACATAGTCAATTGATTTTTGTCTTGAATGGTTCTTCGATTAAATTATGATTGTTCTCCTCCCCAGGTTGTTTGAAAAATAAACCAAAAATTATAAATTGTTTTCCCAACAACCGTTATAATATGAAGTATACAAGATTTCATTGATTTCAATGCATAAAATACTTTTTATAGTGAGAGTACTAGTTAAAGTGCGGAAAACTAAAATTATTAAAATCGACCACCGTGCGGCTCTGGAGGCGGCCGGTGAAGTTATCGTCCTGGATAAAAGTCCCAAGTTATTACACTTTTTTTTGTAAAATAACATGATCGTAGAACAACATTAAGGTGTTTTTCTCAATTCTGGGATTGCTGTTCAAAATTTCCAAACTTGTTAAGGCCGTTTTACATGCTGCAATTCTTTCCTGCAAGTTGCAATAGTCTTGAATAGAAGCATGCGCAGTGGCAAGACATTTGTGCCTTTTGTCAAACTGCGCATGCTTTTGTTCAAGACTATTGCAACTTGCAAGAAACAATTGCAGTAAAACGGCCTGTAGTTCACTTGTTACACCCTCTTATAATTTGCGAGGTATGGTTGCAATGGCAACAAAATATCTTTTAGCTTTGACAATAAAGTACTAAAATATTAAAGAAAATATCACGGAATCCAAAATAAACTTTATTTGTGCCACGTCCTTTGTAAACAACGCTACTAAGCAAAAATTTAGTTAATTTTACGTACGAGTCAGATATTTAATAAGGCTATCAGACCGAAGAGGCTGTTTATAATAAGAACTTTTAAAAATGTAATTATATAAACTGTATCCATTGAAAATTTTAGGCTTAAAAATAATAAGACATATCTGCCATAAAGTAAAACCAACTGTTATTATTTCTCTTGAACTTTTCATTAGAAGAACACAAAGTGTAAAAAATAACGCCTTAAACTATCGGCTAGTAATTAACTAACACCCTGTATGCTTAGCTAACCTGCAAAACTGAATCACATAGTTATCCGATTTAGCGGTAATCTCCCGCTTTGCCGAATTAATTACTGACATTAGCCTTAATGGTCCAGTCCAGTGCGTCCTGCAACACCATGCGATAGTATCACTGTTACAGGTGATTTAAAACAACGGTCAACATGGTCAAGGCAGTTTCAGCCTGTTATCACCCCAATTAGATATCTTCGCTCTTTGCTTATATGGAAGGTGTCGCCCTTGGATTGCATGTGGAGTATAGGTGGGCAGTACATATTCACTTATTATTATTTTTTAAGTAATAAAGGCTCATCTGTTTATCTTTTCAACAAGTTTCACTAAAAGGGATGACCATGGTGCATCTAGCTTAGATTATTAGTCATGTGATCAAAGTAGGTCTATTGCCCTTAAGCAGTGATAGACCATGCCTACGTATGAATTAAAACTGTTCAAATAATTTCTTTATAAGAAATTTCGTTCAAAAATATAATAATATAAAAAATTAAGTTTGTGATAGAAAACTAATAATAAAAAACCCATCTTAATTATAACAAAGACGATAATGAGGTAAGCGAATGTAAGGAACTACTGTTTCTTTAATTTTCATTATTATTTTCAAAAGGTATTTCTTGCCACTAGAGGTTTGAGTTGAATAATTACATTGTATGTTTTATACAAAATTATTATCAACATTTTTCAGTATATATATATATATATATATATATATATATATATATATATATATATATATATATATATATATATATATATATATATTTTATTGGCCGAAAAAGATATATGTATATACTATATATATATATATATATATATATATATTATATATATATGTATTTCTATATATATTTTTTTCACAGAAAAAAATCTCATTTGTTTAAATGGATGTAGCAATTTTCATTTAACCCAAAAACTACAATATTACTGACATTCTATATTATAGGCCTTGAACCATCCTGTATAATAGGTATATTAATGTTATATATAAGATATGATTTAAGAAAATTAATTTGTCTTTATAATCTTTAGTTTTTAATTCTCAAGGCAAATCTTGGTTAAAATTTACTGAAATGCAGCAACTTCAAGTGTTGTTAGTATTTAGACCTGTGACAGTCTAGGAATAACATGCATATAACAATAACAGCTGTGTAAAAAGTACATTGGAATATTTTATTTCAAGAAAGTCAATGCGCCAGTGGCGGCTCGCCGGGGAACCCGGGTGAAGCGGCGCTTCACCTACATTTTTCAATCAATTTACTTAAAAATAAAAATATTTTTAAAATATTAAGCATTTTATAATCTATATTTTTATTGTAAAAATGCAGTATGTTTTATATAAATTCACGTTATTTACTTAATTATGCCATTATTTTCTATCAAAACTAGTGCGTTATACGCTCAAAAAATAATAATGACTTAAAAACGTAGCGCGCTGAACACCTTTTCATAAGAGCGACCCATTGAGCTGCAGTAACAAATTCCGCATCAGACTCCCCCCGCACGCTGGCTTTCGCACTTAGATTTGTTTACGGCAGTTGCTATGGCAACGCAATGGTGAATATCCGTAAGCTAAATAGAGATGGGAACGGCATAAACTGCTGCTGCAGGCTGCAGGTGCTTGTTATAGAATTAATGTAAATTAGTGCGCACGGATCATCGGAAGCGAAGCGGTTTTATATCGATCGAATCGAATCAAAATTCACTTAAAAAAAGATATAGGTACATAACTGTTTTTTAAGAACAAAACAATATATATAATATCTTATAAATTCGTACTATTTCCCCTAAGTATCCGAGTAGCTATCTGCGCTTCACCCGTTCTTATATCCACGAGCCGCCACTACAATGCGCTTCCCCACTGGATGTGACAAAAACGGTTCAATGTAATGGTTTAATAGCATAATCCTCAAGCCCTTGTGGCCTGCTAGAGTTAAACATAAAATATAAATTTTCGAGAATTCCCCATTTAATGTGTTAATGTGTGCGGCTAGTTCACAAACAATAACAAATAAACAAAATGATGGACGAGTTTAGAGAGGGCTCAAATTATTATCCTATTATGAACTTTGTACATATAACTAAGAAACAATATATCCAGTTGGGGTACAAACTATAAATAGAACTCTATTTGGCAATCTGAAACATCCATTAGACAAGATACATTAAATTGAAACCGCGAATATCGCCTTACATGTAAGTAAACGGGGAGTCTACAAACTCCCTTAAAATCGAGACTTATTGCAGATCCATCATCTTAACGCAAATATTATTAAATCCAATACACCATTAGTATGATTTTAGTAAATAATATTTAAACGTATAAATTCTAGTCAACTCTCAATTTGTAAACATGATACAACCTAAAGATGGAGGAGGTAAATATTTATAAACATTTACAAACATTTTTTCTTCCACATTTTAAACTGAAATCGATCTACGCTTCCAGAGGCGGAGCAATTATCATCTGATGGCTAAAAAAAAAAAGGAAATTAGGATTACAGTTTTATATTATGTTAGAAAAAGAAGGTTGTTTGCTAGTCTAGTTTACAGACTCAAAATGGTGTTAATTCTTGCTACTGCTAGTAAAATTATGAGTGAAACCTCAATGGATTCGAAATGATGTCTAGAAGAAACCGGCACATGAACAATTTCAAATATTATTAACAAATGGAGATTTAGAAAAATGAGTCAAGTGTTTTGCAAATAACTCGAAATCTATTAACATTTAAGACATTTTAAAAAAAGATTCCTAAAAAGAATACATTTTCAATAGAGTTGCAACTTGAATTCGTTATTAAAAGTAAAAAAAAAATACACTATTAGATATTAATTTAAAATTTTATCAAAATTATGGTATTATCTAGCTGCTTTTAGGAACAAACCAGCTGAAAAAAAATTCCACTGATTTTTTTTTTCGATTCATTCGTTTTCGTTTATATTTCAACTCGGATAATTGTTAAAAAAAACCACTAAAATTATTTCGCCCCGTAGAGATTTTATCACAACTGTACTATATAAGATTAGAACATTGCGATATTTTTAATTCTTATAATCTATTAGTTCTTATTAATTATTCAAGCTAAAGAGTTTTTTGTTAGTTTTAATAAATAATAACTAATATATTATAGCAATTAAAAATATTGCAATGTCATATATCGTAGAGTACAGTGGTGATAAATATGAAGCAAGCGCAGTGATTTTAGTGGCTTTTGTTTAAAAATTATCCTACTTGAAATTTAAACGAAAATGTTTTTTATGAAAAATGAGTGAAAAAAAAATTTGTTAATCGGGTTATAGTTCTTTCACGTATTTAGGTTATATCAAATTTTTCATTACTAAATTAATATTCATTAGTACTTGTTACGGCTAGTTTTGGGGCATCGTAACAGCTTAGCGCTTAAATTAAATTAAATTTATCAATCTCTAATTAAATAATAGAGATATCATTCCTAGAGGCGAATTTTTTTATTGGAAAGCTCTTCCCCTTTAAGAATCTTGTTCTTTTTTATATCTTAAATTTTAATAGATTTAATAAAAATAAACTCCTTCTTTTATTTAGTTGGGTAATAGCTTTTGAATGTGTTTATGTGCGGGTTTGATACTTTTGTGTATTTTTACCACCACTATCAAAAATTAACACCACTTTGAGTTTTTGAACTAGACTAAGCTCTTTCACAAGTATATTAGCTTGGAGAATATGGCTCCACTGTCAGCATAAAGTTGGCCAGCAGAAATAAATAATTGTTCACTAGCGACAGGTGGGAGGTGTTGATAAAAATAATTTGGCAGCCTGTTTTAAGTACACATAAGGGCTAAATTTTCAGTAACGAAATATATCTACATATCTGAGAGCAGAGATTGTTTTAAATATGATGTTAAGTATTAATTAATCATGGTTCTTGCGAATAAACCGTGTAAACTTGGAACTAGATCTGAATACTGAATTCAATGTTTAGATATCGTGGAGTAAAAATCCCTGAACCTGCCTCGTGCAATCGAAGGTGAAACGTCGTATAGTAATTCCAAATTGACAGGGTCAAATTCCAAGAAACATTATTTCTTAATTGACCAAAGACGTGAAAGCTTCCATTTTATGTCAAGTATTCATCAAAAATATAATAATATTAGTTTTTATTTGGTAGCGTGTACCTCCGGCTTCAGCAAAAATTTCGACAACATTTAAAATATAATAAAAAAATTATTCGGAAAATGGGATTAGCAGGAACATCCACTTCCTATCCATAACAAACAGCTACTTACTGCAGATAGTTATCCTGAGACTAATTTGTAAATGAATGTCTGTTCTGTTCTTAGAAAATACACTTATGATGCAGATTACAAAAAATGTATTACAAGAAGAAAACGGAAAAGCCGGAAAACCAATCCGTAGGAAAGAAGCTACCGACGAACCCCAAATCGCCTCCTAAATTATCACAATGACCTGCCAGAGGTTTTTTGAAGCACGGAAAAATACTAGAAAATTGGAAAGAACCTATGTAACCTATGTTCTGGCCAAAAGCAATATCATAAGCTCTAGGGGAATTTACGACATAGTAAATATAACGCAAATTATCACTTCTTGCTTTAAACTAGATACCCTGAATCTTAACACAGGGCCGTTCAACTGATCTAGGTGTTACATTACAATTAAAAGCAAGTTACACTAAAAAAATCGAAATTTTGATTGTTTTATTTGATTTTTATTGTATCACAATGAATTTTTTTGCCGAAGTATTGGTAAATTTGAACATTTTTTTTATCATGGAAAACAATAGTCAAGTCGATAATACGTTTTATAGTAGAGTCTTTTTTGCTCTAGTTAAAAGATGTCTTGCAAACATATTTTCAGCCTTCTTTTTATTTGTTTTAAGAGTAAACAACAAAATCTGATATTTTATTGCTTTTCCCTATGTTTCTCCTAAGCATAATTATACTGTGGCCTTGGTTATTGGAATCAAAAATTTTCATTATATTTTATTTCTATGGTTTTTTTTCATATTAAATTTTTTTTGCAAGTTCCCTATTTAGCGTTATAGCTTAGTAGGCCTCTATTTCAGCGGTCCCTTCGATATCGGCCCGAGGCGTTCAGTATCGACTAACGACCTCCCTAATAACGCAACGTCACGCGTTCGATTCACGAACTGTTAGCGACAATTTACTTTAACGAGCTTTGTTTATGGACTGCAATTATTACTTCATAGTTGATGTATACAGGTTAAGAAAAATGGCTTGCTTCCCATCGCTGGCCGTGTAAAAAGGCTGGCTATAGAAAGATTACGGTCTTTAGAAAATTAATTTTGTAGTTTTTATAAAAACGTTGCACAAGTTAGGAATATAATACATTGATTATATTTTTTTTCTTCTAGAAGATAAGTAGATAAAATCTTAAGCAAATACCAAAAAATAAATTAATGCTGGAATCTTTGCGCTGGCATCTCGAAATCAAAGACAAAAATACATGCTGTTTATGTTTGTCAATATTTCAATTTCTTAGACTAATATTAAGTTCCACAACATTTGATTTGATTTCACCTATGTTATTGAGAAGTTCTAATAATCCAAACTTTAGAGTAGGAAATCAGGATTTAAAGATCATTTTCTGTATTACTTGCTAATATTATAAAAAATATGTTTTACGCAGCATGACTATCACAAACAAGCAAAAATTAATAATTTGTAATTAAGTTGATGCTCATTTTTTACTTCCCTCGTAAAAGGGAAGTATAGCATTGTAATCGTGAAAGATCACCATCCCAGATTTTTTTTGATCTTTACGTTTCAAGGTCCCTAGATGCTGAAACACATGTTTCCTTGATTCCATTGGTCTGTATGTCCGAAAAGCTAAAAAACTACTTATATAATTGACTTCAAAGTTTGACCAAAAATTAAGGCTCAAATGGGGATTACCTGGTATCATTTTGGTAACAATCAAATATGGCGAACCAAAATGGCAATGTAGTGATATGTTAAAAAAATATTACTAAGAAACTAACTATTCAATTTACCTCAAATTTTGCACAAAAATGAAGTGTTACATAAGAATGATGTGGTAACATTTTGGCACGAATCCAAGGGGCAATACAAAATAACGAACTAATAAATTTTTCAGTCAGCCTGAAAAACTGCTTGTTAGATTAATTTAAAATTTTGTATGAGCATTAAGTGTAACATAGAGATAAAATGTTAAAATTGTGGACGAATTCAAGATGGTGAAACAAAATGGCGGCAAAATAAAATGTTTAAAAAACCTTAAAAAAAAGGTTAGCCCAAAAATCTTCTTATTCAAGTGACTTCAAATTTTGCAGTATATATATATATATATATATATATATATATATATATATATATATAATTTATATATATATATATATATATATATATATATATATATATATATATATATATATATATATATATATATATATATATATATATATATATATATATATATATACCTATATGTATATATATATAGATATACATATATATATATATATATATATATATATATATAATATATATAATATACTATATATTTAAATATATATATATATATATATATATATATATATATATATATATATATATATCTATATATATATATATATATATATATATATATATATAATATATATTATTATAAATGGCGCGCGCAGTGTAGACGTGTTTTGTTGTTCTCCGCTAAATTTAGCTATATATATTAAATTTTTAAAGCTCTGTGTTAAAAAACCTTTTCAAATGGTTCAGTGAGTGGTGTTTTAATCGTGTGTCCTTAAATAATCATCTTAAATGGGTGGTAATAAGAAAAACCCAAGTTCAACACAAGATCCGGGAGATCTTGCTTCCAAAATGGCTGACATGGAAGCCAAATTTCAACAAGGCTTTGACAGGCTACGCGAAGAATATTTACAAATGAATCCGGGAAACCGTAATACAAAATTACCGCACACTGTATCAAATTTTGAAGAGAGATTATCTCGTTTCGAAGTGGATATAAGGTCTTCTATGGAGGCCCTAAAGATAGAAATAGCATCTCTGCGTTCAGACTTTGATAACAATAAACGTCATTTTCATGAAGTAAATAAAATAAATAATAACAAAAAACTGATGTTTCGTGGAATTCCAGGGGACAACGAGCGAGACCTTCAAACTAAAATGGTAAATTTTATTCAAGCCCGATTTGGGATCGAAATATCTATACACGAAATTAATTGTTGTTATCGTATTAAAAAAAAGAACAACACAAGTAGACAAATAAAAACACGGAACCGAGCTACAGTCTCCGCCGTGATAGTAGAATTTGTAACACAGTGGCGACGGGATGAAATTTTCTTCGCGAAAAAACAGTTAAAGGGAACGAATTGTGTAGTTTGTGAGGTTCTAATAAGTTCTCAGTTGGATTTATTCATGAAAGTGCGTGAAAAATTTAAAAATCACTCTTGGACTATTAGAGGTAACATTTTTTGTTTTACATAATAACAAAAGGGTTCTAATTAGGGATGAACAAGACTTGCAGAACTATATATAGGTTTGAGCGGAGCAATGAAGCTTCACGCATTTAAGTTGTTTTTGCTAAAACACTTGTACTTTTGTAACAGAAGATTTATTTTAGTTTTTTTTTTATTTCTTCATTACATTCTTTAGCTATTAGCATTTCTGCTCTACTGTTTTTCTGATAATTTCGCTTGCACAATACAATGTGAAAATTATAATATCATGTTTAACAGGTTTATCTTTTAACTAAGTAAGTTTAAAATTAATATGTCTGTTGGTAAAATAAAAATTGGCCATATAAATGTTAGATCGTTAATTCCTAGTCTACAAAATATTCAACAATTTATTTTTAATGAGAATTTTGATATTTTTGGGATATCTGAAACATGGTTAAGTGAGAGAATTAAGTCAAATGATGTAAAAATCGCAGGGTACAATCTTATAAGAAGGGACAGGGCCGGGAGGGGCGGTGGTGTCGGGTTATACATAAAAAATTCTTACAAATTCCATTTGGTCACTACTGAGTTTACGATGAGTGAAAACTTCGAACAAGTGTGGGTAAAAATGTGTGTTCAAAATATTAATTATATTTTTGGTTGTGTATATAAGCCATCAACATATAAAATGTCGGATTTTCTAAATGACTTCGATAATGTTCTAACATCAATATGTATACTGTGCGATAAACTCTGTTGTGTTGGTGACTTTAATGTAGACTATCTAAATTTGTTTTCTAATGATGTAATAGAGTTTAATTCAGTAATTGAAACGCTAGGCCTTTTGCAAAAAATTTCCAGTCCCACTCGTATTACAGCTTCATCAAATACTTTAATAGACCTTGTTTTGTTGTCTAATGATATAAAAATAATAAACTGTGACACGCTGCCGGGACCGAGGGTCTCTGATCACGAGTTCATTTTTTGTGAATTTTTAATGCCGGAAAGCAAGAAGCAAATTAATTATGTAAATTATAGGGATATAAAAAGTATTAATGTACAGCAATTTAATTATGATTTGCAATCAATACCAATGGCGCAATATATTCGATATTCCCGACATAAACCTAAAAGTAAAATTTATAAATGAAAATTTAAACACACTGCTAGATCTACACGCGCCTTTAAAAAAAATAAGAACAACAAAAGCATATCAACCGTGGCTGGAGGGTGCAAAAGGCCTTATGAAACTGCGTGACAGGGCTTTGAGTAAATACAAAAGAGATCGGACTGACGCAAATAGACAATATTATAAATCTTTACGTAATTTAACCACCCTTACAATAAAAAACGAAAAAAAGGCTTTTTTAAGTGCCAAGTTGTCTTTATCGAATAATATTTGGCAGGAGTTAAAGAATTACTGCTCGGGAGTTCAAAAGCATAAAATTGAAATTCCAGAGGCCTTAAAAAAGCCTAATGAAAATAACAATTACTTTTTAACTTCAATACCAAATTCTCAATCGCTTGCAATGCTTGATTACTATACAAAAAATATTAAAGATACTGTAATATCTCCTTTAAACTTTACTACTGTCTCTGATATCTGCGTACTGAACGATATAACTCAAATTAAATCAAATGCCTCTGGTATTGACGGTTTGAATATTTATTTTATTAAAATGTGTTGTCCATTTATTCTTCCATTTCTGACTCACGTGGTCAACTTCTGTATAGAAAACTCTGTTTATCCCGATTCTTGGAAGAGGGCTATGGTAACGCCTCTACCAAAAAATAATGACCCGAAAGATTTTAAAGATTTAAGACCTATTAGTGTTTTGGCATGTCTCTCAAAAATTTTGGAAAAAAATATAAATTATCAGTTAACCAGGCACGTGGAGTCTAATAAGATCCTTCCTGAGACGCAGTCGGGCTTCCGAAGGGGTCATGGCTGCTCTACTGCGTTAGCAAATGTTAGTGATGACATTTTTAGAGCTACAGATCAAGGTCATATAACGGTTTTGGCTTTGCTAGACTTCTCTAAAGCCTTCGATACAATAAATCACAAAATGCTGCTTTCAATTTTACATTATATAGGGCTAAGTGATAAGGCTGTATTGTTTTTGAAAAATTACTTATCAGGAAGATCACAATGTGTTAAGATTGGAGAACAGGTCTCTCCAGAACTACCTGTAACTAGTGGAGTACCCCAGGGTCAATTGTAAGTCCTTTGCTGTATGCTATTTACACTTCAGGTATTCATAGTGTTTTCGAGAGATGTAGTGTTCAATATTACGCAGACGACACACAAGTGTACTTATCATTTTTGCAGAAATAATGTTGCTGATTCCTGTCAGGCATTAAACAATGATTTGGAGCGTCTCAGGTCGATTTCTTTAAAACATTCCCTATTTTTAAACCCACAAAAATGTTGTTTATTGTTGTTCGGTCCCAAAAATGATATAAATGTTGTAAAAAGTGAAATCAATATAAAAATAAATGATGTTTCATTGGAAATTAAGGATAGCGTCCGGAATCTTGGAATGATCTTTGACAACTCGATGAGATTTGAACAGCATGTATCTAACTGCATTCAACGTGCTTATGTGAAACTTAAATTTCTCTACGCCCATCGCCATGATTTGTCAATAAATATTAAGAAGTTGCTGTGTGACTCTCTTGTGCTGTCTATATTTGGCCATGGTGACGTGGTTTACGGAAACTGTTTAACACAAGCGCAGAAAAATAAAATCCAAAAGGTACAAAATTCTTGCCTTCGCCTTATATACGGAATTCGAAAATTTGAAAGAATATCTCATAAATTGCGTCAAACAAACTGGCTGAATATGGACAGCAGGAGACAGATGCACTCAGCTAATTTTTATCATAGAATTCTTTATTATAAGAGTCCTGCGTATTTACATATTAAAAAAATTTTTCGTTGTCATGTTCATAACATAAATATTTGATTCAAAGGTTTAATAACTCCACCTTCCAATAAGACTTCTCAATTCGAAAGGAGTTTGCATATAATATTGCTAAACTGTACAACTCCCTTCCTCTTCATTTAAAATCTTTATCACCCGTAAAATTTAAATTTCAGATTTTTAAGCATGTATACAATAGACAAAACGAAATATGAATTGTACATGTACATATATATTAATATATATATATATTAATATATATATATATATATATATATATATATATATATATATATATATATATATATATATATATATATATATATATATTACCTGGTATCATTTTGATAAAAATCAAATATGGCGAACCAAAATGGCGATGTAGTGATATGTTAAAAAAATATTACTAAGAAACTAACTATTCAATTTACCTCAAATTTTGCACAAAATTGAAGTGTTACATAAGAATGATGTGGCAACATTTTGGCACGAATCCAAGGGGCAATACAAAATGGCGAACTAATAAATTTTTCAGTCAGCCTGCAAAACTGCTTGTTAGATTAATTTAAAATTTTGTATGAGCATTAAGTGTAATATAGAGATAAAATGTTAAAATTGTGGACGAATTCAAGATGGTGAAACAAAATGGCGGCAAAATAAAATGTTTAAAAAACCAAGGTTAGAAAATCTTCTTATTCATGTGACTTCAAATTTTGCAGAAAATTTTAATTAGAAAGTTACAAACTAGTACGAATTTACCATGACGGAACCAACGGCCAGTCTTAAAAAAAATTGGTGTAAAAACTACTTATTAAATTTATTTTAAATTTTGCCCAAAAATCAAGTGTTGCAGGCAAAGTGGAAACTGGTTAAATTAAATATTGGTACGAATCCAATATGGTGGAGCTAATTGGCGCCCAATAAAAAAATATATATATATATATATATATATATATATATATATATATATATATATATATAGGAACCATTTAATATATTAGGGTTTAGGTTAGGTTAGCGCATAGCAATTATCTGTCAAAATATGTATCTTAATAAGTTACAAAGCGATATTTGAAGAGTTAAAAAATTAGAGCGTGTACCCTATGTTCTGTGTCACTCGGTATAAAACGAAGATTTAGTTAGAATGTAGCATTTTCTTTATTTTCAAACGTTTCGGCAAATTTTTGCCTTCATTAGGGTTTCTAAAAACACTCATTTTTATTTTATAAAGAACGAAAAGATTTTTAAAAAATATTTAATAAATATGAATGATGAATAATTACAAATTTAATTTAGTTTTTAACTCACCTGAGAAGGTAATCTCCGGTATTATAAAAAAATATTTATTATGATGCCGGAGATTACCGTCCTAGGTGAGTTCATATTTATTATATATTTTTTAAAAATCTTTTCGTTCTTTATAAAATAAAAACGATTGTTTTAGAAACACTGATGAGGGCAAAAACTTGCCGAAACGTTTGACAATAAATAAAATGCTACATACAAACTAAATCTTCGTTTTATATATAAAAAAATAGAATCAAAATACCCAAGAATACTGTATCACTGTATATATATATATATATATATATATATATATATATATATATATATAATTATTCAATTTGTTTCTTGAACCCGGTATATATTAATTGTACTTCTTTCTTGGGTATAGGTTTATTTGTAAAATCAAACAATGGGATTAATTTGACGTTTCGCCTATCATAGTAGGCTTTCTCAAAAATTGCTCATTCCTTTATTTTTTTTTTTTTTTATATATAAGGCTTTCCTTTCCTATCTACAATTAATTTAAAAAACATTTAGTGGTCTAATTATAAAAAGACATTTACAATTTTCTAAAACTAATTTAGAATTTTATACTATTTACAAATAATTATTACAAAGTTAATAAAATAAGATTACATACCTCGAAAAATGTATGCAAATAAATAAACAACATGCACACAAACACGTGAAATTTATTGCATAATTAAATAAATTATTTATTGTTTAGGTTTCAGACATGGCTACTAAGGAGAGATTAATTTGCCACTGGCTAAGAATAACAGTATTTTATTTGTAAATAAATGTGATTTTATCAGTATTTCTGGACCTAAACTGGACTTTTGAGATCAGCTAATGCCATCAAAGATGCTCCAATTGCCTAATTACATGATTAGTTAAAGGAAAGTAAACGAATTTTCGTTTAGCTATAAGATGCGAGTAAATATGGAAATGATTAATAACTATTGGTTGAATGGTTAAAATAGTACATCCCTTTGGAAACTATCTATTCTTCGCCTTCGTCCCCCTTTCATAGCAAACGGACTAAATCTAGTATGGCAAGCTAAGTTAGAAATATTGGCTACATCCAACAATTCAAAAAAAAATTGAAATTATCTTGAGAAATATACATGTAGGCAGTCCTGTAGACTGTAAGTGAGGTTTAAGTAATCAACATCCCTTGTATCCACACCAATTTGATCTTAGTGCATAGTGACTATGAGGCTTACAACCGATTTGACGAAAGCATGCATTAACTAGATACATTTTCAAACTTGTTCAACTATTTTTTGTCTTCTCTAATACTATATTTTGCATTTTAAAATTATCCAAGGTTATTTTTTACTTAATGTTTCGGTTAAATACGTGGGATATCAAGCAAGCAATTCTAATAATAATGAAATATTTCAATAGCCCTGTTTATGGGACATTACCAAAACCAAAGAGATAATTAATTCTTGGGTACGAGGTCGGTAATTCTGTTGTGCGTAATAATCTGAATCATAACTCATGCAAAATTATGCCGTAAATTTCGGTTGCAGCCATGTTTGTCTTGTTTATGTTCCTCGACAACAGGTGTAGCCCAAACTTGATGCAGTTCGTGGCTTAAAGTTCCGATAATGACAAAATATGTATCATATTTAATGACCACAAGAACTTAAAGCAGATTATAACAATTATTTGTTTCTTCAGGTTTTTGGTAATATCCACAAAACATTGTTTATATTTACAATGAAATAGGGGGAATGACCCTTATTTCCCTAACACTGCGATTATATCTGGGCAAAGAAAACAGTAGCAAATAAAATTATCATGATTTAATTAACGAAACATACGTATATTCAGAAATGAACATTATAGGGTTCTTTTCGTGTGTGTCAACAATGTGACTTGAATATACGTTAGGTAAGTTATGAGGCTCACAGTCATATAAATTGTACGAGATTCAAATAAAGCTCCCGTGTCAAAATTTAGAGTAAATTTTTAATTTTTTCAATAAGTTTAGAAAAAACAAATATTCTGCACAAAATCTATTATTTTGGTGGTTTTTAAGATGAGAAATACGTATAACTTGCCTTGTAAGATTGTTACGGGTATTAACGCTTTAAGATTCTTAGATGCCGAAATAGTATACAGGGTGTTAGGGGTTTGACTACAAATATTTTAATATAGGATAGTATGAACGATCTTAAACAAAATATTCTTATAAACCATCGGTAAATTCGAAAGGGTTTTCGAGATATTTAATTTTAAAATGTTTAATTTTGGAGAAGGTTTCAACTAATTTCAAGACAACATGGCAACATTGCTATTTGTTTGGACATCAATCTGATGACAATCTCATCACCTGTGTTTTGTCAGCAAAGAAGTATAAAAAAACCTGATTATTTTATTTTGATTATTTTCTTCGGATGTATGAACTAATTTTTTTTATAAATTTTGGTTTGTTAGCATGATATCGGTACGTATAAAAAAAAGCAAAAACCTGTTATTAAAACTTTTTAGATTATTTATTTGTATAGCTTTTGACTGCAACCCTAATTAAGTTTATTACTTTTCAAAATTAATAAAGAATAAGAACTTACCAAGCATATTAATTTATAGCACTAGATAGAAAATTCACATTCATTTTCAGCTTCAACCCTATTATACACTAATGTTTCTATGTGGCCCCAAAAATAAAAATCAGGAAGTTTAGGTATGGGACCTCGGAGGCCATTTTCTAGATTTTGGGGTATTTCGACCTATCCACCTATTATTAAACGTATTATCCAGATGTTGTAACACATTCCTATGAAGGTGAGCAGGAGCTCCATCATGAAGAAACCAGACACTTGGAAACGTTTATAATAACTGTTAAAAGCCTTGGTGGCTTAAAAAGTCCCGATTAACCGAATGTGGATTATTCCAGCCCAAATATTTACTGAAAACCGGTATTAAAATCGGCCTTGTTGAATCGTGAAGGTTTTCACGAGGGGTACGATGAATGGTCCAATTAGAAAATTCAACTTGTCGCGAGATTTCCCGAGTGCACAAACCAGGGTTTGCCTCCACTAGGGCTAAAATTCTCGTTTTCGGGTGTAATTTGCCTTTCAGGCCCCCGATTAGTTTGACGGACGTTTACACTTCCCGTGTCGCGAACTCTTTATAAAACAGCCACAAATTGTTCTGTCATTAGGACACATCCAGTTAAGATATCTTTCCCGGTATGTTTGGGACGCCAAATGAACATTCTGTCCACACTCTCCATAAATAAGTAACATATCTGCATATTCAACATTCGTATACATTTTTAAAGAGTTTTTAAATACCGACTACGTATTCAAACAGTATGGAATTGCCTCATATGGCAAAAAATTAGGTGACAGAACCAAAAAACAAGACAACTGCAACTGATATGTTTGCGAATTATTATATTCGTTGAAGACTGCTCGTTTCTCTACGGTGGGCAGTGTTAGGGTTTTCAAATAGGCATTATTTGGTAAAATAAAACAATTTATTCGTTTTTTATTTTTTAAATTTAGGTCGTTTAGATATTTTGCTAAGAACAAATTTGTAGTCATTTTGTAGAAAATCATATAATTAGTTGTTTTACATAATAAAATTAATAAATTAAACGATGTGCTTAAAAATTAATAAAACAAAATAGAAATTTAAGGCCGTTTTCCTCAGAAATGTTAAGAAATTGACCCTATGTTATTTAAGCATTTTTTAATCAAAATGATCCATACTATCACGTGTTAAAATATTTGTAGTCAAACCCCTATGACCTGATTTTATAACACGAGCTCTAGGTTAATTAACGTACCAGTTTTCTGAAGGGCGAGTGAGATTAAATATCTTATAAAAGGAATAGTTTATACTATTTTTTGCACTAAATTTTAAAAAAGCATTCTCACTAAAAAATATATACATAATTACTGTTGAACATACACAAGTTGGTAACAATATATGCTAAAGTGACAATTACATGCGGTTCATTTTTATTTTTCGATTTAAAATACTGTGTCGAAAAGAGAGCCATTACGTCACTACTTTGCGTAACGGAAAGATGTCAAGTTTCTTTGGTGTGTCTGTTTATCAATACGCGCTATAGCTTATCCCACTAACTTCAAATTTTGGTAAAATGGGGATGAAACCGCAAGATTATGGTAAAATTTAAAATGACGAAATAAAACTGGAGGCCTAATAAAATGTTTAAAAAATCAGTGTAAAAATCTATTTATCAAATTGAACTTAAATTTTCTACACAAATCCAAGGTGATAATCTAGGGATGAACTGATAAAATTTTGGTACAAATCCAAGAGGGGTGAATAAAATAGGGGCGTATTAAAATGAATAAGAAATCAGTCTAAAAAACTTATTAGGTTGATTTCAAAATTGCACAAAAAGCCGATTCAATTAACAAAAAACTCAAACAATCGACTGACTAGCTAACTCACTAAGAAGAAAAAATAGACTATTTATTATTATGTCAGTGAAATCCTACAAATTATAGGATTTTGTTTTAAAAATATTTTCTTGAACGTCAACCTGCTCTATTTTATTGATTTATTTAATTTTTCAGAAATAAACTAAGTTGAATTCGGGAAAATTGTTTACAAGAAAATCTTATAGTGACGTTTTACTTAAATAGAATGCTATCTTGTTTTTATCTCTTTAGTCAGCTAGTCAGCACATCTTTCACAGTCGATTCTAAGCAGTCTAATTTTTTGTTTTTTTTTTAATAATTATTTTTATTCTTTTTAGTCATTATACAAAATTTTTAAATTAAGACAATTTTGAGAATTAAGGACATAACCTGCATTTAACAAAACACTAGAAAATAGAATCTGCTATTAACAATAAAACAATTTTATTAAGTTGTAGAAATCGAAGTAGAAAGCATTGTTTGAATAAATCTCAGAGACGGATTAAAATAAAATTATCCTGTTTACTATAAAATTAGGCTGTTTAGGTTACTGCCTGTTAAAAATCTTAAAATAATAATAATATATTGCAATTTGAACAGGAAAAAATATGATGTTATAAAAAGTATGCAAAAACTCGATTAGGTCAGATCATTCACTAACTGGCGAGGCAGTTTTGAAAAACTTCAGTTTCCTAAGGGTTACGGTATAGACTAGCTGAGTAAGCGTGCTTAAAAAAGGTCGTACCAACCTCTTGGTTATAAGATTGGCTTACTTAAAAAATCGTAGTAGATGGAAACGAAACCTGTTCTCATATAATGTTAGTTTAAAAATAATCTAAAAAATCGGTGAATTTACCTTTACCCGGAACTTCCCTCGTTATGAATTTTTCGTTTTATTAAGAATAGTGAATCGCGACCAATTTAGTTCCATACATAGTCATTTAGTAACACGTCTATACTGTCTTGTCAAACATTTTTAATGGGCGCCATTTTGTTCACCATGTTGGATTCCTACTAATATTTTAGCAGCTTTTACCTATTCCACACTTAATTTTGGACATAGTTTAAAATAAATTAAATAAGTAGTTGTTATACCGATTTTTTTTAAGACCGCCATTTTGTTCCGTCACGTTGAATTCTTTAATTCGTACCAGCTTGTTCTTACAAAACATTTATTTTTTTCTGCAAAGTTAACTTTTTATAGACTTTATTTGGTCCTCTTTTTTTTCGACATCATGAATTCGTACCACAAGTTTACAATTTAATCTTTATATCACACTTAATGCATGCTTGCACAAAATTTTAAATTAATCTAATAAGTAGTTTTTCAAGCTGATTTAGTAAATATTCTATTAAGACTCCGTTTTATTTTGTTATCTTGGATTCATACCAAAATATTACCAGTTCATTCCTGTAACACTTGACTTTTGTGCAAAATGTGGGACAAATCGTACAATCAATTTTTTAGTAATATTTTGTTTAACGATTTGCCCACGCCATCCTTTTCGGCCATATTATATTTTTACTAAAATATTACCAGGGCATCCCCACATGACCCTTAATTTTTGACCAAACTTTGAAGTCAATCAAGTAAATAGTTTTTAAGCTTTGCCGCGAACTGGAAGACAGACAGATCGACGGAACTGAAAAAACATATTTTCTCGCATCTAGGCATGCTTAAACATATATATATGGAAAACCTGAAAAGGTGCAATTGCAAATCTTTTATTTGACTGCCATTTTGGATTTGTACCACAGTTTTACCAGTTTATCTCTATGCCACAATCAATTCTTGCCTAAAATTTGAAATCAAACTATTTGGTGATTTTCATGGTATTTTCTTAATTTGCCATTTTGTTTTGCTATCTTCGATTCGTACTAAAATATTATTAGCTAATTCTTACATAATACTTTATTTTTGTGGCAAATTTTAGGTAAATTAGATAAGTAGTTTTTTAGTAATAATTTTTTTAACATTTCACTAGGCCGTCATTTTGCTTCGCCTTTAGATATTTACCAAAATGTCACTAGGTCATCCCCATATGACCCTTAAATTTTGACCAAAACTTGAAGACAATCAGATAGGTAGTTTTTTAACTAATATACATAATATTCTTTTCCAGAGCTGCAGATAATCCACCTAGTTTGCAATTCAAACGTTGTGATCGACTGCCCTCCTTGTTTTACTACATCTCACAATGTCAACAAACTTTATTTTTCTTTATAATTTTTATTACATTTTGTGTAGGTCAGCTGGGTACGTTTAAATTTTCAGTGCCATAGTAGCTGTAGTTATCTGTTATTCTTATTCGACATATTTTCATTCTCAAGTTATTTGTCATCAAAATCCCCAATTTTGATTTAATACTTTCTTTCTCTTGTTCAGGGATAATCATTCTAGTGAATGCAATGCTCATATAATTGATATTAAGTATCTAGTCAATTACATGGTCTAAGCTAAATACATGCTGGGGTAAAAAGTTGGGTCGCACATGCATTTTCACACTGTTAGGTACTTAAGGGATTAAGAAGGCTTAAGAGCTGGAGTAGAAACATATGTGCATTTGAAATATGTGAATATAATTTAGTATTTTAAAATAATGTTTCATATAGACAAAGTTAAATCTACATGTGTTTTAAAGTATTAAGCAGTCCGGGTGAATTTAGGAATACTATTTTAGGAAGTATAATTTTTATTTTCGTGGTAAGAAAAGTAGAACAAAAAGCCAGCATAAAGAACATTACACCTATAAAACAATTACAATATTCGACTCATGATTTAAGAGTTTTAAGAACAGTAACACCAAGTAATAAATCTTCCAAGAGAAAATATATAATTTTAGTTAAATAAATATTTGAAAATTCTTCTGAGCTTCCTCCGATCATCAGGCTTTAATCTAAAATTAACCATACTTATATTATCATATGATCCAAGCATTTTAATTCGATGTTATAGCTTTTCTTCTATCTCCAGTACCATCTCCTACCGGAGGTCGGCTATCATTAGGGCTATTTTTATCTTCGAGACTGAAACGTACGAGAAATAGTACTCTTGTGCTCTTCCCATTTGAGATAATTTTGAAGACAAAACGTTTTTCGTGTGCCTAGTTTACGAGCATCCCCAATTTTCCTTTGGATTATTAGTTGGAGAAGTTGGTATTACTCGTTGTGCATAATGGCCAACATATTGTAGCTTGCAGCTTTCCACTACCTTCAGTATCTCCAGTCCTCCTTAAGCTTTCAATGCACATGGCTTGAATTAGGGTTCAAGTCTCTACCTGGGTTGGAATGTTGACAGAACGGTTGCAGCGGCCCATTTTTAGAAACGCCTTAAGTTCTTGCTCGATTAGATATCCAACCTCCACACAATCGTCGTCGTTTTCAACAACAATGAACCCCAAATATTTGCAGGACTTAACAATCAAGAGCTTGTCCATTTACAACACCTTAATATGATGGTTGTAATCGACAAATAATGCATATCTGATATTGTTCAGCGGATGACTATTTATAACTAAACCTTGGGTTTCATCTGCTTCAGAAAAAAAATTCTTCTGCATACATATTGAAAAGCAGTAGGAACAAGATGCAACCATGTCGAACACTACTTCTTACTTTTAAGCCATAGAGCATAACTGATTTTTTTTTAAAGTTAATTTTTATTACAATGGTCTGTAATTGTAAGCAATATCTTAAATCGTGATTATGTATAGTGTTAGCTTTTTTAAATCTGATATTTGATTTTTTTTCCATTATTATTAATACAGTGTATTAAAATGTAAATTTTTAAATTATAAATATTTTGTAAGTTTAAAAATCCCTTAGGTTTATATAAGTTAATAGAAGGTTCCAAATATGGTAGTTTATAAATAAATATTTCATAGAGTTTATGATGATTTACTGTATCAAATGCCTTACACAGATCCAACGATAGTAAACAGAATTTTTTTATTATCAACTTTAATTTGAATATCGGTTATGAAATCCATAACAGCTGTTTCGGTATCCCAGAATCTGCAAGAGCCATATTTTTTATTAAACAGTAAATTTTCATTTTTCAAATATTGATTTAATCTATAAATATATTTTTGTATTATTTTAGAAAACACTGATAATTTAGATTTTGGTCAATAAGTATTAAATTCATATAGTTTTTCATTTTTAAATAATAAATTTACCGTATCAATTTTCAATCTTTCTGGATAATTAACTTGATGAATAAACATTTTGGGTAAAAAAAAGTAGCATAAGAATTAATTCTTTTTTGTATGTTTAATAATTTTAAAGGAATGCTGTCAAAGCCAGCATATTTTTTTGCACCTAAACAATTAATTTCTTTTATTTCATCATTTGATAAATCTTCCGAATCAATAAAAAAAGGCTTCTCTACTGTGGATTCAATAAAATCCTTCTTTGGTTGAATTTTATTTGCAAATTTTTCTTCTATATTTACAGACCTGATTGTTCAATTCTTCACATATAATTTGGAAATCTTCAATTTTCCAATCATTGACTAATAGATAATCAGTATATGTTTTAATTTTTCTTGTTTTGTTTGTTAAAATATAATTTAAATTAACCCCAATTGTTTTTTGAATTTTACTTGAAAATTATGTGGGGCTTTTCTTATTTCTTTTTTTGACATATTTATTATACCCATGGTGGATTCCTACAAAATGTTTATTATTTCGGTTATTTTTCTTATTTGCCCGAAGCTTATCTGTATATTTAATTAATTTTGCTAATTTAAGATTAAATCATGGTTTGGAATTTTCTTTAAATTTTCACGAAGTGTTTGACATTGAAGATTATTTACTTTTGAAATATCCATTTTTTGAGTTTCATTTTGTTATCCTCTTGAACATATATTTTCATTTTCAAGGATTTATCTAAGTTTTTGCCTTGTACATCAGTTTTTATAGTTTACTTAAAATATTCTTCTCAATATTGTAACAATTTTTTGTAAAATTTGTCGATAAAATTTCTAGATTTGATCAATTTTCTCTTGGCAAAATCACAATTTTATTTACCTCTAGTACCTATTTACTAACCTTGGAGGTTTTCCAGAAACGCTTGCTCAAAAGTAGAAAACCGACCTGGTTTTTAATGTTATCGGCAGTATAAGCAGGCGAAGTTCTTCAATAAAGGGCGTTGAGCTGGTGGTTTGTAGAATGTATTAGGTATGACAAGTTATTCCTCTTGACATAATTAAACTAGTAGATTTTCGCGTACGTTTCGAGTGCCCTGACAAACCTATGGTGCCCCAGCAACTCTGTTCACCACTATCTTTAATTCTGCAAGCCTCATATTCTCTTCCTAATCGAAACCAAAATAAGCAGTAAAAATGCAACCATATGTTCTTTGTTGTAATGCATCCTATCAGAACTTGAATCGAACAGATCCGATATCATGTGGCTTAAACCAGCCTTCAAAACTTTATTTATTGTATCTATCGCTCTCCCTTTAAAGAACTCTTCAACTTTCTTTCTGGTATAGTGGATTTCGAAATATTTGAATTCCCTTCCTCTGAAATCATTATCCTTGACAACTTTAACGTTCATAATAAAGAATTGTTAGGGTCTACTTAAACCCAAGATAGAGCAGCAGAGACTTTTGCAATAAGTCAATCTCTTACCAACCTCATCAGAGAACCTACTTACTTTCCACGCATCGTCACATAGCCAAAATTCATTGGATTCCTTGCTCACCACTTACTTAGAGCCTTATCAATCTTCAATTTCCGCTCCTCTGGGTTCATCTAACCCATGGTCTATTTGACGTTTCCTGACCCATACAAAAGGAAGTTGTAGAATTCATGCCACCCCGTACTATTACCCACTGTTGATTGGGATGTGTTGCGGAATTTCTACTAGTCCTTCCCATGGAATGATATTTGTTTCTCTACCAATGATCCTTCCAAAATTAGTTCAAAAATATCGGATGTAATCCAATTAGGTATAGCAACCTTTAGATCGCGATCTATTAAAACTTCAAAACCTCCCAACAATAAACATTAGTTTTTAAAATCCTGCGATAATGCCAGACTAAAGATAATCCGCTCTCATAATAATTCTGAACCCGAACCTGAAACTTACTACAGAAAATCTACAGGCTAAAAATGAGGTACGAACTCCTTACAATCGTATAATTCTCGACGTCAAAAATGCCTTCAAAACACACATAAAAGGTAAAGTTCTTTCTTGCAAAAATGTGAGCCAATCCTTTTGATCGCTTGCCAAAAATATTAAACTAAACTTCTGCAAAAGCTCCTTACCACCCGTAACTTCTGGTGAGGGAATCATCTCCACGTCTAAAGAAGAAACTCAGCTTATTGCAAAACAATTCTCTCTACTATCTTCTTTCAGTACCAGCTTTGCCACTCGATACGAACGAAATTACCTTCAGGGTTAAAAAGATACTATATATTTTTAAAACACTTAATACCAAAAAGTCTTTTGGTCTTGATGATATTCCGGCCATAGTCATAAAAAGTACGCTTCCGAATTGGCCTCTATCCTTATCAGATTATGCAAATGTTCTATGAAAAGTGCATTTCCCCTAAAGGCTGAAAAGCTGCTTAAGTACAGCATGTTTCCAAAAACGGATCCAAAGCTTTAACTACAGACCCATATCCCTCCTCCCACTTATGAAAAAGGTAGTGCAGCAGTGGATCAAAATGATCTTTCAATTAACCTTGAAAGGTATAAACTTATCCGCGACTGCCAATACGTGTTCCGCCACCAGAGATCCACAGCAGGTCTTCTTTCCTTCGTAAACCTTAGAGGTATTTAAGAGTGAGGTGTACTCAAATGGAAATCATGCGAATTAAACTGCGTACATATTGAAAGATTTGGGCGTCTCTCGTGTTTCCTGTATGCCTTTGTTTGCTTATGAAAGAGTTTTTTTTCAATATATAGGGTAGTCCTACTTGATAAAATATATTTCCATAACCCTTAAGTTTTTTTTAAACGTAGAAAATGGCAAATTTATCTTTTAACGCATTAAAAACATTTTTTTTATAGAGGGTTTTTCTACAGGCTACACTTCCTTAAAAACAACCTCGAAATCTTAAGTTTTTTAAATATTCGAAGACGCCAAATTCCCTGATTTTTGTACTTAATTCTTTTCATATGTTTGATAGTTCCACTATTACGCAACAATAATAAATATTTCAGTATTTTTGGCTAGGTTATGCTTAGTTTGCCTAAAAATGTGGATTCATATGCTAAACAAATTTCTGCTATAAATTAATAAAAACAATTCTGGGAACAATATATCTATTTTAGTTACCTAAATTTAAATTCAAGTATAGTCTGGTGTTTCAAACCAAAGACTTGCCTTGCAATTATTTTTTTTGTCATCCACCTGAAATAAATAATAGCAATCCACTGAATTTTAAATATTTTGGAGCAATCACGTACTATATTGAAATGATCCGTAATCGGCAAACGAATGTCTAACTCTCATAATTCAAAAACGACAAAATCATCGGAATATATTTTAAAATGTTTACGCTTGAAAAAATAGAGCAGTTATTTCATAGATGACAGAAAATAAACCATGGCTCAAATGGAAATCATGCGAATTAAACTGCGTACAGTTTTAATGAATTTTTATGGTACATTTGCTCAATTTTTGTTGAGCCTGAATTAAAATACCCGTTTGTGCTTGTTGTTTAGTGACAAGGCACGAATTGCTTGTTACGAGAATACTGAAATATTGGACAGGTCTTTGATATGATTATGAAAAGCAAAACCAAAATTAAAATCGATTTACGTAAACATCGAATCAAAATTATGACGATATATATATATATATATATATATATATATATATATATATATATATATATATATATATATATATATATATATATATATATATAATATATATATATATATATTATATATATATATATATATATAAAATATATATATAATATATATATATATATATATATATATATATATATATATATATATATATATATAATAAATATATATATATGATTGTAGCTCTACAACTTAAGAAAATCACGGGCCATGTATTAATGTTTTATTTTTATTTGAGCAACCTTTCGAATCGAATTTCTTCATCATGGGTCCTTTAAATTTAAGCGTGTTAATTTAGTTAATAACAATAATAAATGTTTCTAGACTTTAATGAAACACATATAATGAAAACGAAAAAGACTTGTAGGAATTTTGAGAAAAATGCACGTTTGTCAGATATTTCTACATAAAATTATGATGTCAAACGTCAAATGACAATAAATAATTTGTTTTTTGTTACTGAAGTATGACACAAACTTGAAAGGTTTAAATTTAAACCAAAAAAAAAATTTGGTTATACATTGATAGGTATTGGTAGGCCCTTTCTTCAGCCTCCCCAAGGGTTCTCTAGGTTTCTCGGCTCTGCGTTGTTTGGTGGCATCTACTGTCCCCTATGTTCTTGATGTTGTCAAGACATTCCTTTTACCCGGAACATCCCTTCTTATGAATCTTTCCTTTAACTACGTCATTTAGTAACACATATACATATATTGTCTTTCCGAACATTATAATTGTGCGCCATTTTGTTCCACCATATTGCATTCATACTAATAGTTTACCAGTTTCTACCACACTTGATTTTTGGGTATAATTTAAAATAAATTGAATAACTAGTTTTTACACTGACCGTCATTTTATTCGGTCATATTGAATTCGTACCAGTTTATCCCTATATCATATTTAATTATTGTGCAAAATTTGAAGTCAACTGAATAAGAATATTTTTTAGGTTGATTTTTAAACATTTTATTTGGCCTCAATTTTGTTCCTCCCTCTTGAATTCGTACTAAAATTTTACTACTTTAGCTCTATATCACACTTAATGCTTGCACAAAATTTGAAATTAATCTAATAAGTTGTTTTTCCAGGCTGAGTTTTTAAAATTTTATTAGGTCGCCATCTTGGATTCATACCAAAATATTACAAGTTTATTTCTATGTAACATGTTGATTTTTGTGCAAAATTTGAAAAAAGTGAAATGTTACCAGTTCATATGACCTATTTGAAGTCAATCGGGTAAGTAGTTTTTTAGTTATACCGCGAACTGTCAACCAGACAGACAGACCGACAGATAGCCCGACGGTGTTAAGAAAACATATTTTAAATTTATACATACCGCCTCTGAAATTCGGCCATTTTAGATCGTTTTAATTTGTAAATATTTTTGTTATCAAATTGTAGTTGAAGTAACTTTGAATTTTTTTTAAAATATTTACGTATATATTTCAGGGTCAATTTTATTATTAATTTTGTGTAATTTTTAACGTGGGGTCAGTTTGATATAGTTAGTGGGGTGACATTGATACGTCTATGGGGCTACTTTGATACATATTAAAGTCTTGTATTGTAGTTTTGGTTTTAACCATTTTTTCTTTTGTTTCAGATGGTAAGAATATATAAGAAAATGCCTGGAACACGATCCTATAGGAATTATACAGATGCGCAGCTAAACGATGCCCTTGAACAAATAGCTGATGGCAAATTTCTATATTATTGGCCAGTAAACATTATAAAATACCTTTGGGCACCTTATACAATAGGTTCCATGAAAAGCATTGGATCAAAGAGGTCGCGTAGTTCAAAAGTTTTCGAACAACCTACCGGTAAAAGACTAGGCGCTAGGCCTTTTAAGCAGGCATAAGTGTAACGTTTCACAGCGCGTTTCTAGGAACATTACCAGAGCGCGCGAAAACGTTATCAGTCACTGAACGAATATTTTGATAATATGACAACAACTTTGGATGGGGTGCCACCCGCTAATATTTTTAATTATGATGAGACGAAATGTAGGGGATGACCCAGGAACTCGTCGACTTATCTACCGCAGAGGTACAAAATACCTCGAAAACGTTGGAAATTATTCTAAAAGTTATACCACTATTAGGATGTGTGGTGCGGCAGATGGAACGTTACTGCCACCATATGTCATATACAAAAGTGAGCATTTATATAACACATGGAAGGATGATGGTATTAAAAGAGCCCCATGTCGTACTAGACCATGCTGCGCTCAAGGCTCAACATTTGAGGATTGGTTTGTGTCCCTGTTTCTACCCCATGCCACGCGTCTAGAAGGAAAAAAGTCCTTATCGGAGATAATCTGGCGTCTCACTTTAATGACCGAGGGATCGTTCTTTGCCACGAAAACGATATAGAATTTGTCTGCTTAATACCGCATTCAACGCACATATGCCAGCCACTTGATGTTGCGTTCTTTAAGCCTTTTAAAGTCGCGTGGCGCAAAAATTTGCTGTCATATAAGATGAGACACACGTCTTCTTCAGGCATTCCAAAGGATCGATTTCCACCGCTACACAATCCAAGAATAAACTAGGAGATCAAATGTTATCAGCGATTAAAAGAAATATGATAAACGGATTTTATGCATGCAATAGGCATATTTCAATTATGCAGCTTTAAAGTGCTGGATAAAATTCCAGAGATAGAACATGACCCATCTAACGAAATGAACAACAGCAACTACCCTGCTAAAAGAGAAACGGTTTGAAAATAATGCGGACACTCAACGCCGAAAAAGAACCAAGCTTAATGTTGTTCCTGGAAAAAGCTGATGTTTCAGACGATGAAATAGCTGAAAGAAATTCACCAACACCGTCAGACGATAGTACGGCTGACCTAGAAGACCCGACAGCTACAGAGGAAATAGAATATCTAACTCTAGAAATGTATCTTATGACACCTGGAATATATATTTTGACAAAATTTTTGTCGGGAATTAAATATGTTTGCAGGATAAGGGAAACATGTTTAGAAAACGAGTTTACTGCAGTTGGGCTCAAATCAGTAAATAGTGAAAAAAACAGTGTTTAAATTGGTCGAAAAACATTTAAGTACCATACCATATTCAGACATCATAGCAGTATTGCCACTTCCAAAAGAAAATGGTGAGACAAAAGAATTTGAGTTTAATAAAAGAGTTGATGTTTTAGAAATGTATGCAGTTTTCAAAATGTAAGAAAGCTTTATTTTATTTTGTTCTTTTAAAAGTATATTTAAGTTTTGTTTGCTACATTTGTTCGATTTTTATACTAAGTTTTGAATAAAACATCATTTAAATCAACATTGCTTTATTTTAAAATACTATCAAAGTCGCCCCCAAAATTTAATGGAATATAATTTTAAAACTGCTAAACAGAATGTAAAACGGGGCGGAATTGAGACCTTCTGCCTAAAAACGTATCACTTAACGCAATTTGACGGGGGCTATCAAAGGCGCCCTATTTGAAGTATAAAGTTGATAGGCCACAAAATATTTTTTCTTTAAAAAAATATAAGGTTATTATTTTTTAATGTAATATAGTTTATTTGTTTAAGTTTCAGGCATACCGAGCTATTTATTATATTTTAATTATATTCTCTGTTTTAAAAAAAAATCAAAAATGTTTTTAAAATCATCAATTTTACCCTAATTCACGAAACTTGATTTTAGTGCAAAATGTGAGGTAAATTAGTTTTTTAATAATATTATTTTTAACATTTCACTACGCCGCCATTATTTCCGAAATATTGGATTTCTACCAAAATGTTACCTTTAATTTTTGACTAAAATTTGAAGTCAATCGGGTAAGTAGTTTTTTTGCTATGGCGGTAACATACAGACATACAGACCAATAGACAGACCGGTAGAATTAAGAAAACATGTTTTTCGGCATTTAGGTACCCTTAAACATTAAGATCTGTCAAAGCCTAGGAGAGTGGTTTTTTACAATACTTTGCATTTACGAGGGAATTCAGAACGTTGTAATTATTTTTAAGTTTTAAAACTAGAATATAAGACTCTAAATAAAATAAACTTCTAACTCCTTTGGCTCTGGTAAGTTGAAAACAAATAAAAACACTAAAGAAAATTGTCAAAAAATCCAAAACGTTGTATTACAGACCCTTATTATTATATATCGTCAAATTTATCTTTAAATGTCATATCATAATGTGTAATAATTTATAGGGTGGCCAAGTTAAAATAAGAAAATTTATCAGTCCAGGAAAAATGCACGACCCTGTGTAAATAAAAACAAAATAAAATAAAACTTCAAAAGGAACAAAGAAATATTTGTCCTTAAATTTTTACTCTATATTTTAAATTTCTCCAGGTAAAGGTATAGGACTTCTTATTTTAGGCACTCTGTATATGACATTTGTTAGTTTGATTCTGCGTCTTATTTCCGTATTTGTAATTCGGTGTTTCAGAAAAATGCCTAACATGATCCTTTGCACTGCTGCCTGATTAGTTCTCCACTTTTTTGTTATTGCTTTTCATTTATTCATTTAGGACACATTTACTGTCTTTTCAAATGTTTTTATTGGGCGATATTTTGTTTTACCATATTGGATTCGTATTAATTTATGCATATCCGCCACACCTGTCTCTGAACTATAATTTTAAATAAATTGAATAAGCCGTTTTTGACACTGAATTTTTTAAATTTCACTGGATCGCCATTTTGATCCGTCGTGTTGAATTTGTATCAAATTTTTACCAGTAATCTCTTTATCACAGCTAATTTTTGTAGTTCCAAGTTAATTGTACCGTTGATTTTTTATAACATTTTATTTGGTCGCCATTTTATTCCACCCTCTGGAATTCGTACCATAATTTTACCAGTTTATCTCTATAACACACTTGATTCTTGAAATTTGAATCCAATATAATAAATAGTGTATATTCTGATTTTTTAAATAATATATAAGGTTGCATTTTGTTTTACCACTTCGAATCTGTACCAAAATAATATCAGTTCATTCTTATGTAACTAATTGTACGCAAAATTTGAGGTAAAACGGAAAATTAGTTTTTAGTAATTTTTCTGTGTTCTCAATGTTCCACTAGGCCGCCATTTTGTTTATCCATATTGGAATTTTACCAAAATGTTCCACATAATGTCAAAATTATTGAATTGCCTAAGTAGTTTTCGCTCTGCCGCGAACTGACAGACCGACAAGCCGACGGAATTGAGGAAACATTTTTTTTTACATCTAGCCACATTAAAATGTGAAGATCTGCAAAAACTTGTGGTGATTTTTCACGATTGCAAATATTTATTTGGCAGCCATTTTCAATCAATCAAATAAATTTTTCAGGCTCTTGCAACATATTTTTTTTGTTTTCATCCTTCCTATACCTTGTATAATGAAAAAATATTTTTTATACAAAATTACAAGACCCTTGATATATTTTGCTATTTTCTAAGAAAACTAAATGCTTCTAAAGCATAAATATTTTTTCATTTTTCAAGTGGGCTACCATGTACACTTAAAAAATATTTTTTGTCTACAAAAAAATAAAATTTTAAGTCGCTTCTAAATAACCTAAATGCTTTTGAAATACAATTTTTTCATTTTCAGTTGCCTGCCTTATACTTTTAGGGCTACCCTGTAAAGTGGACAAAAAATGATTTTTTATACAATATGATTTTTGGCCTGTTTCGATATGTTTCAAAATATTGTGTAATTTTTCTTAAGTTTATATAATCGAAAAAAATCAAGTATCTACCTTAATGACATCCACAGTTTTTCAATGTCCTCAACTATTTCTGTTTCCAAAATCTAATCCCTACGAGATACTGATTTATACTATTTTTGGTGCACATTTCAACCAATCAGTCTGATAGTTCTCAAGTGATCGTTGGCGCAAATTTTGTTTGCTTACAGACATATACACACCCTTACAGACATCATAATTTTATTCTTAGAATTATATTTTTCGTATTTTATGGACTCTAAAACGTCGATTAAACACAACTTTATTTTTAGAAAACTTTTGGGATTCCAACACTTCCCCTATATAACAAATATACTGTATTAATAACATAATAATATGGAAGTTATATTTGGAAGTAAAAATAGAACATAGAATAAATATATATGGATGCAAGAAATATATTAAAGGTACAATATTTCGCTTTATCCTCTATGGTCACTAAATGGTAATTTATAAATTAAAGACCAACTAGTGCTGGTGGCAACATAGGTACACATAAGAAAGACCTTTTTGCAAATAGCTGTAAAATTAATAATGTCATCAACTTTTATTGTGCACCTCTATTAACCTATGTAGTTATTATGCAGGAAGAACCAACCGTAATTAGCATTTCGAATAGTCCATTGTTCTATGGTGATCTTCTAAACATTACAGTTTTTCACATAATCATGCAGCGTTAAGACTCATAACAATATATTTAAAGTTAAGAATGCAGGCTCTCTCCTTTTAAGTATCAAATAAATGCTTCTTAAATTCACTACAAACTCTTCCGATAATGTAAAAATATATTTATACTGAAAAAAAGGTTTTTTGAACAAATTTGAACCCAACGCATATACATTTTAACGGTCGCCTAACAACATATAATCTGAATGCGTAATTAAAGTTATTATTAGTAGTACTATTAGTAGTTACTTTTTGAAACTATAATAAGTTACCGTTGTTGTCAAGTACAGCGCCTATTTGGTTTTAGTTAACAATAGAATTTAAACATTTTTCATTACCTCTTTTATCAAATAGAGTTATATAATTAATATACATGGTGCGCAATAAATCGGTAAAGACAAGTAGCTAGTCCAAATAAACAGATGGCATATACACTATATACAGACCGGGCAACACAGGAGACTGTAACTGGCCTAGAGATTTAAACTTTCAGGAAAAATTGAGTGACTGAAAAAAACGGTTTTTTTTTAACAAAAAAAAGGAAAGCAACGGAAAAATAAGCAAACATTGAAATTGTCGTATAAACTAAAAAAAGTAGTCTAATTAACTAGTTAATAATAATATTTATTTAAATATATTTTTCAGTAGATTATAAATTATTTTAATAAAAACTGAGTAAAAGATATGTGCTATAACACTGACTGCCGTGCTAGTCCCACCTGTATTTTCGACTCGCCGCGCCAGTTCCACTATACTTTTGCAAAATAATGTTTTTATTTCCTCGTAAAAAAGAAAAATTGTAATCGTAAAAAAATCACCCTCCGAGATTTTTTCAGATCTTTATGTTTCATGGTCCCTAGATGCTGAAACAAAAACATGTTTTCTCAATTTCGTCGGTCTGTCTGTTTGCCTGTCGTTCTGACGGTCTTCTTGTTCGCGGCATAGCTAGAAAACTGCTTACCGGATTGACTTCAAATTGTGGTCAAAAATTAAAGGTCATATAGGAATGTCCTAACATTTCGGTAAAAATCCAATATGGCAAAACAAAATGGCGGTAAAATGTTTAAAAATTTTTAAAAAATTATTACTAAAAACTGTTTATCCAATTTATCTCAAATTTTGCACAAAAAATAAGTATTATGTACGAATCAATTGGTAAAATTTTGGTACGAATCGAAGATGGCGGAACAAAATGGTAGCTTAATAAAATATTTAAAAATTCAGCTTAAAAAAACACTTTAGGGCCTGATTTGAAATTGTGTGCTATAAATAATTGTGGTATACACATGAACTAGTAAAACGAAGGTACTAATTCGAGACGACGGAACAAAATGGCGGCTAAATAAAATATTTGTAATCTTGAAAAAATCGCCCTCTCAAGTCTTACATATCTTCAAGTTTTAGAGTCTCTAGATGCCAACAAATATGTTTTGATCAATACCATCGGTCCGTCCGTTGGTTTGTCTGTTTGCCTGTCTACAGACTTAAAAACTATTTATGCGATTGACATAAAATGTTTGATAAAAATTAACGGTCATATGGGGATGATCTAGTAATATTTTGGTAAAAATGCAATATGGTAAAACAAAATAGAGGCCTAGTGAAATGTTAAAAAAATTATTATTAAAAAATTACTTATCCAATGTATCTAAATTTTTTTATAAAAATGAAGTATTATGTAACAATTAACTGGTAACATTTTGGTACGAATTCGAGATGGCGCAACAAAGTAGCGGATTAGTATTAAAAAATTCAGATTAAAAAACTTCTTAATGGGCTGGTTTTAAATTATGTGACAATAATAATTGTGGTATACAAATGAACTAGTAAAACTAAGGCACTAATTCAAGATAGCGGAACAAAATGGTGGCTAAATAAAATATTTGTAATCGTGAAAAATCACCCTCTCAGGTTTTACATATCTTCACGTTTTAGCGTCCCCAGATGCCAAAAAATTGTAAAACTGTAAAACTACTTGCCCGACTGGCTTTAAATTTTGCGCAAAAGTTAAGAATCGTATGGGGATGACCTGCATGATAACATTTTGGTAAAAATCCAATAAGGCAAAACAAAATGGCGTCCCAAAAAAATTAAATTTAGCTTGAAAGACTATTCAAATTGTGTGCCATAAATACTGTTCAAATTGTGTGCCACGAATAATTGTGGTGTACAGATAAGTTATAAAACCGTGGTACTAATTCACGTTGGCGGACCAAAATAGCGGCTAAATATAAGATTTGTAATTGTGAAAAAATCATGTTCTCAGGTTTTACATATCTTTACGTTTTAGCATCCTTAGATGCCGAAAAATATGTTTTATCAATTCCACCGGTCCGTCTGTGTGTTTGTCTGTATTTCTGTCAGTTCACGGCATAGCCTAAAAATACTTATCAGACTTCAAATTTTGGTCAAAAATTAAAGGTCATATGGGGATGACCTGGTAATATTTTGGTAAAAATCCGATAGCCGGAATAAGATGGCGGCCTAGTGAAACATAAAAAAAATATTACTGAAAAAACAAATAATCTAATTTACCCCAAATTTTGCACAAAAATCAAATGTTTTATAAGAATAGATTTGTAGCATTTTGGTATTACTTTTAAAATATTTCAAAAATCAGCCTGAAAATACTACTTATTATGTTAATTTCAAATTTTGTGCAAGTATTAAGTGTGATTTAGTTAGATATTATAAACTAGTGAAATTGTGGTACGAATTCAAGACATCGGAACAAAACGGGGCGGAAAATAAAATTTTTAAAAAAATAACAAATGAATGCAATATGATCTAACAAAATGGCCACAAATAAAAATGTTTTAAAAGACGGTATATATATGAGTTAAAATGACTAGGTACTGAACTAAATTTGCTCACGCTTTACTATTTCTAATAAAAGCAGGTAAGTTCCGGGTAAAGAAAATTTACCGATTTCTACTTCATTTTTGTGTTTAGTTATAAATTTCGTTATAAAAAATACTCAAACATTTTTACTTCCCTCCTAATGACCCTCCGAGATTTTTCTAGATCTTTTCATTTTCGGGTCCCTAGACCCCGAAATCATTTTCTGTCATTTCCGTCAATCTGTCTGTCTTCTGTCTGTACGCGGCATAGCTCAAAAGCTATTTATGCGATTGACTTCAAATTTTATTAAAACATCAAGGGTCATATGGGTTGGAATGGTAACAAATTGGTAAAATTTCAATATGGAGAAACAAAATTTTCTGAAAAATAAAATGTGATAAAGGGATAATCTGGTAAAATCTTTACGTAAATTCATTATAGCGGAATCCAATAACCAACAAACAAGAAACTCATCAACTAACCATGAAAATTTTAAAACCTGCCGCCTATGGCGTAGTTCGCAAAATGCAATCAATTTCATTTATTGATATGCTTTCACTGTCAACTATTATGCCTATTTATGAAATTGGCACTCAGAAAGTTTCCAATTTTGCATTGTTTAACCTACCGGAATGCTTTTGAGATGAATGGTGTATTACTATTGCCAAAAAGAGAGAATTTATAAAAAATCATACATTTGCTGCAATGGTATCACGGATTTTCCGTATTGATTAAAGATATATAGCTAAATTTAGTTATTGAAAATTTAAAAATCTCCTAATTATATTTTAGTATTAATTGTAGTATAATATTTATATATTAGATTTTTTTTTATAAGGCAAAACTCACGTTATCAAATATAATGGAACGTAAAAAATATTAACCTTGTTCAATCCAGATATTTTCTATAAAAGAATGTTTTAATATGTTAATTTTATATTAAAAGCGCCACACAACATTTTTTAAAAATATATATATCAGTAACTTTTATTTGTTTATTTTTCCCACAGACTTGAACTTATTGATTATTAAAATAAATTAGCAGCTGTAAAATGTAAAATATTTTGTTGTTGGAAAAAAGTTAAAAGACGAAATTTGGGTTCTTTGAAGATACCCTCGACTAATTTCTTGCTTTCAGGTATTTAATTTTATAACTTATCATTTATTAAAATTTAGAAGTATGAAATTCCAAGGTAAGAGCCTATTACTTCCGACACAACTCAAAAGTTTTGATCTTGTTCAAGAGGAACAAAGTAACAACAATTGTAACATATGCATACAATATTTTAAAATTATCGTCATCATATTAACAAGTAAAAATCTATTTTTTTACTACCATTAAATGCACTTAAGAGACGACCATAGTAAAAAATCCGATGAGAGATATTTACTACTAAAAGAACCATCTAGATGAACTTACCAGTAATAAAAATTATGCTACAGCTACTCTACGTTATATGCTTTTAGGTTTCTTAACATTGATAGCTTCAGATTATCGTTTTTAAAACCTGCCTGCAGTCTGCATGTCTTGTCTCCTTAAAATCTCATTTACTAAGGGTAAGTTAGCTAGTTAATGCAAAGTTTTGAGAATGGCCGAATTTGCAATAAAACAGTCGTTTATGTAAACATTTTTCCTCATAGAAAAATATAAAAAATAAATAGTAAGTACGTTATTTAAAAGAAACTTGGATTAAGAAAAACGAGGTATAGTAGTATATTGTTCGACGATGATTTAGTTTACTATAACAATAGGGCGCGCATCTCCTTACTTTTTAAGGTTTTTACATACATAATAACAGCGGAGGATCAGTATGACTAGTATAAACGTTGGGTTAAGAAGTTAGACAATTTAAAGGAGTTTTCTCCAGAGAGCGTATGTACATTGAAGAAGCTCTGAAAGAAGATGGGAATTCAGAATTAGGTTAATTAGTTCCGAAGTGGAAGTGAAACTCAGGTCAAGTCTGCCGTTACCATATTTGGAATCGCCTTTTACAATGCAAATTCTGCTTTTTTCGGAAGAAACATTTAAACTCCTGTATTCTGGAACTCCAAAAATTTTTGAGTTTTGCCCCTATTTGAAATACAACTATTAACAGAAATTTCTCTTTTCGAATAATTAAACTGAAACTACGCTAATTTCATGATAAAATTTTTCTATGTTCAGCTCTTCTTTTCCAAAGTAACTTTAAAATTTCAGAATATTGTAAGTATTCCGACTCTTTAAACGGGCCTATAAATAAAGTATATTTATTTACTAGGGCGTTTTTAATTTTTCAAATTATTTATGTAATATTACAAACTCGATTATAAATGTGAATAGTAAAGAGAAATTAGAAAAGAAAACATTCGTCGAAATGATTGAAGAAGATTTATTAGGCAAATTTAAATTTTCCGTTTTTTCGATATTCGTATATATTCGGAAGTACACGAAATTTTGTAAATTTCTCAACAGTAAATTAATAAGCATTTAATTGTGTAACTTTGACCCGACCTGTCCCGCTTTGTATCTCTTACCGTTTCCGAAATCTCAATGCTTGTCTTTCGAATTTATAACACCCTGTATATTAGCTATTGCTTTCTTAAATTTCTCCCGTTTAGATACTAAAATATAATTTTTATTTCTTGTCTACTCTTTCTAGTAGGTAGAGTCAAATAAAGTAAATGCTCTATTGTTCTAGCTTTAAATTTGTTAAATCGGCCATTTCTCAGTTATCAAAAAATTTTGTAAAAAAAACCGACAAAATTAAAAATGACTTATGGTTTGGTAATTAAAAGACAAATTCTGCGTAATATGTGCTATACCGTGTGTCCGAAATAGGTAGCAAATGTATTGGGATCTTGGAAACTATAAGAGATAGAAAGATGATCAAATGGGCAAAGTTGTAGGCCATTTAATTGCAAACTTAATGCCGGTTTGATGATGGCTTTATCTTTTTTCATTTTTGAGATATTTTGAAAAAACTATAAATTCGCATTTTCGAAAAAGTGCAGTATTTTTTTTTATTTCATAATATTTCTAAAATTTGTAAAAACATTATTTCGGCAACTTTTTAGGGGTAATGAGACCTTGCATTTAGACTTTGACGTTTCGGTGTTGAGATACCATCATGCATCATCAACTTTGTTTTTCTTACGGCGACCATTTTGTTTTTTTGCAAATTTAAAAAGAATTTTGTTCCCCTCTAAAATGATGTATGACACCTACTAAAATTTTTTTGTTTTTATGTCAAAAACGACAAAATTCTTTTTTTGTTCGAGTTGGCCATGACGGCGAAGGTGACAGCGAAGCAAATTTGCCATTGCAATGGAAGTAAGGCTATCAGATATTTTCATTTAACTGCATTGTATTGAATTGGTATCAAAAAAGTATTCAGCTAAATACCGGAAATGTTCTTAGATATAGAAGAGTTGGACATGCTAGTATCTCATATTAAAAGTCAAAGTACAGCCAACGATTATTTTGAAAATCTTCTGGAAAGGCGCCAACCTGGGAGAAAAATGTTATCCACACTTATTTCCAACTTACTTGCATATGGAAGTTTTGAAAAACCTCGACTAAAAAAGTATCAAAAAAAAAATGAAAATCGAATAGAATATTTTGTCGGAAGTGCTACATCTCCTACACGAGTTGCAAGCAGAGGGATTAACGTTCCGAAGTCACCCATATATGACTCTTGAAAGCAGCCCGTTACCGTGCTTACAAACCCACTCTTGTACAAAGAAGGTGATTTTGAGAATGGTTGCGATTTTGACATTGGTATCGAAACAAATGCCAAGAAAACCCCATTTTTTTCAAAAATGTTTTATGTTCAGACGAAACACATTTTTACCAATTGTGGCGTGTTTAACAGAGACATCCACCATTTCTGGGCAGCAGAAAATCCTTAATTTAGCATGAATTTATTATTAAACAATTCTTGTGTTAGTTTTCTAGCAAATCCATTAATTGGGCCTTTCATTTACGAGCAGACTCTAAACGGGCAAAGCTATCTTGTAATCTCGAAAACAGAAATAGTTCCGGCAATTCGAGGAGTTGTTTCACCATTTGAGTTTAACAATTTATGATTTCAGCAAGACGGATGTTCGCTTACAATTCTCGAGGGGTGCAAACATTTCTATCAGAGCTTTTGGTGAGAGGTGAGTTATATCCACCCCTGTCCTGTGCGGTGGCCTGTCAGGTTTCCAGACATTACTTCTCTAGACTTTTATTTACGGGGATATGTTAAAAATGAAACATATAAATTCGATCCCCCTGAAAATGTACAAATACTTGAACGTGTGCGGGATGTACTATCAAATATTAATCGGAACCCTCTTCATCGGGTTACCAGATCGGTATTAAAGAAGTGTCGAAAGGGCATTTAAAAAAACGGCCGGCATTTTCAATTGAAGCATTACTTTATTTTGTTATCTACTTTTTAGTTATTATTGTTATGTTTAAAACATTTTTTAAGATGTATATAGGAATTTTGGCAAAATATTCTTGAATTTCGATTGTCATTATTTTTTTTGATACTTTTTAGTCGGTTTTTTCAAAACTGCCTTAGGCAAGTAGATTAGTAATATATCTGTAAGGAACAACGTTTATTTTATCCGAAGATTATTAAGATTAATTTAATTTTTTTATTGTATTCATTGTTACCAGGTTTAATTTTGAAGGTAAATAAAAATAGATTTTGAGTAGATACATTGATTTTTTGTAGAACGTTTACGGCTTAAAGGCATTTCAGACGGTGCACACTGAGTAAATCTCCATCTCTCCGCAGTCATGACCAACTCGAACAGAAAACGAATTTTGTCGCTTTTTGACTTGAAAACATTTTTTTAAATAAGTGTCATACATTACTTTAAAGGAAAAAAGAGTTCTGTTTAAAGTTGCTAAAAAACAAAATGACTGCCAAAAGAAAAAAAAGTTGAAGATGGCATCTCAAACCCGAAACGTGGAAATCAAAATACGGGAATGTATTGCTCTTAAAAAGTTGACTAAATAATGTTTTTACAGAATTTGAAAATATTATGAATTAAAAAATATACACCACTTCTTCAAAAATGCAAACTATCAGTTTTTGCAAAATATCTCAACGAAAAAAGATAGAGCCGTCATCAAATCGGCATTGAATTAAGAATTGAATGGCCTACAACTTTCCGGATTTGACTATATTTCTATCCCTTATAGTTTCCAAAATACCAATATATTCCCTACCAATTTCGGACACAATGTATATTATTTGGATCGCCTATAGGCTTTAAATTTTATTTCGTTTATAGTTTCGTTTTTGATATTATTTCGTGGGTAGTTTTTTAATTCCTACAGTACACTTACGTGCATATTGTAATGCTTAATTTATCTATGTAATGTTTTCTTTTATGGTTAATTTCTTCATTCTTGTAATTATTTGTTATTGTTAATATTAATGGCTAATTTATTCTTGCTAATGTTAAGCTTTGACTACAAGTTATTTATTTATAGCAAAAAAACATATTTGAGTTAGATTTCCTTTAAAAAATAGCAGATGGAAGTTGACAATGGTAAAAGTTTGATTCCTTTGTTATCACTTTTTATAACTTTATCACTTAAAAAAAGATTGGTTACGTGGAACCTTCATATCAAAAGCATTAGGCAAAATATTTGTAGTGTGAAAATTAAAAAAATTAATTAGTTAGTAAAATAGAATTATTGTTTTCGTATATAAGAAATATGTCATAGTAACAGTAAATTAAATATATCAGGACTAACTACCGAATTTTAGTGTTCGATTAATTTTGTTTTATTGGCTGCTACTTCGAAAGTCCCAATGTAGGTATACCCAAACTTGTCAGTAATAAACATGAAAAAACAAGCGTCTTCTCTTTTTACAGTTAACTCCCTGTCACTTAAGTCAAATGTCGGCAATCGATGTAAACAGCGGTTGTAAGTAGATATACGATAATGATGTAAAATCTTTTGCGGTACCCGGTTGGAACCGAGTTTGTCGAAAATATTTAAAATTTATATTAAACAAGCTGAAGTTCGGGAAAAATTTACAAACTGGTTGCATCACGCAAAGAGAAGACCTGATTCTGACAACAATGTTTCGAAATAAATTGTCAGAGAAAAGTAGATGGTCTATCTATTAACAGTGTATTTTCTTTATTTTAATATTTTCATTTAAAATGTATGCGATAATTGCATTAAAATTTCGCTAAAAATTTACAATTACTTACAAATGCTCTTTTCGTTTTCTTACTAATGACAGTTTGCTTACTTTGGCATCAGATTCCTAGTAAACATCTATTTAGCGTAATACTTTTGTTGGTTTTCTAGTAATATTCCCAAATTAACAACAACAACAACAATATCAAAAGATAACAGTCACCAACTTAGAAAGAAATATTTTTTTAACAACAAAATTTCAAATTTACTCTTGTTCAGATTTTTTCAAACGATTTTTTTTTCACAAAGTAACAATAAAATTGCAGAATAATTTGAGTATTTTCAAAAATAAAAAAGTATGAATAATTTTTCTTATCATGAAAAGTGAAGTATGAGTCTATCTAGTTTGGAGCGTAATTATTTAGTAATAATATGTACATTTACATTACAAATACAAATTATGTAGGTATCTTTTATTTTCATAATAAATAGTGGGCTTCATAAGCAGAGAAATTTCGTAAAACCGATCTGTTAAGAACTTTAACCGGAAGTTTCGTCGAAATGAATTCCTCTGTTTATTACGGGAATGAAACGTAATTTATATATACTGTACAAATTACTAAATAACTATTTACGTGTTAAATTAAACTACTGTCTATGCTTCACTTTCCTTGAAAAAAAGGAATGATTTTCTCAATTCCGTCGGTCGATCTGTCTGTCTGTCTGTTCGCGGCATAGCTTAAAAACTACTTACTCGATTTACTTCAAATTTTGGTCAAAATTAAGGTTCATATGGGGATGACCTGGTAACATTTAGGTAAAAATCCAATATGGCAAAACAAGATGGCGGCTTAGTGGAGACTTAAAAAAATTATTATTAAAAAACTACTCATCCAATTTATCTCAAATTTTGCAAAAACATCAAGTACTATGTAAAAATCAAGTGATAAAATTTTAATATGAATCCAAGATGGCGGAACAAAATGGAGGCAGAATAAAATATTTAAAAATTCAGCCCGAAGAAACTGTTTAATGGATTGATTTCAAATTGTGTGTCATCACTAATTATAGTATAAGGATAAACTAGTAGAATAGTGGTACTAATTAAAGATGGCCGAACAAAATAGCGGCCAAATAAAAAATTTGTAATCGTGAAAAATCACCTTCTCAGGTTTTACACGTCTTCATATTTTAACGCCCCTAGTTCCGTCGGTATGTCTGTCTGTATGTCAGTTCGAGGCCTGGCTTAAAGACTAATTACCCGATTCACTTCAAATTTTTATCAAAAATTAAGGGTCATATGGGTATGACCTGGTAATATTTTGGTAAAAATCCAAATTGGCGAAACAAAATAGGGGCGTAGTAAAATGCTAAAAAAAATATTATGAAAAAACTGGTTATCCAATTTATTTCAAATTTTGCATAAACTTCAAGTATTATGTTGGAATCAACTGGTAAAACTTTGATACGAATCCAAGATGGAGGAACAAAATCGCGATATAATAAAATATTTAAAAATTCAGCCTGAAAAATTTCTTAATGTACTGATTTTAAATTGTGTGCCATAACTAATTTTGGTATAGGGTCTAACTAGTAAAACAATGTTACTAATTCAAGATGGCGGAACAAAATTGCGGCCAAATAAAATGTTTGTAATCGTGAAGAAAATCACCCTCTCAGGATTTACATATCTTCACGTTTTAGCGTCCCGAGATGCCAAAAAACATGTTTATTCAATTCCGTCAGTCAGTCTGTCGGTCTGTGTGTCAGTTCGGGACATAGCTTAAATACTTTTTACCCGATTGACTTCAAATTTTGACCAAAATTTAAGCGTCATATGGGGATTGGCTGATAATATTTTGGTGAAAATCCAATATGGCGGATATATATATATATATATATATATATATATATATATATATATATATATATTAATTGGACTTCTTTCTTGGGTATAGGTTTATTTGTAAAATCAAACAGTGTGATTAATTTGACGTTTCGCCTATCGTAGTAGGCTTTCTCAAAAATTGCTCATTCATTTATTTTTTTTTTTTTTTGGTGTATAAGGCTTTCCTTTCCTATCTACAATTAATTTAAAAAACATTTAGTGATCTAATTATACAAGACATTTAAAATTTTTTCTAAAACTAATTTAAAACTTTATACAATTGACAAATAATTATTACAAAATTAAAAAAATAAGATTACATACCTCGAAAAATGCATGTTTTTATTTATTTATATTTGATGATAGGTAGTTAGTTAGCCAGGCAACTACATGGCACAGTTTTAGGTAAAAAGGTTTTCTTATCGTAGTACGTTTTTTTGAGGAATTTAAAGATAATTTTTTTTGGCTATTTTTTAATTTAAACCTTAGAGTAGAATCAGACATTCACAATTATATACTACATTTTAAAAATAACGGCTTAAACGAAGTTAAAACAACTATACTAAATTATCAAATTGTGGTATATATGACTTAAATTTTTTATGTCTTGTTTGTCATTTACTGCATTTTTTTCTTTTTTTATGTGAATCATTTCTTTGATAATTAATTTCTGATACCGGTTGTCTTTATCAATGATTTTGGTTTCAGAAAAATTAAATTCGTGTTTTGTGTTTTTTTCATGTTTATGTAATGCAGTGGATGCATTCTTTGTATACTTATGCCCTTTTATTCTATTTTCTAAAAGTTGGGTTGTCATACCAATATATTTCATAGGGCAGTTTAAACAAGGAATTTCATATACGAGATTGGATTTTTTATTTTTAGGAATTTTAGTTTTTAATTTTGTAAATAGGGAGCCTATCAGGTTCTGGGCTTTATGACACACAATTATGTTATATTTTCCTAAGATATGTTTTAATTTTTCAGATAATTGAGATGTGTATGGCATTGCAATATATGTTTTTTGCGTATTATCTTGTCTTACGTTTTCGTTATGATTGTTATAATATACGTACGTCTTTTGTTTGATAATTTTTTGTATTAGTTTTTCTGGGAAATGATTTGTATTTAAGGTCTTTTTAACTTTATTAAGGGCTTCAGGACGATATTCTGGTGACGTTAAAGATATGGCACGGTCAACTAGACCAATCACAACACTTCTTTTTTGTTTGTATGGATGGTGGGAATTGAAATTAAGATATCGTCCAGACCAGAATGAGTTCATTTGGTATATTTGTATACAAAGAAATTACATCTAGTGATATTAACTTTGAATTAGGTGGTATTGTTAATTCAAAGTTAATATCAAGATGAACTTTGAATTAGGTGGTATTGTTAATTCAAAGTTAATATCACTAGATGTAATTTCTTTGTATACAAATATACCAGTTAGTGCTATAAAAGGCAATATACATAGTTAGTGCTATAAAAGGCAAATGGAATATTTTAAAAAATTTTACAACTCTAACTCAACCTGAATTCTTAGAAGCCTTACATCTTATAATGTCAAATAATTATTTTCAATACAAAAACCAATTTTATCAACAAATTGATGGATGGGCTATGGGCTCACCTATTTCCTCTACAATCGCACAATTAGTTATGGAATACCTTAAGAAGAAGAAGTTATCGAAAAATTGAATTTTAATATTACTTTTTTTAAGAGATATGTGGATGATTGTTTAGCATCAGTACCAGAAAATAAAATAGAAGAACTAGTTTTCGCATTCAATAATTTTCACCCGAAACTTCAGTTCACTCTTGAAGTTGAAACAGAAAACAAAATAAATTTTCTCGACCTTACTATAATAAGACAAAAAGAAAATAATTTAAAAACTAAATGGTTTACAAAAGAAACTTGGTCTGGACGATATCTTAATTTCAATTCCCACCATCCATACAAACAAAAAAGAAGTGTTGTGATTGGTCTAGTTGACCGTGCCATATCTTTAACGTCACCAGAATATCGTCCTGAAGCCCTTAATAAAGTTAAAAAGACCTTAAATACAAATCATTTCCCAGAAAAACTAATACAAAAAATTATCAAACAAAAGACGTACGTATATTATAACAATCATAACGAAAACGTAAGACAAGATAATACGCAAAAAACATATATTGCAATGCCATACACATCTCAATTATCTGAAAAATTAAAACATATCTTAGGAAAATATAACATAATTGTGTGTCATAAAGCCCAGAACCTGATAGGCTCCCTATTTACAAAATTAAAAACTAAAATTCCTAAAAATAAAAAATCCAATCTCGTATATGAAATTCCTTGTTTAAACTGCCCTATGAAATATATTGGTATGACAACCCAACTTTTAGAAAATAGAATAAAAGGGCATAAGTATACAAAGAATGCATCCACTGCATTACGTAAACATGAAAAAAACACAAAACACGAATTTAATTTTTCTGAAACCAAAATCATTGATAAAGATAACCGGTATCAGAAATTAATTATCAAAGAAATGATTCACATAAAAAAAGAAAAAAATGCAGTAAATGACAAACAAGACATAAAAAATTTAAGTCATATATACCACAATTTGATAATTTAGTATAGTTGTTTTAACTTCGTTTAAGCCGTTATTTTTAAAATGTAGTATATAATTGTGAATGTCTGATTCTACTCTAAGGTTTAAATTAAAAAATAGCCAAAAAAAATTATCTTTAAATTCCTCAAAAAAACGTACTACGATAAGAAAACCTTTTTACCTAAAACTGTGCCATGTAGTTGCCTGGCTAACTAACTACCTATCATCAAATATAAATAAATAACAACATGCATTTTTCGAGGTATGTAATCTTATTTTATTAATTTTGTAATAATTATTTGTCAATTGTATAAAGTTTTAAATTAGTTTTAGAAAAAATTTTAAATGTCTTGTATAATTAGATCACTAAATGTTTTTTAAATTAATTGTAGATAGGAAAGGAAAGACTTATACACCAAAAAAAAAAAAAATAAAGGAATGAGCAATTTTTGAGAAAGCCTACTACGATAGGCGAAACGTCAAATTAATCCCACTGTTTGATTTTACAAATAAACCTATACCCAAGAAAGACGTCCAATTAATATAGACCGGGTTTAAGAAACAAATTGAATAATTATATATATATATATATATATATATATATATATATATATATATATATATATATATATATATATATATATATATATATATATATATATATATATATATAATTATATATATAGAGTGGTGCATTATTGGGAGTTATTATGAGTTTCATGCAGGATATAAAATCTATGTGTCTTGAGGACGCAACAGTAAATTGGCGTAACGTCGGCAATTTAAAAAAGGACCTTTGTTTTTTTTCACTGGATCCTAACTCCAAATAATACACCACTCTAACACAACAAAAAGAGGATCGTTAATGAAAATGTAACGAAAATCATTCAGAAACTTAATATCTGGGATATCTGCGGACCAACGGAGTAGGTAAAGACTGATAATATGGGTTCTAATTTAAGATGACGAAACAAAATGACGGCCAAATAAAATTTTTAAAAAATCGACGTAAAAAAGTTTGTTCAATTGATTTTAAATTTTGCAAAAAATTAAACGTGAATATGGGATACTTACTGAATTTTATTTAAATTATGCTAAAGTCAAGTGTGGCATAGGTAGAATAGAAATGGAAGACATATTGGTAAGAATCCAATATGATGGAACAAAATGGCGCCCAATAAATACGAAGAGACAGTATATGTAACAAATATATATTGTGACTATGTACTGAACTAACTTGGATCACACTTCACTCTTCCCAATAAAAGTAATAATTCATATCGACGGAAGTTCCCGATAAAGGAATTTGCTGATTTTTTATATTGTTCTTATTATTTTTTTACCATCATCACCATTGGTTTTTGGACAAAATTTAAAATTAATCGAAGCAGTAGTTTTTATTTCCTTCCTAAACCGGATGTATTGTAATCGGTATAGAATTACCCTCCGACTTGTTTTCAGATCTTTACGTTTCAATTTTATGTTTGCATTGGTAAAATTGTGATACAAATTTATGATACGAAACAAAATGGCGGTGTTTAAAAAATCCTGTTATTCAATTTATTTAAAAATATGGCCAAAAATCTTGCTGCATAAGTAGAAAATAAAATAAAAGGAAAAATTTATAACGACGAAAGTTCATCATTAATTGTTAAAAAACTACAAGTTTTCCCATTAAAACTATAATTACAACAGCTCTTTAAAATATTCAGTAATAAACAACATATATTGCCTATTTCTATTTTTAGACAACAGGTTAAAATAGCTTGAAAACCTAAAAAATTCTTATTTCTTTAAATTTTCCTAAAATAAGAATGAGCATTTTATCACTCGGTGGACCCCACATAAATGTAAAGATAAAGAATTGCCCAAGATGTTTGTTATAATTACTTGTTACTTATGAAGTTAAATAGATAATTAATACATAAGAATAAATAGATATATTGATAGGTTGAAATTAATTTTTTAAACCACCCGATTTGGATAAACCAAGGCTCTTCAACCTTTTTTAGTGCAAGGGCCAAAAATCCATTTCACATTGCCCGAAGGGCCATAATGGTCCACGTCACTTTACCACCATATCAATAAAATAAAACACATATACTATACATACTATAATTTCAAAATGTAATAATCTTTATTGGTTAAAAAGTTCAATCAATTAATGCGATTTTTGACATTGTTTATGTTTGACAAGTGTGCCGATATTTAGTTTTATTTTTGTAGTTGCAACCCGCAAATTTCCTTCCAGATGTGCATCTGTAACTCTCGATCTTCTTTTAGACTTCACATTCTTCATACGACAAAACAGCTGGTCGCACATATATGTGCTCCCAAACAGAGACATCATTTTCTGGGCATGTTTTCAGATTTCAGGAAACGAGTTTTGATCGACATATCTTAAATAAAAATCAAGAAGACCCATGTCGAACTTGTCTTTCAGTTCCGGATTACACTGCAATTCGACAAGCTCCATTTGACAATTTTCTGGCATGTCTTCAACGGATACACTGAATGATCAGGCAAAGCGATTGATGTAATTTTCATTATCTCTGAAGCCAGAAAACCTTGATTGGAACTCTTTTTTGAGTAAATCTAGTGCTGCGACATAATTATCCACATCGGTACATTCGCAACTCTTCAGTTTAGGAAAGTGCGTAAACTCTTATTTTAACAACTGATTTTTCTATAAATCCAGTTTAAACTCAAATGCCTTCACAGTGTCAAGTAGGTTGTTGATGAGATTTTCTTTTCTTTGTAGTTTGATGTTCAAGTCATTGAGGTGCAGCGTGATGTCCGTGAGAAATCCTAAGTCGCACAGCCAGTCGGGGTCACTAAATTGAGGAACTGGTTTCCCTTTGATTTCCATGAAGAAGGCGATTTCCTTCTTCAGTTTCAAAACGCGTTTTAGCATTTTCCTCTGCTCAGCCAACGAGTATCAGAAAAATGTGTCACATCACCATACTCGTCATTAATTTCGTGCAAAAAATTTTGGAATTCTCTGTGGTTGAAGCCGCGTAATTTAATGAAGTTCACAGTTTTTACGACCATTTTCATCACCTAATCAGTATTTGTCGATTTTGCACAAAGATTTTGTTGATGAACGATACAGTGGTAATGCGTCAAACGAAGATCTTTCTGTTGTTTTTTCATCAAACCCACGAGCCCTTCATTTTTTCCTACCATGTATGGTGTACCGTCTGTTACAACTGCAGAGAGGTTTGTTAATTCTAAATTATATCGTCTCAGTACTGTCATCAAACACTTATAAATATCACAACCTTTTGTAGTTCCTTTAATTAGAAAAAAGGGCAGCCATCTCTTAAGTGATTTCAAAATTATTATCAATACCCAGAATAAATATAGCTAATTGAGAGGTATTGGTTAAATCTGTGCTTTCGTCGAGCGCAACAGAATAGTACACGAACTTCGATGCACGTTCTTTAAGTAAATTTTCAATGTCTGCTGCTAGCTCTTCGATTCTTCTGGCGACACTAACACCGGACAAACTAATTTTAGAAAAAAGTTGTTTTTGAGACGGGCACAATACTTCAGCAACGACCCCCATACATTCCTTGATAAATCCACCATCAGTAAAAAGTTTTGATTTCAAAGCTATTTTCTCGGATATAATGTAGCTAACCTCCACGCTTGCTTCATTTTCAATGTTCTGCTTTTGAAACTATCTTGCTGTCGTTGAAGTTGACTTTTTAGAGCTCTCACTTTATCTTGCCGTAATTGTCCTTTGAATGTTTTGTGCCTTTGTCGCATGCTTTGTTTCGTAATGTTTTTTTAAGTTGTATTCTTTTAAGGCTGAAGGGGATTCTTGACACACCAAACAGACGGGTTTTGATTAACACTAACGAACAAGTACAACTCAGTCCACTTTTCTTGAAATATGCGCTTTTGTTACTAATTTTTCGTTTTTTACCCGCAGTTGAAGCCATCTTTAATGTCAAGCTAGAAGAAACGAGTTTAATTCTCCGATAAAAATGTTCACGACCAAACTAAATTTGCGTGACTGCACGCCACAATACAGTATCTGCCGTACACGTGTCAAACAATATTTTCTTTAACCTCTGAGAGCCGCAAGAAATTAAAAGGTGGGCCACGGGTTGAGCATCCTTGGTATAAACAATAGTGTCCTAGTCAATGGTCAAACGGCATTTAAAAACAAATCCTATAAAAAAACTTTAACCAAGCACTTATTTTAAGTAAGTTTAAGAATTATTATTGTTCCATCAAAAACAGGGATTTGGGCCTTTAATTACTACTTTCAACAATATAAGACCATTATTATTATTATGTTCTTGGAATAAGACCGTGCCAATTTAGAATTACTAACCGACGTTCTGCTTTCAATTGCCGACATTTCGACCCTATATTTGATCTTTTTCAAGGCTGAAAAAGAAAAAACAAGAATGTAAATGTTTTCTTTACTTTTTTAATTAATTTTAATAATCGCATAACCAATGTTAACTCACATTTCACAATCAGCGTTTTAGCAATTCTGTAACTATTTCCTAAAACAATTGTCCGTTTAAAGTTAACTCTGCTGTCCATTTAAACTTAACTCTGCAAATTGACTTTTCGCAGCGTAGCGTTTCTCAAGATGTTTAGCGACGTCCAAGTCAAATAAGAGAAAATTACGGTGAATAAACTACATTTTAGAGTTTGGTACAATGCACAGCTGTTAATGCAAATTTTCGTACGTTCAACAAAGTACACAAAATAATTAAATTTGACAATAGATCAAAACTTCAGGTAGAATAATACCATATTGAGATTATAACTAACAGATTGGCCGTAGTTATTCCAATTTTTTATCAACTAAGAGATATTTTACAAACAAAACTGCTTTAGTTCAATCAGTTCTAAGTTATAGCTTAAAATTATGATGAAGATGAAACGCTATTAAGTGCTCTTATAGTAAATAAAAACAATGTTTAAAAAAATATAAAAAAATTCGAGGTATTTCTCTAAAGGAACTCTACCGAGGAACAAAACTATTTGTTTTAAAACCACATAATTAATTGTACAGTTCTTGTATATAAACAATTTGTTAGGGTAGAAAAAGAAGTATCGCATTTCAATAATTCACAGAATAATTAAATGAACTAATCACCGAAGATTTGTTTGTTAAAAGATTCAGTGAAAAATCTTTACATTAAATTACCGCGATGAAAATATTATTATAAATACATTTTAGATATTGTCAAAAAAACATTAATTATTAGATAAGTCATAAATGTAAATAAAACGTATTTATAATACAAAATAAATGAAAAAAAAAGAGTAATAAAGGAAAAAAAATAAATCCTACGTTTTATTGACATTAGTATTAAAAGTGTACATACATTCCCCATAATTTTTTGCATTCTGCAGTTGTTTAAAACGCATCATGGATAAGGGTGAGTTCGAAACGCCAAATTTTAAACTAGAAGATCTTTGGGATGGGGGACTAAAGCTAACTACAAAAACAGGTAGTGTTTCTATAAAACATCTATATCTATAAATTACGATCTATATGTCACACTAACCAGTCAATATAGAAATAAATTAGGAGCAAATAACCAGAGAATCTGAGAAAAAGTTGTATGTTTTAAATTCAAAACTTTCAATGTTCCTGCAATTGCTTGGTTTTTTCTTGGCGTCGCGACACCGTTACTAGTAGCGAGATCGATTTTTATTTAGCATTAAATCAAACAACGTTTTTATTGCTATGTTTATTTCGGCACTACAATACAAAATCGCATTCATGGCTTATCTTGTCGAGATTACATGAAGCTGATTCATCAATAACAATCTCCGAAATAAAAATCAGTAATTATAGTCCAGCACTAATATTACCTTTTACCAAATTTTAATATATTAATATATAATTAATTAATAATTACCAATTTATTGTATCATATTTGACGTATTTCTCGAAACCCGTTATTTCTTTCTTTAACACTGTTTATCAACAACAATTTGAGACACATTATTTTAAACCTCTGACATTTTTGGCGGTTAAAAAAAGTCGTTTACAAGTTGGTACAACTGCACTTAATCCACCAAAAGTCATTCTCAACTCATCCCGCACTATTTACAGCATCCGCTATATTTCTATCCAAGTCTAGACATGCACCCCCAAAAATTCGTGCCTTTTTTGACAACAATTTAAATCTTCCAAAGCCATTTCGGAAATCCTTAAACTCTATAAAGAAAGTCATATATTAAGAGAGATAACTAAATACAGAAATCGACACGAAAACGAAGGGAGAAAAGTGTACCAAACAGGAAGTAGTATGTCACTGCTTCAATGATGCCAAATGTTCGCGGATGACTTGTCACGTGTTTACATGCTTTTAGAGGGTACTAAAAGGCCAACTCAAATGGAATGCAGCTCTATGCTCGATTTGTTGTCACCGGGGGCGGTACTACGTAAATGTTTCTATTTTCAAAGGTCAACCATTAAATATTCCTATTTTTTGATTTTATACACGTGTGCACATGACATATTATTCGTTCCAATAATAAAAGTAAAAGTACAAATTTAATTATGAGGGCCGACGGAAGGTGAATTTTTCGTCCGAAGCCAAAACCGAGCACTTCCACCAAATTTCGAAGGCCGAAGACGATAGGAAAGCGTATAGTCCGCTACTCAATATTAGTTGATTTGTAGATTATTTGGTTCGTCCACATAGTTTAAAGGGTCCGTGAGATTTGTTTCGCAATTTCGGCTTTTGGACGAACCATCAAATTACGCTTTGACTTCCGCGAACCACGGCCACGGATCAATTTTTTTGTTTTTTGTGTATTCTCAAACAATGAAACGCTTGAATAAAAATTGATGCACATTATGGATAAAGTATTCGTCAATCCGTTGCTCCACGAATGTGTTAATGCATGAGAATTGACAAATCGGACCAAATAGTGTATAGCGGATTTAACAAAAAAGTAAAAAATGCTCTAGTCAAGTAATTATTCTAGTGCCATTTTGATTGTAATACCCGATCTAGCCATTCTTCACAATTTTGTGGTTGTAAGTCGTAATACGATAAGCAGAATTTATTTGAGGTTGTGTCTTCAATACAATGGAAAAACTGAGAAATAAAACTGTTTGTTACTAAAATTAAAATTAAAAATATTTGTGGTTAAAAACGATCCTAATAAAAACTTATTATACAATTTTAAAAATAGCATTTTAATTTCTAGTAAACATAAAATAATAAAAATAAATTTAAATAAACTAGATGTATATAAGTGATACTAGTATATATATGTATATATATATTTATATATATATATATATATATATATATATATATATATATATATATATATATATATATATATATATATATATATATATATATATATATATATATATATATATATATATATATATATATATATATATATATATATATATATATATATATATATATATATATATATATATATATATATATATACAATATATATATATATATATATATATATATATATATATATATATATATATATATATATATATATATATATATATATATATATATATATATATATATATATATATATATATATATATATATATATATATGCTACCAAGTATATTTTCTACCTATATTATCTATTATTCCCTGTTCTTTCAAATTTTGAATAGGGATGGGTGATAATAGAATTTATCTATCGACTACCAATAGCTGAAAACTAATCGATAAAATTAAGTTATGGTAAGGGTACCTATCGATATTTTATTTACTATCAATATTTGCGAGAAAGACGTTTTAAAGCCAAATAATCGAAGAACAAAAAAAACGTCCTCTCTTTAATAAACATATGACCCATTTAAAGTCTTAGCAAACGAATTAACGAGCAAAAAAAAAGTCCTCACCATGCATGAGAATGATATCAGGTACTTTTTTTTATGTTCTTAGTTCAGTTTTTCTTACTTACTTCCCCCCCACACCTAAATATTTTCTCTTCGCTGCGTCCCTGACCAAAGAATCATGCATATAAATATGTACGATTTTCAACGTTGTTCTAATATTGTTGAATATCAAATATTTAAATGCTTAATATATGACTTGAGGTACGCTAATATTATAAAGTTACTGATACTTATAGGATTAAGTAATTCACCGTATGTCACCGGAGTGTTCTGAAACTTTCTAAACATACGCGGTAGTCCCCGTAAAGACCTCTTAATAAATTCGGTGTAGTTCAGAAGAAAACCAACGTGTGTGTGGCCCGTTATATATACCAAAGAAATATTACTTCTAAATGTGGAATTATTACGAATTTGGGGGATTCAAGTAAAACAGAAACTCAAATTGACTGTAAACGGCTTTTTGGTTCGAGTCAAAACATTTTTGGAATCAAGATTGCGACATGCTATTTTTGGATTACTCTTTCGTTCTTTGATATTTTGACTCTGCACATATGTAAAGTAAATAGGAATTAGCAGCTTCAGTCATAACATTTTTTAAATTGAGACTTACGGAAAAATGTACGCTGTCAAAATTCAAAATGTACCTACTATAAATACGGATCCAGCTTGTTTTTTAAAAACAGAATTTCGTGATGTTGTGTGCCTTAACATTAAAGTAGAAAAAACAATCAACGATGACATAGTTAGGCCTTAAATTTGCAAACAAAGACAAGGACGGACATACAGATGATTGGGAGAGCACCCCCCCAAACATTTTAGTCTATTTTTATTTTACGTTGGAATTATTTCGTTTTTCAATTAATTGTTAAAAAATTAAATTTAAATGATTTTGTTCAAAGTCGAAGGGACCTTCGACCTTGAACAAAATCTTACTTATTTGTATGGCAATGAATTTTTGTTGCTGAACATAAAATATATTATAAAAAGCAATTTATAGTTGGAAAGGGTTTTAACACTGCCTCCTTTAAAATTTAAGTAAATAACTAATGAGTTTTAAAAATCGTAAAATTTTAACATTTTTAAACGCCGTTAATTTAGTTAACAAATTTAGAAATTAATAATAATATTAACTGAAAAGTAAAAAAGTTAAAAAATTGACGTAGGCCTCAACCTAATAAACATCAATAAATAGATATTTCTTGATGTATTATACCATATTATGTATTTAAAAAGCAAGCAATATTAAATTTAGGACTTTTTTTAGTACTCGGTAATCAAATGGTAGCGTAATACCGGCATCATAAGTCAAATTTTTAAGGGCGTTTAAATTGTTTTTTTTTACATTTCAGTGCGTTTTTAAAGTCGATTTTAGTTTTGTCAGAAATGTTATTTTATTTTCATTATTATTAAGATGATTGTCAGTACCTGCTAAGATAATTGTCAGTAACTCCGAAAAAATTATTTCCATGAGCCATGTTGTTATGGATCGTGGAAATTATTTTTAATCCTGTACTTTGTTTTATCATAAAATACAAGGAGTTATTTTCAATAGGCGAAAAAGGCGAAACTTGGCAACATTGTACGAGTTTAAACCTATTTAGTGGAATAGACTTTAACCCTTTTTGGACCTAACTGAAAATTTAAAAGGTTAGGAATTTTCACCATTATTTGACGTTGAAAATCCGCCAGAAACTGGAAGTAAAAGCAACCCCGACACTTTTTCAATACAGTGCATACTAATAAATATTGTTTATTTACTCTTTAAAGCATAATATTTTAATAAATAGGTTATCTTATTTAAAACAACCCAATTTATACTTTCTCAGAAAAATTATTCTGTATAAATAATAAAATAAATAAATTAAAATTTCAAGTAAAATTAAGATTAAATTTTCTTTAAAATTATCCTCTGTATCTTATTGTACACAGATAGGGAATTGAACGACGATTATACACCTTTGCAAATTTGATAATTGAGCTATCTTCTAGTCACGTTAACAACTACTTCAAATATTATAAGGCGCTTAAATTAGATTTATTCATATCCAGGACGTACCAGTGGTAACACAGTTCCTTCAAAAATTTGACATATATATATATATATATATATATATATATATATATATATATATATACAGGGTGCGGCAAAAGTCAGTTTACGCTGTCGAAATACGCACATGCGGACTTCTTTCGTCGAAACAAGCACGCGCGACCGTAGTGGGGGTTTAAAGCAGCGCTGGTTTGAAGGCGAAAGTTTACTTTAGTATTAGCGTATCGTTCAACCAAGTCGCATCACTATGGCTGCTCCGATCCGTGCGAAGTACACGACGGCCGAACGTATCTGTCTGTTGTCCGGTTATTTACGTTATCATGCCGATTACAACATCATTTTTCAAGAGTTTGCGGCGCAGCATCCTGGCAGACCTATTCCTACCAGACAAATGGTCCATAAACTGCACAGGAAATTCTCAGAAACCGGGTCTGTTGTAGATGCCCCGCGCAGTGGCCGTCCCAAAACTGTAACCACAGAAGAAAACATGCAGGTAGTTGCTCAAGCTTTCATCGAGGCACCAACCAAGTCTGCGCGGCGTACGTCTCTTGAATTAGAGATTTCGGATCGCAGTTTACGTCGGATGTTAAAAACCATGAAGATACGTTGTTATCGACCACGTTTGCTGCATGCGTTAACTGAGGACGACCCGGATCGCAGGCTTGAATTCTGCGAGTGGTACAGTGGGTGCGCCGAAGACGACGCTAATTTTTACCGATCTATTCTCTGGTCCGATGAAGCGCAATTCAAAATGAACGGTCGAATCAACCGACACAACTCCGAGTACTGGGCCTCAGAAAACCCTCATGTAACCATTCAAGAAGAGCTAAATGTTCCTGGTATAACTGTATGGGGTGGAGTGTATGCGGGTGGTCTCGTCGGGCCATATTTTTTTGATGGGACGGTAAATTCAGACAATTATCTGAACCTTCTAATCGATTTAAAGGGCGAACTAGAAAATAATCCTCTCTTAGAAGGTATCCGATACTTTCAGCAGGATGGCGCTCCGCCTCATTACGCCTTACAAGTTCGTGATTTTCTTAATGACCAATTTGGAGACTGGATAGGGAGGAGAGGCAAAATTGAATGGCCTGCGCGCTCACCGGACCTAACGCCGTGTGACTTCGCTTTGTGGGGCATACTTAAAGATAAAGTGTTTGCCACCCAAATACGGGATATACAACACTTAAAAGAGAGGATTGAAGAGGAGTCAAGGAGTTAAGCGATGTCATAAATGCATTGATGAAGGTGGCTTACAGTTTGAGCACAAAATGTAGGGCATAAACTTTATTTTGTATTATTATTTAAGCTCTTTTTATATTAAACAAAATTTGGCATCTCATCATTGTTTTTGTTAATTTGAAAATGAGTTAACTTATTTTTTTCCCAAGGTTTGCATCCCATCATTGTGTGTTTGCGTTATTATGCAAATTGGTAAACTGACTTTTGCCGCACCCTGTATATATATATATGAGTCTCTATTCGGACGCGAGAAAGAAAGCTTCGAAAATGCCAAATGTGATTTTGGCGAAACGTCAGCAAAACTGTTCTTTTCAGAACGACAGTAGTGAACGGATGTACACCCGGAATGAAAACACATTATATATATATATATATATACATGTATACTATACCTAACAAGAACACATTTGCGAAACTTGACACACCTATTCGCGATTGATTTGGGGCGTGGTGTTTGTAAAATTATAAAAGTGTTTCTTCAGTTTTCGCTGCAGGATTAATTATGATGTTCAAAAAAGGCCAAAATGTAATTCTTTTTGGCATAAAAAACAACGAATTAATGTTTTTCAGAACTAAAATACCTCTTATTTTTTGAGTAAAAAAATAAAATATTTTTCAGGTATTCAGTATAAGCATAGTATGCCTCTTATTCGACATTTAATAAAAAAATATTCTGTAGATTGTAAAAAAATTATTTAAGAACCTTCTTTCTTACACTATTTGTTGAACACTAAAAGAAATCAAAACAAGAAAAACTGCTACAGTAACGAGCAAGCAAATCCTGCTGAAGAAAAGAACGCAAAAAACTGAATCGTCATTTTCAATATATGTATATTGTTTTATATATATTATAACACTACAAGTAAAAAAAGCTCAATATATGAGGCTAAAGACCTACAAAAGGGATAATGATTATTATAAATAAAATATATATTCAAAAAAAAAATGTTTCCACAACCTCAACCCGATTCACATTAATTGCCAAAAAAAAATGTTTTCGTCGGTGTGGAAGAGCGACAATCGATTTTCGGTGGTGCGAATGTGACTAATGAAATGAATTGTAATCAAAACCGTGCAGAAAGGTGTAAATATTATGCAGAACTTGGCACAAAAGAGGCTGCCCACGTGTGTGGATTTAATTATAGCTTGGGACGTGCCGGCTTTGTAAAGTGACGAAGCGACTATAATATACTATAGAATATTATATTTTTAATCGCACCTCTACACAATACGTGGGAAACGGAATACTTATTTACGATGTAAAGCTTATAATTATTTTATTTTTGGTCGATACCTACGAGCAACTTGTAAAATGAAATGAAAAGCTGGAAAAGTATCTCGAGAACGAAGATGGCAGAAACTATTTAATTATTCAATTATAATAACTTAACCCAGTACTGGGTGAGGATTTTGGTTTCCTTATTAATTGCTGAGTAAATTTAAATATCTGCTATCATAATAAAAATCTAAATGCTCTGGATTAGATTATTTTTTTTACATTAAATGTTTTATAGTATTACCGGTGGGGAAACTAGGAATTTCGATCCTTCCGCAGACTTTCCTCTGGGCTTCCTTATTCTGCCCCAACAATAAACTTCAGAACTACCCAGGAGCTACCGCCTTAAGATTAAAGAACTAGTTTGAAGTAACCGATAATTTATGTTTTCTAACGTTTCTTGAAAATTCAAATCCAAAATCTCCTCAACACTAAAAACACATTATAACTCCTAGAAACTAATCAAAATTAATGGTAATGAATTTCATCTTGTCTGTGTCACCGAATGCGTTTAAATACGCTAAAGAGCCTGAAATATAACAAGAAGACATTTGAGAAGCTTGACACACCTATTCGCGGTTGGCGTGGTGGGTGGTGTGTGTAAAAAAAAGTGTTCTTGCAATTGTCAAAGTCAAAGTCAAAAAACGCTTTATTGTCCAAGAAATCTTTCTTAATGACAAAGCTTTACAATATACTATAATATATAATTTATAGCTAGCTGTAAATTAAAAAATAAGATAAAATTAAAACTAAAATTAAAACTAAAACTAAAATAAAAACTAAAATATAAAATTAACAAAATAGCAAATAATAAATAATAAAATTTATAACACACAAAAAAAAAAATAGTTATAAGACACATATTTCATTTTAAATAAAAAATAACAAAATTAAAGGGTAGAAAAAGTGTGCTACCCATGAAAAGTATCATTGTAAAATTCGTCTATCTTATAATAGGCCTTAGTAACTAGTAGCTCGCGAACTTGTTTTTTAAACTGTTTTAAATTAATTGATTGTTTAACATAGCTTGGCAGGTGATTATAAAACTTTATACCCTCATAAATAATTGATCTTTTCACGAGACTTGTAGAGGGGATTGGGAGATGTAAATTCAGGTGCTGGCGTGTAAGATATCTAGGGATCCCGACCATAAATCTATCTCTATTAACATATATGAGGCAGACGGTTTCCAGAATATACAAACAAGTAAGAGTTAAGATACCTTGACGAATAAATAACGGCTTACATGAATCACGAGGCTTAGCTTGGCAAATGTATCTGACAGCACGTTTTTGGATAACAAACAGTGCAGAAATGAGATAATGGCTGGCTGCACCCCAAAAAGATATTCCGTAGCGGAGACGTGATTCTATAAGGGCATAATAGACAGTTTTACCAAATACTGTACCCAACTCCTGGACCGCTACTTTTACAGCATAGCAGCCTGATGACATTTTACTACAAAGACTTATGATATGATCATCAAACCTAAGCTCGTTGTCAATTACTAGGCCTAGAAACTTTGATTTTCGTTGCCTCACAAGCGGAGCATCGCCAATGGACAAGCCATCCAAATCACACTTGAAGCAGACAATGTTAGTTTTATTAACATTTAAGGACAAGAGGTTTGCGTCACACCAAACCTTCACCTTGTCCATGTCGGAGGATATCGAAGATTTTAAGGATTGGATGTCAGTACTGTGCCACAACAGTGTAGTGTCGTCTGCAAACAGTGTCAATTGACCATTGATTAAATGTGAAAGATCATTTATATATAAAAGAAAGAGAAGTGGGCCGAGAACGGAACCTTGAGGGACTCCCCACTTGATCTCTAAAGAAGTTGATGATCTCTCACCAAGAAATACACGCTGGTGACGCCCTGTAAGGTAGGATTCAAACCAAGAGAGAGCCACACCCCTAAAGCCATAATAATGTAGCTTCTGCAGCAGAATTCTGTGATTCACGCAGTCGAAAGCTTTGGACAAATCACAGAAGACTGCCGCAGCGTAGCCACCTTCGTTCATACGAGAATACAATCCCTCTAGAAGATTGAGCATAGCGTCGTTAGTGCTATTGTTTTTCTGAAACCCAAACTGATCTTTGCAAATGACACTATTGACTTCAAGAAAGGATACCATCCGTGCTTTTACCAGCCTTTCTATTAATTTTGAAAGGGTTGATAAAAGGGAAATAGGACGGAAATTAGACGGTTCATTCAAATCTCCTCCTTTGTGTAGGGGAATTACTTTTGCAGTAGTTAAACAGGGTGAAAAAGTGCCCGCTTCCCAAGATGTATTAATTGCTTGCACAAGCACTTCCAAAGCCGAATCCGGAAGACCCCGAAAAATCCTTGCCGACAAACGATCATCTCCCGAGGTGTTCTTGTTACCAATTGATCTTAGTGTGTTCTTCAGCTCATACAAACAAGTAGGCAGGAAGTAGAAGGAATTCGGAACCGCTACCCCAGATAGGTACGCAATCGGATCTACAGAAGGATTCAATCCTTCCACAAGTTTTTCAGCTATAGAACAGTAAAAATCATTAATAATGTCTGGTGACAACTCAGTTTCAGCAGAGCTCCGAACATTATTTCTGCGTCGAATGTCATTCACAATATACCAGCTCTCCTTTTGTTTATTAGAAGACTCATTCAGGCGACCGGTATAGTAATTCTGCTTGTCACGGCAGGATTAACCATGCCAACACTCAAATCTTTTTTGGCATACAAAATAACGAATTAATGTTTCTCAAAACTAAAATAGAGATACAGTGACGAGAACGCTATTCTTGCTGAAGAAAAGAACGCAAAAACCTGAATTGTCTGGCATTTTCTATATATCTGAATTGTAAAGTAGACTACAAGTTAAAAAGCACATGTTTTCTCGTAGTAATTCAGAACTCCCTTCGTGTAAATTTGTCAATAATTCGAGTTGCGCGCTTTTTCTACAAAATCGCGCATTCAAAACTCTCAGATCTAAAATGGATATATACAGAAAGTTTTATTCGCGCGAATGAACGAACATTTTTTTTGCGCGCTGTTAATGCAACTAATAAAAAAATATTTTTCAAAAAGACAAAAATAGTTTTATTGCTTTGGAATTCTCCGAATATCAGCCTGTCGTTTCTTAAAGCTGCAAGTTCTAGAGCCAAAACTGCACCAAATTGTTTTTATAAACTTTCTGCATGATCTCCCTTTTGGATGATATTTCACTGTCGAGCGTATACTGTAATTTTTGATGATATGAGTTGAATATATTGAGTATTTCTTTGGTTTTTTCATGGTCTATAAAACGGAACAGTAAACGACTCAAATGTGTCCTGCAAATCGGACATCACTATGTCTGAGCATTGGGGAGACATACAGTTGCCCATATCTAAGTCATATGTCTGTTTGTAATAAGTTTAAAGGTAAACAAAATCGTTTTTGCATACAGTAAGATTAAAGAGTTCTACTAGATCTAAAATGGTATGTTCTTTGATGCGGATCCATCTTTTTTTGATAACTTCGAAGGTAAGGTTGGTAGGAATATTAGTGAATAAGGAGACCACATCCAACGACACCAAAATGTAACGACTTTGAAAAATCATGTCTTTTAGAGACTCTACCAACAAAAAATAATTTTTAACATATTTACAGAACATCAATTTTTGAGCATATTAGATATGTATTTACTTGTCTGATATAAAAAAGAAACCACGAAAGTGAACTTTTTAGAGTACTTGATAAAACTTGGCTGCTCCTTCTTTATTTATCAAGGGAGTCTGGAAGCATTATTTTTATTTTGAATTGATATACTTAGTAGGATCTTTGGTTAACATTTTGTAGGTCGCAGACGAAGTTTAAGTGCCTTTTGGTTATAATCATTTTTGTTTTTAAATGTGTTCAGATTATTTGTTGCGTTTAGATTGACAAACAAAAGTCTTTTTTGGCTATTTCGCAACTGAATAAAAATATTTAACTTTAAATTAATTGAAGCAAATATTTAATATAATTACATCCCTCAACATGTAGACTAGTCTGTTTGTTTATATTATGTATCGAAACATTCTGTAGGCAGACTAGTCTACATGTTGAGGTATGTAATTATATTAAATATTTGCTTCAATTAATTTAAAGTTAAATATTTTTATTCAGTTGCGAAAAAGCCAAAAAAGATTTTTGTTTGTCAATCTAAACGCAAGAAATAATCTGAACACATTTAAAAATAACATTATAGATGACTGCAAACTATCTTTTTTTTTTCATGTCTAGGTTACATGCCAAACAAATTGACAAATTTTAAAATTTTGAAATTAATTCTTTTCTATTATTTTATGTTTCTCTCTTACGATCGGCGCACTGATGAGTCCCGATAGGATGAAAGTACTTGTGCAACTACTATGTGTCTATAAAAACTTAAATAAAAATAAAAACTAAAATAACTTAACTTATATAAAAAGGTAAATGATATAATTTCTTATGCTTGCTTAAATAATATTGTTTATATTATGTATCGAAACATTCTGTAGACAGACTAGTCTACATGTTGAGGTATGTAATTATAATAAATATTTGCTTCAATTAATTTAAAGTTAAATATTTTTATTCAGTTGCGAAAAAGCCAAAAAAGATTTTTGTTTGCCAATCATTTTTGTGTTGTATTACAGTTATATTTCCCTTATCTGCCCTTGTTTTCAATATATCAACACTTTTTGTATACTTCTAGTATCACTTAAGGCTCTAGAGAATGGCTATAGTTTATTATTTGCTGCAAGGAAGTTTCTATTTGGTTACTTATACGGTTAACCAATACAGCCAAAAAATAAATATCATTAACAACCTAAAACAATTATTAAATAATCGCACTCAACCTTTAAACAAAAAAAAAACTTATTTTTTAAAAAACTTAGTTACTAAAAAATAACTACCCTACAAAACTTAGAATTATTATTAATCCTCAAAACAATACTTTGAATACTTAAAAAAACATATTCTTTTTAAATACCCTATGTGAGAGGCATTTAAGAAAGGTTAAAAACCCTACAGGTAAAAAATAAAATCGCTAATTTTTATTCTAAATTAAAAGACAAAACGCTCTTGTCGCAATAATCCAATGTTGTTTATAAAATACAATATAAAGATTACCATAAGGTATATATTTTACAGACAGGGTCGTATATCAAAACAAGGTAGTTACATGTTGCCTATCCACGCCACTGGAATATCATCCACTCTGTGTAGATAAAAGACGGTTATTGCATATAGAACATTTTCTCACTCCTTATCTGTTTAAGTTCGCTTTAAGATAATTAACATTAAAATACTGATTAAGATTTATACCGAATTTTATCTTTTGTTATTTTGATGACTATTATTTATGCCGAAGCTTATCATATGTAGTTATGTTTATTAAGTGTAATATCATTTATTATCTTTTATACCGAAACACATCGGTTATATACACAGCATTTTTGGTTGTTTTATCTATTTTCAATTATATAAATTAGCTAGGAATTGTACGCTGGATATTCAGTATAATTGTTAGTTGCAATATCTGTCTCACCGTTGTTTTTCTAATAGAGTTTTGTCTGAGGGAGCAGTGTGCTTCATTGGCAAGCTTATAGAAAACATCATTTTGAAGTTGGAGTTTCTACGAACCGAACCTTGCATAGAAACACAACGTAATTGGCGCAGTCGGTAGGATTCCCCGTACAAGAAGTTTGCGTAGTGCCTTTTTTGGATAGCGTGTTAACTGACTGGTGACTTTCAAGTCTTTTACGAGGGACATTCAAAAAGAATTTTTCTTCAAACACGGGACCAAGTGTGTAGCAGTGTACGTACAACACAGCTGGCCAACCCTCCAGTGACCAGAAGCTACATCGAGCTGGTTTGCAGTCATCCTCAGGAACGCATATCCTTGCAGGTGGCTTAGTGGCTAAGAATTGAACACAAAGAAGACTTCGACACGAATGTAAGTCAAATTTATAATTTTGCTGCAATTTTCTCAATCCTTTTTGTTATTTTGTATTCTACTTAAGTAACAAAGTTATTCTCTCTTGTTTTTTTATGTGTGTTTTAACAAATTAAAAATTACAAAAAGAAAAAATAAAGAATATAGGGAAAAAGTGAAACATTTTCAAAAGCCTAGTTCTTCAGATTCTGATTCTGACACTGATCTTGATCAAATAATTAGTGAAATAGCTAGAATTGATATATCGGATCCAAATAATTATTTACCCAGTACTAGTAATACCAATACTATAATGGCTGAAATTAATTATTCTGAATTACGACTTTTTCTTGATATTATACCTGTATTTAGTGGTGAACCTTGCGAATTAAACAATTTTATTTCTGCATGCGACGACGTAGTTACACAGTACGCAAATCACGCAAATTTAAAAAATTTAATTTTTCGTGCCATATTAAATAAATTAAAAGGTAAAGCTTTAACAATTATTTCTAGTTGCATAGAGCTCAATACATGGGAGCAAGTAAAAGATATTTTAAGAATCTCATTTTCAGACCAGAGATCTTTTTCTTGTTTATTGCAAGAATTACATAACATGAGGCCGCAGGCTAAAGAAAATTCTTATAGCTTTGGTGTTAGGTGTCAATATCTTAGGAGTATAATTTTTTCTTCAATTAATAGTGACCAAAATTTGTCTCGCGGAGAAAAGCTTGCACAGATTTCTAATATTGAAAAACTTATTTTAATTAGGTTTCAAAAATATTTGCCGTCACAAATTCAATTAGCTGTACGACTAAAACAACCTGATAGTTTAGAAGCAGCTATGCAATATTTATTAGAAGAGGAAAATTTTTTATCTATGGTACAAGATAGAAAAAAACATGTTGATTATTTTAATACAAATACTAATTATAGTACACAAAATATACCCAGGCCAAATTTTCAAGCCCCATTTATTTCAAATTTTTCTAATCCACAATCAAACCATCTTCAGGCTAAAAGCTTTCCCAATCAACCAACAAAAATTACTCCTAGACAATTACCCCCACAAAAATTCTTTACTAACCAACAAGTTTTTGGCAAACCTAGTACTTCAAATGTCAACGTATGGAAACCAAAAGGTATCATACAGCCTAAACCGACACCCATGTCTGTTGTCACTAGACAAACAGCTTCAAAACCAAACCTACAACCAAGCCAGCCTCAAAGATATCCAACATATAAACCCAATTATTTTCAACCCCAATCTAGACCTACTTTTATTGCTGAGGAGTTATATAATATTAATAATATGGATAATGTCAATTCATATGATGACATTCCACTTGATGACAATCCACATGATGACAATCTATATGATTATCTTCCTAATACCGATAATTATTGTGAACCCCAAGATGCTCAGTGTTCACTTGAGTTAAATGACACTCAGGATTTTGAACCTCAAGAACTTCAAATAGAAGAATTACCAGATACTGACCAAAATTTTCAGACAATGGCCTCACAAATTCACAAGATTGTACTATTCCAGTATACCAATGCTCACCTTCAGAATACGATTGTCACAATATATGCCTAAGTAGCCATGAGATTTTAAGGACATCTATCCCTATAGACGTTAGTATGGATGGAGAATACTATATTCCTGAGACAAAACTGAATCCCTATTGCATGGTCCCTGAATGTGTAACAAATGTAACAAATAAATATGGAATAGTAGAAATACATAACCTAAGCTCTGAGGATACTTATACCACCTTAACAACACCTCTTAAAGCGGAGTCACTAAGTGAGTTTGAGACATTTCAAGGAGAATTTCAAAATCAATATGCCTGTGTTAGCAAAAATGATATAGAACACCTATTGAAACTAGACCACTTAAATACAGAGGAAAAAGAAAAACTTCTGAAGTTATGTCAAGAATTTTACAGTGTATTCCAGTATCCTGATCAGCCCCTTTCATCTATTACCCAAACGCAACACATTATCCGGACTACTGATGAGGAACCTATTTATACAAAGTCCTATAGGTTTCCAGAAGTGCACAAAAGGGAAGTTCAAGAACAAATCAATAAGATGTTAGAAGAAGGAATCATCCAAAATAGTATCAGTCCATGGTCAAGTCCGATATGGATTGTACCAAAGAAACATGAAGCCTCCGGAGTCCAGGAATGGCGAATAGTTGTGGATTATAGAAAACTGAATAATAAGACAAATCAGGACCGTTTTCCTATTCCCAATATTGACGAAATACTGGACAAACTTGGCAGAGCACAATATTTTACTACCCTCGATGAGTGGTTTTCACCAAATAAATATGCATAAAGACAGCATTGAGAAAACAGCTTTCTCAACAGATTACGGGCATTTTGAATACTTAAGAATGCCATTTGGGTTAAAGAACGCCCCAGCGACATTCCAGAGAATGATCAATGAAGTCCTTAAAGAATACATAAACCAAATCTGCCTAGTTTATATGGATGATGTAATTATTTTTTCAACAACATTAGAAGAACATATTTTAGGTCTCAAAAAGATTTTCAAAGCGTTTGAAAAAGACAATCTCAAAGTTCAAATAGACAAAAGTGAATTTTTAAAACGAGAAGCTGAATTTCTTGGTCATGTTGTAAGCTCAGAAGGAATAGAACCAAATCCTAGGAAAATTGATGCTATTCTCAAATTTCCCATTCCTAAGACCCACAAACGGATTAAAAGTTTTCTTGGAATGATAGGATTTTATCGGAAATTCATAAACAATTTGGCAAAGATAACAAAAGCAATAACCTTATGTTTAAAGAAAGGCAAGAAAGTAGATCATACTGAGGAATTTATAAAAGCATTCGATATGTGTAAAACTATCTTATGCAATGAACCAATTTTAATTAGACCTGACTTCACCAAATTATTTGTTTTAACAACAGACGCAAGTCACTTTGCAATCGGAGCAGTTCTAAATCAAGACGGTAAACCAGTGTGTTATGCTAGCCGCACTTTAAATCCTAGTGAAATTAATTATTCAGTCACAAAGAAAGAATTACTGGCTATAGTTTGGGCCGTTAGATATTTTAGGCCCTACCTTTTTGGACATTTTAAAATACACACCGATCATAGACCTCTAAAGTGGTTAGAAAACCTAAAAGAACCTAATTCAAAACTGGTTCGATGGAAACTATTACTATCAGAATTTGACTATAAAGTAGACTACATAAAAGGCAAGGAAAATACTGTTGCTGATGCACTATCCAGAAATCCTGTCGATACAAATGATAATGAATCTTTACATAATGAAATCGGAGATTGTGATGAAGTAATAAAGTGATTTGTAGAAAACAACGTAAGCACAATACATTCAGCCGATGAGATACCAGTATTATCACTTCCATATGTAGAAAAACCTCTAAACCACTATAAAAATCAAATGATCATAAAAATATCTGATTCACATGCACCCTTAGGTATAAAAGAGAAGATTTTCGATAATACAAGATTTTTTATAAACATACGTAGAAGACATCTTGATGAGGATTTGGAAGAATTTATTGCAAATCTTAATAATAATACAACTTATCGTCTTTTCTTTTCTGATAAAGAACATGAAAGATTATTTATTACTCATCTTCAGGAAAAATTGATCCGAATCCACTCCAAATTATTAATATGTTCCATCAAATTCCTTCTTTCTTACACTATTTGTTGAACACTAAAAGAAATCAAAACAAGAAAAACTGCTACAGTAACGAGCAAGCAAATCCTGCTGAAGAAAAGAACGCAAAAAACTGAATCGTCATTTTCAATATATGTATATTGTTTTATATATATTATAACACTACAAGTAAAAAAAGCTCAATATATGAGGCTAAAGACCTACAAAAGGGATAATAATTATTATAAATAAAATATATATTCAAAAAAAAAATGTTTCCACAACCCCAACCCGATTCACATTAATTGCCAAAAAAAAAAATGTTTTCGTCGGTGTGGAAGAGCGACAATCGATTTTCGGTGGTGCGAATGTGACTAATGAAATGAATTGTAATCAAAACCGTGCAGAAAGGTGTAAATATTATGCAGAACTTGGCACAAAAGAGGCTGCCCACGTGTGTGGATTTAATTATAGCTTGGGACTTGCCGGCTTTGTAAAGTGACGAAGCGACTATAATATACTATATTCTATAGTTATATTTTTAATCGCACCTCTACACAATACGTGGGAAACGGAATACTTATTTACGATGTAAAGCTTATAATTATTTTATTTTTGGTCGATACCTACGAGCAACTTGTAAAATGAAATGAAAAACTGGAAAAGTATCTCGAGAACGAAGATGGCAGAAACTATTTAATTATTCAATTATAATAACTTAACCCAGTACTGGGTGAGGATTTTGGTTTCCTTATTAATTGCTGAGTAAATTTAAATATCTGCTATCATAATAAAAATCTAAATGCTCTGGATTAGATTATTTTTTTTACATTAAATGTTTTATAGTATTACCGGTGGGGAAACTAGGAATTTCGATCCTTCCGCAGACTTTCCTCTGGGCTTCCTTATTCTGCCCCAACAATAAACTTCAGAACTACCCAGGAGCTACCGCCTTAAGATTAAAGAACTAGTTTGAAGTAACCGATAATTTATGTTTTCTAACGTTTCTTGAAAATTCAAATCCAAAATCTCCTCAACACTAAAAACACATTATAACTCCTAGAAACTAATCAAAATTAATGGTAATGAATTTCATCTTGTCTGTGTCACCGAATGCGTTTAAATACGCTAAAGAGCCTGAAATATAACAAGAAGACATTTGAGAAGCTTGACACACCTATTCGCGGTTGGCGTGGTGGGTGGTGTGTGTAAAAAAAAAAGTGTTCTTGCAATTGTCACGGCAGGATTAACCATGCCAACACTCAAATCTTTTTTGGCATACAAAATAACGAATTAATGTTTCTCAAAACTAAAATAGAGATACAGTGACGAGAACGCTATTCTTGCTGAAGAAAAGAACGCAAAAACCTGAATTGTCTGGCATTTTCTATATATCTGAATTGTAAAGTAGACTACAAGTTAAAAAGTACATGTTTTCTCGTAGTAATTCAGAACTCCCTTCGTGTAAATTTGTCAATAATTCGAGTTGCGCGCTTTTTCTACAAAATCGCGCATTCAAAACTCTCAGATCTAAAATGGATATATACAGAAAGTTTTATTCGCGCGAATGAACGAACATTTTTTTGCGCGCTGTTAATGCAACTAATAAAAAAATATTTTTCAAAAAGACAAAAATAGTTTTATTGCTTTGGAATTCTCCGAATATCAGCCTGTCGTTTCTTAAAGGGGCAAGTTCTAGAGCCAAAACTGCACAAATCGTTTTTATAAACTTTCTGCATGATCTCCCTTTTGGATGATATTTCGCTGTCGAGCGTATATTGTAATTTTTGATGATATGAGTTGAATATATTGAGTATTTCTTTGGTTTTTTCATGTTAAATTGCCATAATAATATCTTCAAAGTATGGTCTATAAAACGGAACAGTAAACGACTCAAATGTGTCATGCAAATCGGACATCACTATGTCTGAGCATTGGGGAGACATACAGTTGCCCATATCTAAGTCATATGTCTGTTTGTAATAAGTTTAAATGTAAACAAAATCGTTTTTGCATACAGTAAGATTAAAGAGTTCTACTAGATCTAAAATGGTATGTTCTTTGATGCGGATCCATCTTTTTTCGATAACTTCGAAGGTAAGGTTGGTAGGAATATTAGTGAATAAGGAGACCACATCCAACGACACCAAAATGTAACGACTTTGCAAAATCATGTCTTTTAGAGACTCTACCAACAAAAAATAATTTTTAACATATTTACAGAACATCAATTTTTGAGCATATTAGATATGTATTTACTTGTCTGATATAAAAAAGAAACCACGAAAGTGAACTTTTTAGAGTACTTGATAAAACTTGGCTGCTCCTTCTTTATTTATCAAGGGAGTCTGGAAGCATTATTTTTATTTTGAATTGATATACTTAGTAGGATCTTTGGTTAACATTTTGTAGGTCGCAGACGAAGTTTAAGTGCCTTTTGGTTATAATCATTTTTGTTTTTAAATGTGTTCAGATTATTTGTTGCGTTTAGATTGACAAACAAAAGTCTTTTTTGGCTATTTCGCAACTGAATAAAAATATTTAACTTTAAATTAATTGAAGCAAATATTTAATATAATTACATCCCTCAACATGTAGACTAGTCTGTTTGTTTATATTATTTATTGAAACATTCTGTAGGCAGACTAGTCTACATGTTGAGGTATGTAATTATATTAAATATTTGCTTCAATTAATTTAAAGTTAAATATTTTTATTCATTTGCGAAAAAGCCAAAAAAGATTTTTGTTTGCCAATCTAAACGCAAGAAATAATCTGAACACATTTAAAAATAACATTATAGATGACTGCAAACTATCTTTTTTTTTTCATGTCTAGGTTACATGCCAAACAAATTGACAAATTTTAAAATTTTGAAATTAATTCTTTTCTATTATTTTATGTTTCTCTCTTACGATCGGCGCACTGATGAGTCCCGATAGGATGAAAGTACTTGTGCAACTACTATGTGTCTATAAAAACTATAAAAAAAAATAAAAACTAAAATAACTTAACTTATATAAAAAGGTAAATGATATAATTTCTTATGCTTGCTTAAATAATATTGTTTATATTATGTATCGAAACATTCTGTAGACAGACTAGTCTACATGTTGAGGTATGTAATTATAATAAATATTTGCTTCAATTAATTTAAAGTTAAATATTTTTATTCAGTTGCGAAAAAGCCAAAAAAGATTTTTGTTTGCCAATCATTTTTGTGTTGTATTACAGTTATATTTCCCTTATCTGCCCTTGTTTTCAATATATCAACACTTTTTGTATACTTCCTAGTATCCCTTAAGGCTCTAGAGAATGGCTATAGTTTATTATTTGCTGCAAGGAAGTTTCTATTTGGTTACTTATACTGTTAACCAATACAGCCAAAAAATAAATATCATTAACAACCTAAAACAATTATTAAATAATCGCACTCAACCTTTAAACAAAAAAAAACTTATTTTTTAAAAAACTTAGTTACTAAAAAATAACTACCCTACAAAACTTAGAATTATTATTAATCCTCAAAACAATACTTTGAATACTTAAAAAAACATATTCTTTTTAAATACCCTATGTGAGAGGCATTTAAGAAAGGTTAAAAACCCTACAGGTGAAAAATAAAATCGCTAATTTTTATTCTAAATTAAAAGACAAAACGCTCTTGTCGCAATAATCCAATGTTGTTTATAAAATACAATATAAAGATTACCATAAGGTATATATTTTACAGACAGGGTCGTATATCAAAACAAGGTAGTTACATGTTGCCTATCCACGCCACTGGAATATCATCCACTCTGTGTAGATAAAAGACGGTTATTGCATATAGAACATTTTCTCACTCCTTATCTGTTTAAGTTCGCTTTAAGATAATTAACATTAAAATACTGATTAAGATTTATACCGAATTTTATCTTTTGTTATTTTGATGACTATTATTTATGCCGAAGCTTATCATATGTAGTTATGTTTATTAGGTGTAATATCATTTATTATCTTTTATACCGAAACACATCGGTTATATACACAGCATTTTTGGTTGTTTTATCTATTTTCAATTATATAAATTAGCTAGGAATTGTACGCTGGATATTCAGTATAATTGTTAGTTGCAATATCTGTCTCACCGTTGTTTTTCTAATAGAGTTTTGTCTGAGGGAGCAGTGTGTTTCATTGGCAAGCTTATAGAAAACATCATTTTGAAGTTGGAGTTTCTACGAACCGAACCTTGCATAGAAACACAACGTAATTGGCGCAGTCGGTAGGATTCCCCGTACAAGAAGTTTGCGTAGTGCCTTTTTTGGATAGCGTGTTAACTGACTGGTGACTTTCAAGTCTTTTACGAGGGACATTCAAAAAGAATTTTTCTTCAAACACGGGACCAAGTGTGTAGCAGTGTACGTACAACACAGCTGGCCAACCCTCCAGTGACCAGAAGCTACATCGAGCTGGTTTGCAGTCATCCTCAGGAACGCATATCCTTGCAGGTGGCTTAGTGGCTAAGAATTGAACACAAAGAAGACTTCGACACGAATGTAAGTCAAATTTATAATTTTGCTGCAATTTTCTCAATCCTTTTTGTTATTTTGTATTCTACCTAAGTAACAAAGTTATTCTCTCTTGTTTTTTTATGTGTGTTTTAACAAATTAAAAATTACAAAAAGAAAAAATAAACAATATAGGGAAAAAGTGAAACATTTTCAAAAGCCTAGTTCTTCAGATTCTGATTCTGACACTGATCTTGATCAAATAATAAGTGAAATAGCTAGAATTGATATATCGGATCCAAATAATTATTTACCCAGTACTAGTAATACCAATAATATAATGGCTGAAATTAATTATTCTGAATTACGACTTTTTCTTGATATTATACCTGTATTTAGTGGTGAACCTTGCGAATTAAACAATTTTATTTCTGCATGCGACGACGTAGTTACACAGTACGCAAATCACGCAAATTTAAAAAATTTAATTTTTCGTGCCATATTAAATAAATTAAAAGGTAAAGCTTTAACAATTATTTCTAGTTGCATAGAGCTCAATACATGGGAGCAAGTAAAAGATATTTTAAGAATCTCATTTTCAGACCAGAGATCTTTTTCTTGTTTATTGCAAGAATTACATAACATGAGGCCGCAGGCTAAAGAAAATTCTTATAGCTTTGGTGTTAGGTGTCAATATCTTAGGAGTATAATTTTTTCTTCAATTAATAGTGACCAAAATTTGTCTCGCGGAGAAAAGCTTGCACAGATTTCTAATATTGAAAAACTTATTTTAATTAGGTTTCAAAAATATTTGCCGTCACAAATTCAATTAGCTGTACGACTAAAACAACCTGATAGTTTACAAGCAGCTTTGCAATATTTATTAGAAGAGGAAAATTTTTTATCTATGGTACAAGATAGAAAAAAACATGTTGATTATTTTAATACAAATACTAATTATAGTACACAAAATATACCCAGGCCAAATTTTCAAGCCCCATTTATTTCAAATTTTTCTAATCCACAATCAAACCATCTTCAGGCTAAAAGCTTTCCCAATCAACCAACAAATATTACTTCTAGACAATTACCCCCACAAAAATTCTTTACTAACCAACAAGTTTTTGGCAAACCTAGTACTTCAAATGTCAACGTATGGAAACCAAAAGGTATCATACAGCCTAAACCGACACCCATGTCTGTTGTCACTAGACAAACAGCTTCAAAACCAAACCTACAACCAAGCCAGCCTCAAAGATATCCAACATATAAACCCAATTATTTTCAACCCCAATCTAGACCAACTTTTATTGCTGAGGAGTTATATAATATTAATAATATGGATAATGTCAATTCATATGATGACATTCCACTTGATGACAATCCACATGATGACAATCTATATGATTATCTTCCTAATACCGATAATTATTGTGAACCCCAAGATGCTCAGTGTTCATTTGAGTTAAATGACACTCAGGATTTTGAACCTCAAGAACTTCAAATAGAAGAATTACCAGATACTGACCAAAATTTTCAGACAATGGCCTCACAAATTCACAAGATTGTACTATTCCAGTATACCAATGCTCACCTTCAGAATACGATTGTCACAATATATGCCTAAGTAGCCATGAGATTTTAAGGACATCTATCCCTATAGACGTTAGTATGGATGGAGAATACTATATTCCTGAGACAAAACTGAATCCCTATTGCATGGTCCCTGAATGTGTAACAAATGTAACAAATAAATATGGAATAGTAGAAATACATAACCTAAGCTCTGAGGATACTTATACCACCTTAACAACACCTCTTAAAGCGGAGTCACTAAGTGAGTTTGAGACATTTCAAGGAGAATTTCAAAATCAATATACCTGTGTTAGCAAAAATGATATAGAACACCTATTGAAACTAGACCACTTAAATACAGAGGAAAAAGAAAAACTTCTGAAGTTATGTCAAGAATTTTACAGTGTATTCCAGTATCCTGATCAGCCCCTTTCATCTATTACCCAAACGCAACACATTATCCGGACTACTGATGAGGAACCTATTTATACAAAGTCTTATAGGTTTCCACAAAAGGGAAGTTCAAGAACAAATCAATAAGATGTTAGAAGAAGGAATCATCCAAAATAGTATCAGTCCATGGTCAAGTCCGATATGGATTGTACCAAAGAAACATGAACGGAGTCCAGGAATGGGAATAGTTGTGGATTTAGAAAACTGAATAATAAGACAATTCAGGACCGTTTTCCTATTCAATAAGAAATACTGGACAAACTTGGCAGAGCACAATATTTTACTACCCTCGATGAGTGGTTTTCACCAAATAAATATGCATAAAGACAGCATTGAGAAAACAGCTTTCTCAACAGATTACGGGCATTTTGAATGCTTAAGAATACCATTTGGGTTAAAGAACGCCCCAGCGACATTCCAGAGAATGATCAATGAAGTCCTTAAAGAATACATAAACCAAATCTGCCTAGTTTATATGGATGATGTAATTATTTTTTCAACAACATTAGAAGAACATATTTTAGGTCTCAAAAAGATTTTCAAAGCGTTTGAAAAACACAATCTCAAAGTTCAAATAGACAAAAGTGAATTTTTAAAACGAGAAGCTGAATTTCTTGGTCATGTTGTAAGCTCAGAAGGAATAGAACCAAATCCTAGGAAAATTGATGCTATTCTCAAATTTCCCATTCCTAAGACCCACAAACAGATTAAAAGTTTTCTTGGAATGATAGGATTTTATCGGAAATTCATAAACAATTTGGCAAAGATAACAAAAGCAACAACCTTATGTTTAAAGAAAGGCAAGAAAGTAGATCATACTGAGGAATTTATAAAAGCATTCGATATGTGTAAAACTATCTTATGCAATGAACCAATTTTAATTAGACCTGACTTCACCAAATTATTTGTTTTAACAACAGACGCAAGTCACTTTGCAATCGGAGCAGTTCTAAATCAAGACGGTAAACCAGTGTGTTATGCTAGCCGCACTTTAAAACCTAGTGAAATTAATTATTCAGTCACAAAGAAAGAATTACTGGCTATAGTTTGGGCCGTTAGATATTTTAGGCCCTACCTTTTTGGACGACATTTTAAAATACACACCGATCATAGACCTCTAAAGTGGTTAGAAAACCTAAAAGAACCTAATTCAAAACTGGTTCGATGGAAACTATTACTATCAGAATTTGACTATGAAGTAGACTACATAAAAGGCAAGGAAAATACTGTTGCTGATGCACTATCCAGAAATCCTGTCGATACAAATGATAATGAATCTTTACATAATGAAATCGGAGATTGTGATGAAGTAATAAAGTCATTTGTAGAAAACAACGTAAGCACAATACATTCAGCCGATGAGATACCAGTATTATCACTTCCATATGTAGAAAAACCTCTAAACCACTATAAAAATCAAATGATCATAAAAATATCTGATTCACATGCACCCTTATGTATAAAAGAAAAGATTTTCGATAATACAAGATTTTTTATAAACATACGTAGAAGACATCTTGATGAGGATTTGGAAGAATTTATTGCAAATCTTAATAATAATACAACTTATCGTCTTTTCTTTTCTTATAAAGAACATGAAAGATTATTTATTACTCATCTTCAGGAAAAATTGATCCGAATCCACTCCAAATTATTAATATGTTCCATCAAATTAAATGATGTTACTATGGAAAATGACAAACAAGACAAAATGAACTGCCACCATGTCTATAAAAGGGGACACAGAGGTATTTCAACAACGATTGATTCTCTAAAACGGAACTATTACTGGCCAAATTTAGACAAAAATGTATCTAATTATATTAACAATTGCAACATCTATCAGAAGGCTAAATATGAAAGACTACCCAGCACTTTTGAATTTCAAAAGGTAGCAATAGGTTCAAAACCTTTTGAAAGGATCCACATGGACACACTCTCAATTTCCAAAGAAAATATTTAACAATAATTGATACATTTTCAAAATTTGCACAAGCCTATCCCATACCAGGAGTAAATGCTGTAATTATACTAGATGGACTATTGGTATTTATTTCCCATTATGGCCTACCTCAAGTTATTGGATGTGACAATGGAGTTGAATTTAACAACAACGCATTTTTCGATTTCTGTAAATTACACAAAATCGAAACTCACTTCACTACACCAAAAAATCCAAACCCCAATAGCTATATTGAGAGATTCCACTCCATACTATTGGAACAAGTAAGAATAAAAACGCAACAAAATGCTAAAGACCCATTAAACACCCTAGTGAAATAAGCCATATTACATTATAACAACTCAATTCACTCAACAACTGATTTCACTCCATTTGAAATTGTATCAGGTCACTTCAATTGAAAAGATCCCTTTGACACACAAGAAAGGGATATTATTACTAAATATGTCGTAGATCACAAAAGAAAACTAAAAACAATGTATGAACAATTAAATGACAAGTTACATACGGAGAAAGACAAGAAACTTCAAAATATAAATAAAAAAGAAAAGAACCAATGACTTTGAAGCCAGAAGATACTGTTTATCATAAAGAAGAAACACGTGATAAATTAGCAATGAAATTTAAAGAAGTAGAGCCATTAGCATAAACAAAAAATAAAATCAAAACTTCTACTTCAAAATATTCTAAACATAATCTTAAAAGGCGCAAAAAATATTAATTGCTGTCTTTTCTTTGTTTCAGAATGAAGTTCGTAATGAAGAACTTATTTTTCTCAATAATCCTTATTTATAACCATTCAATTATAAGAGCATCTATCCAACAACTTACTAACCCTATTTTACCTATTTTATTAGGAGACAATTATATTGTTTCAGGTAAACATACCTTTGTAAGTTATATTAATATTAGTGAATTCTTAAACCTTAGATATAATCTCAGAATGCAATTAACATTTATTTATAAAAATAAAAACGACAGTAAGATGTCTAATGAATTAAGTAAGCAAGCCTGGTCGCTACTTGAACAAACAGAAAATCTAATAACAGGCATTCACCCAAATATCAGAAAAAGACGTGGTCTTATTAATATCGGTGGTACCGTATCGAAATGGTTATTTGGAACCCTTGATCACGAAGATGGTGAAAGAATTAATTCTGTGCTAGATCATTTAAATCGTAACGACCATATTGTTCAAGACAAGATCAATGAGCAGATATCACTAGCTAAATATTTTATGGCAAAAACTAACGATAGTCTTTTTCAAATAAAATCAAATATTATTATAACAAAGCAACTAATTGAAAAATTTCATGAAAAAATAAATACAATAAACGCTTTGCATCTCATCATAAATTCTCTTATTACTTTTCAAAATTCTTTAAATCAATTGGTGAATGCTATAACTTTTGCAAATCTTAACAAAATTCATCCAACGTTTTTATCGATAAGTAATTTAGAATCAATTTTAAATAAAATGAATTCTCTTTATAATAAAAATGAGCTTGTAGATTTCAAGAATAAACATAGTTATTATAAGTTTCTGGGTATTCAGCTTGTTTTTAATAATGAGAGAATAAAATCATCCCGTCTCCTAAACCTTACCTAATCCTTAATGAGAAAACTGGGAAGTACCAATATGAGGAAGACTTCTGTGAGAAAACTGAAGAAAACTTCTACTGCAAGTACCACTTAGAACTCAACGAAGACTGTGTTGTTGGCATAATAACGAAGAATGAAGCCACTGTTTGCAGTACCCTATTGGTTCACATTGATAGTCAAACGGCAAATCAAGTTACACCAAAGAACGTATTGTTTACTACTCCTGTCACTGCCTTTGTTACAGAAGTATGTCAAGTCGAGAAACATAACCAATTACAACCAGGTAGTTACCTAATTTCAATACCAAAACAGTGTCATGTTAAAATTGGTATGGAAAAGTTTTATTCAACTGAAGGAACTCTTCTACCAGCCAGAATTATGCAGTTGCCCTATCTAAATTTGTCAGCACTAAAGGAACATGCTACATCACTAAAGTTGAAGTCGATGGACCTTGAAGAAATAAAAAATATAGCAGCAGTAGCGAGAGACCAAAGTAAATTAATTCTTCCAAAACAACATCCTGTTATGCACTTTTCTTCATTCTTATGGATTGCAGTTCCAGTATGTGTCCTTATCTGTGTCATAGTATGCACCGTTACTAGATGCTACTATAAAATCAGTTATCCATACCCTCTTGTGAAATGGACAAAGGGAAAGAAGAAAGAAGAAGAAGAAGAAAAACCCACTCAGTTGCCTCGTAGGTCTTTTCCTAAGGAGGGAGGAGTTACATGTTGCCTATCCACGCCATTGGAATATCATCCACTTTGTGTAGATAAAAGACGGTTATTGCATATAGAACATTTTCTCACTCCTTATCTGTTTAAGTTCGCTTTAAGATAATTAACATTAAAATACTGATTAAGGTTTATACCGAATTTTATCTTTTGTTATTTTGATGACTATTATTTATGCCGAAGCTTATCATATCTAGTTATGTTTATTAAGTGTAATATCATTTATTATCTTTTATACCGAAACACATCAGTTATATACAGAGCATTTTTGGTTGTTTTATCTATTTTGAATTATATAAATTAGCTAGGAATTGTACGCTGGATATTCAGTATATTGTAAGACATTACCGCGCAAGGCTAATTGTTAGTTGCAATATCTGTCTCACCGTTGTTTTTCTAATAGAGTTTTGTCTGAGGGAGCAGTGTGTTTCATTGGCAAGCTTATAGAAAACATCATTTTGAAGTTGGAATTTCTACGAACCGAACCTTGCATAGAAACACAACGTAATTAGGTTGTCGGAGCATGCGAAAGACTGCTGTTCCATATTGTCAAAGAACTTAAACCGGCCCTTTTTAACGATTTTAACAGCTACGGTCACACTCTTGATTTCAACAACTTAAGTGTAATTGGAAGACAGGAGAACTACAAAAAATTATCGAAATAAAAAAACATCCACACAGCGGACATAGACGGATTACTATGCGTGTTTATGGTGTCGTCAAAATTGTCCCGACTATTTATGTAATGTCCTAAATGTGTTGTAATTTTTTAGTGACTGGTAGGACCCACTATAACTGCAAGTTCTCGTTCTTGTTTGTTTTTTTTTTAAACGATAAAATAAAATAACAAACAATTGAAATAGTTGGTTTTTATGTCCAAATTAAAAGAAAAACCGAATTTAGAAAATATGCTGTAATCGAATTTTAGTTTGTACTGTGTTCCTTATCTACATCTATTTATTAATGCTAGTCTCTCATTAAAGTTAAAACTTATATCTATATGGTGTTATAAAAAAAAACGTATGTGTATATTTTTTTAAAAAGTGTGTATTGTTGTAGAGCCCTGAGAAAGGAAATATATTTTCCGAAACGTTGGCAACTTAACATTGGGTTTCATTACCAACTGAACCATATAACCCATTAAAAGGATTGTAACAATGTTATTTGGATCATTAACAAACCTAGAAAAATATACAGGGTGTTAAATTAAAAATAGCAAAGTCCATGTTCATTTTTTTCTTTCTTTCTTTTCTTAGTAATTTGTTTGTTTTTTAGCGGTTTAGATAAAAACTATAAAATGTCTGTATTTAACATCTTTTAGAATAAAGCTTGGTATTATTAAGTTTATTATTAATAATAATCATTTAGAGGCACAAAACCAATATTTAAACTTAAAATCTTAAAGAAAATATTAGAGAGACACGTACTTTTTAAAAAACACTGATGTATTAAAAACAATCCTAAACTCACTTTTTACAAAGCAACGTGTTAACAATGCAAATCCTAAGAATTTCGTGGATAAAATAATATCCTTTAATAGAAATGGAAAAAGGTATGAAACTATATCTATAGGTTAAGGATATATTTTAATAAAAGTCGAAACGAGACGAGATTCCTCTTACTTGTTGCATTTGATGCAACTTCCCACAGTAACAAAACTGTAACACCAGATAGACTTAGAGCATTAAAATCTAAAGTCGATTATAGAGGCATAGTTGATCATAATATATTATTTTATCAAGCCCGCACCGTTTGGTGACATAAACAATAATTTGTTTCGAGAAGTCATAAAAACACACACATGTTAGCAGCAGTTGGTGTTTATTCGTTGATTTATCTAAACTTATATGTGCACATAATTAAATATAATTATTATTTTGGTAACAACTTCATGTAAAACCTATAAACTATAATTAAATTATGTAACTAATTTCAATTTTTGTAAGTTATTAACAAACAACCATGCGAAATTATAAAATATGTTATCTGTAAAGGCGAATTTACTCATATTTATATTCATTTTTAATTAAATTTTTTATTATTATTATTTATTTTTCATACCTTTATTTAATTAAATATAAAAAAATAGTGTCATTTAATATTTTCCTCTATAAAAAGGTTTTATTCCAGGAAATGGAATTTTATGGAATATTTAACCATTTTATTTTGCCACTTAGGATTCACACTAACATTTTACTAGTATATCCCTATTTCAAACTCGATTTATATTCAAAATTTCAAGTCAATGGGATAAGTATTTTTGGCATTTAATTTTCAAACATTTCATTAGGTGGTCATTAACGATTTTTTTACATTTTGTGAAGGGGACATTTTGTTTGCCATATTGAATTTTTACCAAAATATAACCATTCAATCCATATATAACTCTTGATATTTGTTTAATATTTGAAGTCAATTGGATAAGTAGGTTTTGAGCTTTGCCGTGCATAGATCGAACGACCGAAATGGGAGAACATATTTTCGGGATCTAGAGACCCTAAAACGCAAAAATCTGCAATATTTGTTGGTGCTGCTTTTTACGATTTCTTATGAGGGAAGTAAAAATGCTTAAAAATAACAAAGATATTGTAATCATTCTGTGTTTTGAGGTTAAATTTTACTTGGGTTCAACATGTTTTATCCATCAGATAAAAATATCTTTTTTTATTTACCAGTGAGTTATTGCAACTTTCCACTTTGAAGCCTATTCGGCATTTGGGAATATGCGCTTTAATATAAAATTCTAGACAGGACATTCGAATCCGATTTTTATAAAGGCTTTTATTAATTTTAGCGATAAATAAAAATATACTCATGCAAAAAATAATGTACTTATAAGACTTACAATTAAAAACATAGTCGATAATTAAAACTTATGCAAAATACCCTTGTTACCCAAAAAATGTTTCCTAATGTGTTTCTAACTTCAAGTATGCAAAAACTTTCTAAATTTTTTTCCGGCGCGTTGGAAATGCAAACAGATGGGGTCTGACAAAAACATCCTGATATATTTGGAGATTGTTCCAGGAGCTAATGAAGTGTGCAATCCCATTTGAATTGCAAATTTGGGATATTTGGATAGAGCAACGAGATATTTTCGCACCTAGGAAAGGAAGGTTGAAGACTGTATTATGGAGATTTTGGGGGAAATGGGGCAGTAAAATAAGGAAAAATACTTTTTAAGAAATGTAATTTTTACTTTATCAGAATATAGCGAAACAGATCAAAAATACATTTTACTATATTATAGTTATATACTCCATATCTCTCTATACGTATACATATATACGATATTCCGAGATTTTTTAGATCTTTCGATTAAGGGTCCCTAGATGCCGAAAAACAAGTTTTCTCAATTCCGTCGGTGGGTCTGTCGATTTGGCTTTTCGCGGCATAGCTAAAAAAATGTTTATCCGATATAGTCAAAAATAAGGCGGCATATAGGAATGACCTTTTTTTAAATTTTCATAAAAATTCTATATAGCCAAGCAAAATGGCAGCCTAGTCAAAGGTTAAAATGTTACTAAAAACTACTTTTTCAAATTTACCTCAAATTTTGCACAAAAATCAAGTATTAGGTAGTAATTTACCATTAAAATATTGACACGAATCCAAGATGGCAGCTTAATAAATTATTTAAAAATTCAGTCCGAAAAAACTACGTAATAGATTGATTTCAAATTGTGTGGATTCTAGAAACATATGTAATACTTTTACTTTGCCATATTTTTGAAGAGGGTAAACTAAAAGAAAAAAAGAACAAGTTTGTAAGTTTTTAGATATAAATTTTCTTTTATGAGTTATCATAATTTTTCCAAAAATATACAATTTTATAAAATTTTATAAAAATTAAAAAACTTTAGAGGATTATTTACGTACAGAATAAGTAATATTTTTTATTAAAATATATACTTAATTAAATATACTTTCAGAAGTCTCAATTGTTTTCAGTGGCGTGCACAAGCTGACGTAAAGGAGTTTTCTCAACATCTGTGCTCTGTAAAAACTATGGCTATTTTTAATACAACGAAGTAGATAAACGCTGGATCTCTTACATAAACAGAATAAGTACGTTATGCTCTTGAAACTGCTTGGAAATTTTTTCGAAAAGCTCACCATAGGCGTATATATCTTTATTTAATTACTTATGTGCATAAGGGTTCGCTACCTAATTTCTGCATTTATAAAAATTACTTACAAATTTAAATTCAGAAGGTTTATATATGTATTTGTATTTTTAATATAGGTTTTTAAGGCAGATTTTTCTAAGACTTATAACATATGTGATGGAATCCAAGTTGCAAAAGTAGGCCATATCATTGAACTATAATTAAGGCAATAACTTATTGCAACAATGTCCAACACAGCTTTTCGATTGTTGTAAATATGGAGTAATAGTTTATAGAATCATCATTTTATTAATTAGGTTAGTCTAAGTAGTTTTATACCATTGTAATTAGATTTAGAAAAGAGCAGAATAAAGTGTTACACAGTAAGGAGTGCACGCTGATTATTTTCTTAAGCATGTAGTTCGAACCAGAACAAGAAGATATTACATGGCGATCCTGCAGCCTATGTGCTTAAGTTAACAGTGCAAAAATATCGTTATGGTGCTTTAGAAGAAAAGAAAAACATGGGAAAAACACAGTCAAAAGAAGAAGTTATAATTGCACAGGCAGGCAACAGTGGTGGTAGGACTGCAGAGGGTAGCAACAGTAACTATTCTCTTTGGCAAGTTTGCGGAGTTGTAGCTATAATGATAGCAGTTACCTTAATTGTTTTATGGTGTTGCCGTCGCAGTAAAAAGGAATTGGAAAGAAAAATACGTCTAGAAATTAGAAGAAGCCAAGACTTATAAAGTCGAGAAAAAAAGAAGACACTGGCCGAACCAATCCGGTGGGCAGCAACGAGGGCACGTGCTAGTGTGGCAAAAGGCCGCTAGTGCGCAACGTTGGGATTGATAAAGCCCCTAGTATTGGTGAATATGGACAGTATGGACTTATCTTAGGCGACTATGGACAATGAACATACTTAAGTATTAACATAATTAGTAAGTCATAGTTTTAGCACTATACAATTTTATTGGATATTATTTATTGCCTTAAATGTATTGATAATTATTTTATTTAATGAGTGTAGTAGATTTAAGCGATTTGGATAAATTGAATAACATTATTTCATTATTTATCATAAATATAAAAAAGGAGTCATTAGAGCGTAGAGAATCTTTGGATAGGGTAAATAAATTAAGTAGCAACGTAGAAACATTAGAAAATAAATTTTTTCAGCTTAGAGATCAGTATAGTAAACAGGTGCATGACACCGATAAATTAGAACATTTTCAAAAATATGTATTAGAAATAAGAGAAAACATAGATAAAGCTAGATCTATTTTATCAGGTCGGTTAATTGCCATAAAAGATAAAAAAAAATTACAGCTCGCAGAGACTGATTTGGTTTTGGGCATTCATCCTAGTTCAACAATGAGTGAAAAATTTGATTTGCGAACCGCAGCTTCTTTGTTGCCATCTATGGATGGTACCGAAGAAACTACGAAAATGTTGATTGATGCTATTGAATTATATAACGACTTGCTTGACGACAACGGGAAAGTATTGCTAATCAAATATGTTTTAAAGGCCAAATTAACACAAAACGCGAAATTAAGATTACAAACGACGTATACTAATGTTGGTGCTTTGGTCACAGATATAAAAAACCAACTTCTTACAAAACAATCTGCACCAGCTTTAGCTAATCAGTTGCATAACGTTAGACAAGATACTAAAAGTATAGATGATTATGCGAAAACTATCGAGCAACTTTTATTAAATTTAACCTTAGCGCAAGCGGACGGTGATCAAAATTCGGCAAAAATTTTACAACCGGTGAATGAAAAATTGGCGATAAATGCTTTCGCGAATGGGTTAAAAAATTCAGATTTAAGAACAATAATAAAAGCTAGAAATTACAATAATTTAAAGGACGCGATAACTGGCGCTAAAGAAGAAAATTTAAATTTAACCCCAACTTATTCTAATAACTTATTTCATATGCGTGGGCGTCACCAATATCCAGGAAATCGGTCTAGAGGTAATTTTACAAATTTTAGACAAATTCATAATTATAATCAATCTCGTAACCCGAGTAGGCAAAACTTTAATAATTACAATTTTAGCAGACAGCAAAATAATTCGCAGTACCAAGGCCGAGGTCGTTCCAGCTTTAGTAGGTCAAATTTTCGTCGAGGAGGTAGGCGTCAGCAGTTTTCAAATAATAGTGTATATTTTGTTGATAATGTGAAAAGTAGTAACATAAATAAAAACAGCGAGGAATCTCAAGGAAATAAGTTTTTTCGTTTCTAATAATTTAAAAAATAATGATACAGCTAGTTTTAATATGAATGCTTTAAATTATGTGCGTGTCGGGTATGAAAGGGAAGAAATGATATTTTTATGTGACACTGGTGCAAGTATTTCTTGTTTTTTTGAGAATTATTTGAAAGATAGTAGTATTATAAATACAACTAATAAAATTAAAATTAAAGGAATTGCAGGCTCAACATATTCAGCTGGATCTGCAAATATTTTATTCACTATGAACAATGAATATATTTCTCATGATTTTACAATTATTAAAAGTTTCGATTCTAGTATACATGGAGTTCTAGGTTCAGATTTTTTCCTTAAGTATGGTGCAATTATCGATTATGAAAAGTTTTTATTTTCTTTTTGGCTTAATCAAAATAAGCAAATAACAGTACCTTTGGAGTCCAAAAATAATTTATATACTGTTATTCCACCCCGATGTGAAATAATTACACATTGCTGTACCAGTCTCACAGATGAATGTGTCATTTTAAATGATGAATTATGTGAGGGAGTGTTGATCGCAAATAGTATTGCAAGACCGAAAGATGGTAAAGTGGCTGTAAGGCTATTGAATGTGAATGAAAGAGAAATAAGATTGCGAAATTTTGAGCCTAAAGTTGAATATCTATCAAAATATGATGTTTATTCTTTTACAAAAAATAAAATCTCCGTTGACAGAGTTGATACAATTTTAGATCTTATAAATACAGAAGCCCTTAACGTAGAAGAGAGAAATTCTATACAAAAAATATGCGCTAAATATGCGGATGTTTTTCACTTAGAAAATGATTCATTAACAGTTACTAATTTATATAAGCAAAAAATAAGGTTAAAGGAGGACGCAACTCCAGTTTACGTTAAACCTTACAGGTTACCTCATGCTCAAAAAGAGGAAATTAATAACCAGGTGGACGATATGCTAAAAAAGGGTATTATAGAGGAAGCACACTCAGAGTGGTCTTCACCTCTTTTATTAGTTCCCAAAAAACCGGACAAAAATGGCGTTAAACGTCACAGATTGATAATAGATTTTAGGTTATGTAATCAACGCCTACAAAATGATGTATTTCCGCTATCGAATATTACGGAAATTCTAGATTCCCTATCTGGTGCGATTTATTTCTCGCACCTTGATTTAGCACAAGGATATTACCAATTAGAACTTGATTCTGAGAGTAGGCCCTGTACAGCCTTTACAACGGACAGAGGACAATTTCAAATGAAACGATTACCAATGGGTATGAAAATAAGTCCTAGTGCGTTCTCAAGGTTGATGACTGTAGCAATGGCGGGTTTAAATTACGAGGCATGTTTTGTTTATTTAGACGATTTGATAGTTTTTGGACATTCCTTACAGAATCATAATCAAAATTTAACTAAAATTCTACAACGCCTTAGACAAGTAAACCTTAAATTAAATCCTAGTAAATGTGAGTTCTTAAAAAAGGAAATTTTATATTTGGGTCATTTAATTTCATCTGAAGGTATATCACCTGATCCTGAAAAAACAAGGGTTATTTCTCAATATCCAGTTCCTAAAAATTGTGACGAAGCCAAACGCTTCGTTGCATTTGCAAATTATTACAGGAAATTTATTAAAAATTTTGCAGAAATTGCTCACCCTTTAAATAAACTAGCTAGGAAAGGAATAGTTTTTAAATGGTCTGAAGAATGTCAAAACTCATTTGAAACTTTAAAACAGTCTCTTATTAGTCCGCCCTTGTTACAGTATCCAAATTTTTCAAAAGATAATCAATTTATTCTTAGAACCGATGCAAGTGGGTACGCGTTGGGGTCTGTATTGTCGAACTCAGATGACAGGCCTATTGCATTCGCTTCTAGAACTCTAAATAAAGCAGAAATAAACTATTGTACAATAGAGAAGGAATTATTAGCAATCGTTTGGTCATGTAAACATTTTAGACCATATTTATTTGGTAAAAAATTTATAATATTATCGGACCATCGTCCCTTAATATACTTATTTGGCATGACAAATCCTTCTAGTAGGCTCACAAAATTTAGGCTAACGCTCGAGGAATACGATTTTTCAATCCACTATGTGAAAGGTGCTGAAAATGTTAAAGCGGATGCTTTGTCACGTGTGTGTATAGAGTCGAACGAATTAAAAGAAATGAATAATAAAGTGAGTGCCAGTTTAAACGCAATCACTCGTTCGGAGACAAAAAATAACAAAACAAAACCCAATATGACAAGTGATAATACTTCCATGGAAAACAGGATTGATCACCCTGTTGCAGTGGAAATATTAAAATACCCTAAAACTCAAATAATAGAACTACGGCCGGTACGTGAAAATGAATTTACGAAAATAAAGCTTAATAATAAATTAAAAACTGAATATGAAAATTTAATGTATGACGTCAATTCTAAGATAGTGTACATATCCCAGAAATACCGATCAACGTCGAACTTAGGTGAGTCGTTGAGGCATCTGGAGAAATTATGTAAAAAACACGATATTCCGGAATTAATTATTATAAAAAATAATGAGTCTAATCAGTTTTTAAATGACATGCGCATGATTAAATGTAAAAACGAAATTTTCAAGACAAATCTTAAACTCAGTATTATAAAAGATAAACAAAGGATAGAAAATAAGGAATTACGTCAGTTAATTCTTAATGACTTTCATACATTACCAACGGGAGGACATTCAGGGATAAACCGAATGTATAACAATATAAAAAGATATTACTTTTGGGTAACCATGAAGAATGACGTTGAGGATTTTGTCAAAAGGTGTGACGAATGTCAAAGGTACAAGCATTCAAAACCAAATAAACAACCTATGACAATATCATCAACGGCTACTTCAGCATTTCAAAAAGTATACCTAGACTTAGTCGGTCCATTACCAGTTGATATTGAAAATAATCAATATATACTCACACTTCAATGTGAGCTAACAAAATTCGTGGAAGCATATCCGCTTCCCAATAAAGAGGCATTGACTGTTGCAAAGTCATTTGTAGAAAATTTTATTTTGCGTTACGGTATTCCTGTTTCTTGCGTAACAGACAAGGGAACCGAATTTTTATCTAATATATTTAAAGAATCTTGTAAGCTGCTTAAAATTAAACAATTAAATTCTACAGCATTTCACCATCAAACTTTAGGAGCCCTTGAAAATACCCATAAGCATTTGGGTGCATATCTACGCATGCAACTGTCGAAAGGAACTATTAACTGGAGCTCTTGGGTTCCTTATTGGTGTTTTTCATACAATAACAGTGTACACATGTCAACGCAGTACACACCTTATGAACTCGTATTTGGAAAATCCAGTAATATTCCATCTAACATCGTTAATCAAGTCGATCCAGTATATAATTTTTATGATTATCCTAAGGAACTCAAATTTCGGTTGCAAACAGCGTGGAATGACGCGAGAAATAATTTAATGACATCAAAAAATAAACGCAAAATTGAGTATGACAAAAACAATTGTAAAAGTCAAACTTATAATGTAGGAGATATGGTTTTAGTAGAAAATAACGGTAGAAATAATAAATTAGAAGCTTTATTTAATGGTCCATATCCAGTTTTGGAGGATAATGATCCAAATGTAGTGGTAAAAATTAAAAATAAGAATGTAGAAATACATAAAAATAGAATAAAACATTATTTTAGTTAATTCCACAAAGAAAAAAATCTATATGTATATATTTTTTTTTGCTTTTCGGGGAAGGTGTGATGGAATCCAAGTTGCAAAAGTAGGCCATATCATTGAACTATAATTAAGGCAATAACTTATTGCAACAATGTCCAACACAGCTTTTCGATTGTTGTAAATATGGAGTAATAGTTTATAGAATCATCAAATTATTATTTATTTTATTAATTAGGTTAGTCTAAGTAGTTTTATACCATTGTAATTAGATTTAGAAAAGAGCAGAATAAAGTGTTACACAGTAAGGAGTGCACGCTGATTATTTTCTTAAGCATGTAGTTCGAACCAGAACAAGAAGATATTACACATAGAATAACGTATAATGGATACAATTTTTGATCAAAAAAGCTTTAGTCATATAAAATAACTAAAAAAAAATAATAAAAACTAAAAATGGATAATGCGCTTTCACACACCTTTACCAAAAGTTCTTGGCCGGAAAAGATATATGTATAATAGCAGAAATATATAATTTCTGCAGGTGTAAAACGGCCTACAAGAAGAATTGCTTTCGATTATGTCACAGGGTACTCTCCTGCCGATCATGATTTCTGGGCCTCTGCCTGGTGAGGGTACCCTGTGACATAATGGAAAGCAATTCTTCTTGTAGGCCGTTTTGCACCTGCAGAAATTATATATTTCTGCTATTATACATATATCTTTTCCGGCCAAGAACTTTTGATAAAGATGTGTGAAAGTGCATTTTTATCGATTTTTAGTATTTACTCTCGGCATGATGGTGCTAGTGCATACTTTTAAATTACCTATGGGTCTGCAGCCGGAACTCACCGGAGCCCCAATAGGTGGTGCTAAGTGTTACATTCAGCGTGTAGTAGTGTTTCAGTATGATAGACGTTTCGATTTTGTCATATCTAGCAATCTGTTATTTCAGATCTCCCTGGGTACAAGCCTGCCTGATGAGGGTAGAGGCCCAGAAATCATGATCGGCAGGAGAGTACCCTGTGACATAATCGAAAGCAATTCTTATTGTAGGCCGTTTTGCACCTGCAGAAATTATATATTTCTGCTATTATACATATATCTTTTCCGGACAAGAACTTTTGATAAAGATGTGTGAAAGCGCATTTTTATCGATTTTTAGTATTACTCTCCGCATGATGGTGCTAGTGTATACTTTTAAATTACCTATGGGTCTGCAGCCGGAAATCATTGAAGAAAATATTTTTGCCTTCTAGGGACGCTAAATTATATAAAACTTGAAACGGTGATTTTTCCCGATTACAGACATTTTATTTAGCCGGGATCTTGAATTCGTACCAAAAATGTTATCAGTCCATCTCTATACCACAATTATTTGTGGCCAAAAACTTGCTATCAATCTATTAAGTAGTTTTTAAAGCTGATTTGAAATATTTATTAAATATTTGGCCATCGTGTATTCGAACCAAAATGTTACCTGTTGATTCCTAGATAATAATTTATTTTTGTATATAATTTGAGATAAATTTGATAAATAGTTTTTTAGTAATAATTTTTTTAACATTTCACTAAGCCGCCATTTTGTTTCGCCATGTTGGACTTTTGCCAAAATATTACCAGCTCATCCCCATTTTGTATTTGTCTGAGCATTCGCGCGTTCGCTAAACTATGCTGGTTTCTGCCGATGACCTTTGTTTCTGCCCAGATAAACAGTATTGTCAGTTTTATGTGAAATTTATTGTTCTCTGTTAAAATTCGACTTTGCAACAAAACCTATATGTTTATAAAACACATTCCTACAGCACAAGTATTAAAATAGAGTAGTATTTCTTGTTTAAATCTGCATAACTTCTGTTCTGTTCAAATTTTACTGTTATACGCTGACACGACTGCTACCCCACGTTAAGTTAAATACATATTCAATGCGTATGCTTTCATTACAGGCTTTTATGAACATATGTATTTATATTGTATATACATGGCGCTTTTTAACTTCCTGCAGTTTGGAGAGATGACTGTTAGCAATGTCAGCATGTAATGGCAGAAGGTTTAGTTAGACTTAGCGTGTAAAGTATATTTTAGTATAGATTTTATATTTATGTTTTACTTAATTTTAAAGTATATGTCAAAAAATAGTAGTTGTATTTTATTATACTGTTGATCATTTTCTGTATTTGCCTGCCCTAAAATGTTAACTATCTACAGGTGATATATATAATACAGACTGTATTGGTCGGTCGTATATGGCACACAACGTTGTAATTATATATATATATATTTTTAATCTACAATAGTGTTTTCTATAGATAATGGCCTGTTAGAAAATCATAATTTATTTGTTTCAATATACCAGATTTTCAAGAGACTAACTTGAGAGGAAAAGACGAGTTTCCCATATTTAATAATGATAACACAATAAACTTTTTATACAGAGTTTCCTTTTCGTATAGAATTAAAAAACTAGAAGTAACAAAATAAAATAAATATATTCTCATAATCCAACAGTTTGTTTAATATAAAATAAAATGTACTTAATGCTTATGCAATTTAAATAACGTAACCTTGAAGGGGCTTGATCTTTGTATATGAATTATACAGAAGGATATATTTTGACTGAAATTGTACCAAACTTAAATCACCAAGTAATAATTTGATAAAAACAACCTAAGAAATTAGATGCGGCGGTCATGTAATTAGAAATATTTGAATGGCTTTACGCCCACGTTATTGCTTTTTCAAGACCACTGCAGTTGGTCTCTCTTTTTTTCAAAATGGGTGGGGAGTCGTGTCATCTGTGTTTGCCGACCGTATCACTGAAGGTAAATTTAGATACTGCACTTATTATATGAGTGAGATAAAAATAGCAATTCGTAATATAGTTATTTGGGTCTCTTTAAATCAAAGGTATGCTTACCACATTTTATGATATTTACCGTATAACCAATCTGCAGAGAGACCTTGCAGAGTTACACAGGTCTTATAGCATATAATTTCATGTCGTATTTTGATTTCTAACTTAAAATCAAAAATAGAAGTTTATAAGTTTAAAACTAATTAATTTAATAGTAATTAAATATATTAAATACACATAAAGTAGCTAAAAAAAATTACAGCTGACAAGATAAAAGAAACGACAAGATCGAATAGCGACGGTCTACTGATGCAGAAAATATGTAAAAAACTGGAATACGCTTGACTAACAACGGCATACTTGATACTAGAAAATAAACTGAAATAAAGTTATGGCCATGTCCAACACTCCAAAATGTTAATCGAATCAAGAGAATTTAATAGAGACCGATCGAAGGTGATTTTTTTGACCTATGCCGAACTGACTATCTTATTTTGATGATTAGTATCTAAACTAGCAATTCGTCACATTTTTGACGACTACAAAAGATGCTAATAAAAACTCTTAATTTCTTCTATTCTAATGTATGTAAAACAAAACGACTTTTCGTTGACACACTATGAAAAAACAAATAGCATTCTAGTTTCTAGTGAACATAAAACCATACACAAAAAAATCATAATCAATAAATCATTTGTATAAAAGTAGTAATAAAATAGATAATAGGAAAAAAAGATCATAAAAGTGGGTCATTAATAATGAAAATGTATAAGTTTTAATTTCAAACTCAAAATAGTGTTAATTCTTGCTACTCCTAGCAAAAGTATTATTGGATTCGGAATAACTTCTAGAAAAATGTGAAAAGTTTGAAATCCGCACATAAGCAATTTTAAATGTTATTAACAAATTAGGATTACAAAAAAAGATTAATAAACAGTAAGAAATTTCCTATAATAAAGTCGGGATTCCCGGAAACTTCTCTCCATTATTTATAATTTTAATATAATTTAATGAAAATAGAGCTCCGCGCGGCGAGCGCCAAGCCGTTATGATGCCCCAAAACCCTCCGTAATTTTTTATTATCTATTAAATATTAGTTTAAAAATTAGAAACACTAAATACTTGAAGGAACATTACCCTGTTGAATTTTTTTTACCGTTTTCATAAAGTAAGCCTGTTGTTAATTAACACCTTTTTTAGAGTTTTAGAGTCGAATGATTGTTAAACAAAAGCCTCTATAATTATCGATTTGTAGAGACTTCACAACTATATTATATGAGATTATTACATTACCATCATTTTAATTGTTATAATCTATTAATTGTTAATTTTTCAAGCTAACAATATTTTTAGGTTTCAATAATTAATAACTGATAGATTGTAAAAATTAAATGCAATTACATAATCTCATATAGTATAGTTGAGACAAACTCTCCACGAAGCTAAAGAATTTTAGTGGCTTTTGTTTAACAATTATCCGACTTGGGCGATAGCTCTAAAAAAATTGTTAATTGAAATTTAAAACGAATTAAACATTATTTTTCGGCGGAAAAGAGGCTTGTCGACTATTAGCTGCAACACTATATAGTGGTTAAAAGGCTAATAAAGGGGACGCGGGTGAAGCGCCGTTTATTAGCGTTTTAACCACTATATGTATGTTTTATATAAATTCACATTATTTACTTAATTATACCATTATTTTCTATCAAAACTAGTGCATTATATACTCAAATTTACTTAAATACGTAGCGCGCTGAACATATTTTCAGAAGAGCGACCCGTTGAGGAATCACAATCAGCAGTAACAAATTCCGCATCACTCACCCCGCACGCCAGCTTTTGCGATTAGATTTGTTTACGGCAGTTGCTATGGCAACGCAATGGTGAATATCCGTAAGCCAAATAGAGATGGGAGCGGCATAAATTTGCTGCTGCATGCTACAGGCGAGTTGATGTAAATTAGTGCGTTCGGATCATCTGAGGCAAAAGCAGTGTTGCATCGATCGAATCGAATCGAAATTAGCTCTAAGATATAGGACAGTTTTTTAAGAACCAAAAAATATATTTGAAATCTTATAAATTCATATTATTTCCCCTAAGTATTAAAAAACGCTCCAAAGCTATGCATAATTAACATCATAAAAAGATTTAAAAAAATTGCTATTTTGGGCTTGGCACCCCGAAAAATTTTCGTCTGCGGCGCTATGTTTTTGCTAATCCTGCATATGACGAGAGTGGGTGTAAAAAATATTGAACCATAAGATAACCTGGAAACCTAATAAAATGTAAAAATTTAGGATCCATGTCAATTAAATCCTTTATCAGAATGCAGTCTTCGTTTTGTTCCATACCCATTTTCATCTAACATGTATGTTTGCAGCGCAAATCACCTACGTCAAAGCTTTCGTCGTTTTTTTTTGAGTACTTACTACTTAAGGTAACACTTAAGATTGCCGAAAGGTGTAATTTCTTGACAAACAGAAGGAGTTTTTAAAATTCCCTACTCCTCGGGTAAAGTATGGGAGAAACTGGACGGCCTGTGTCTACTACAAGAAAGTCATTCTATGTTTCGATCTCATGAAGTGACGGACCCTAAATATGCATTGTGCAATCGCAGAAAAACGCTGAAAAGTAATTCTAATTGGACATGGTCTGAACCTAAGCACCACGATTTTTTAATAAATAGTGACATTTGCTAATTAAGCTTGTCTCAAATAGAGAAGGTACTTGGTCCTAATAACTCTATGAATAAACAAAAGCTCAGTAGCACATCACTTCCTCTTAATACAAAATAAACAACGAAGACCAGTAAATCTCAAAAGTAATCACAAGTCTTTTTTGTTTTTAATTAAACCTAAAAATAATAGGCCGCAACTATAAAACTATAAATATTGATTCAAAATATTTTTCCTTGCAGTTAAATACATTTACTGAATATATATAGCAAATTTAGTTTTGTTTAGAGTAAATTAACATTTGAGAACATTAACCTTTTTCGCTTTTAGCCCACAAATATTGTTCGCCACCCTCCCCCCCCCCCCACCAAAAAGGGATTCTAAATACGCCACTGAATTTTATATTCAACATGCAAGTTTGCGTAGAAAATAAAAGTGAATAAAATCAATTGGAGTGTCAAAAAATATTCGGCCAATAGATAATCTGGCCAACCTAGTAAAAAATATCAAAGTTCAGGATCAACGCGAATTAAATCCACTGTCTAAATGAAGCCCTCATATTTGCCATACTTACTTATAGCAAGGTCTTATTCAATTTTCTGCAAAGCTGTAAATCCTGGAATTATTTTAATAGGCAAGAAGACGTACATTAAATGGATATACAGAGTATAACAAAAGTAGGGAATCGGCGAAATATCTCAGGTACCGCTTACCTGAGTTTAATGAAAATATGTACACTAACGTATGAAATTATGTTGTTGTTTTTCGTATTTTTTTAATGGAGCACCCTATATTATATTAGTTTTTTTAAATTTGCGAAACATATCAATACTTTTTATAAAAGCACTATTTATGACATTCAACAATTTCTGCAAAAATAATATAATATATCCATAATTCAATGTATTACCTTTTATTAACATACCTGCATACAAAAGGTTACCTGATATGTTTGACAATGTCAGTTTTGTTGATATACAAAAATGGAAAGGATTGAAATCTTAATTATACTGGGCTATGGGGATAGAATGCGAAACCTGCATGATGTTTGTTGAAATCCAATAACTAAATCTGCCGAAAGTAAAATTTAAAAAAAATTCCTGAAACTGGAAAGGTAAAAGATGCTGTACTTTCTGACAGACCTAAAAGCGCAACAGTTGGTGATAAGGCTCTGAATGTTTTAGTCAGTTTAGAAGAAAATCCGTACCTTTCTGCAGAATACTAGGAAGAGAAAATGACGTCTGACACATGCTCGTAGACCGACTTCTAAAAACCGAAAAGTTTTATCCATACAACAGAACTTTGGTGCAAGAACTATCTGAGGATAATTACGATAGGCGCTTGGAATTTTGTGAAATCATAATGGAACGTTCCAATACCGATCTAAATTTTGTCAATTAAATTATTTTTCTGACCGAGCAAGTTTTTTATTGAAAGGGAAAAGCCATATTGGATACGTGAAAATCATACCCAATTTCCCCAAAAGATAAATATTTGGTGTGGTATAAAGGGTGCGAAAATAATCAGTCCCTTCTTCATGAGAGACACATTAACTGGAGAAAGATATCTGAATTTTCAAGAACCGTAATTGTCCCAGTTATTGCGGAACTATTTCGGAATAACCCTAAATTCCTTAATTTACCTGCTGTATTAAGTACTTAAACTTGATTTTTTTAGGTAATGATGCACCAAATGATGAAATATGTTCCATGGCAGGATGGTGCTCCATCGCATTTTGTTTGGAATGTTCGGGAATAGAGTGGCTATCTCGATCTCCGGACTTGATACCCCTCGACTATCTTTTGTGGGGACACCTTAAAAATGTTGTATTTAAAACTAAGCTCATTGACCTGGAGGATTTAAAGGAGCGAACAGAAATCGAATGTAGACGAATCGAGGATGCTGGGATTCTTTTTAATGTTTTCCTAGAATATTTGGCTTACTGTCAGGAAGTAAATGGACAACATTTTAAAAACCTTACTTAGTTTTATTAATATATTGTTTGTTGCTAGTGTTTTGGTAGCAAATTTAAGAATTATTTTGCTCTCCGGTCTGCCAGAACGTTCAGCATCTTATACCCTTCTAGTTTCACGAATTTTTTTTGTTAATTTTTCTTACGGTACTGTTAGGATATGTATATAAAAATGTTAAAGTGCGGGACACGAAAGAAAATCGGGCAGAGTCAATCGGTTTAGGAAGGTTGGCCAAGAAATCTCTTTAAACCAGTGGTGTTCCGTCGTTCTTTCAATAATATGGCACTCCTTTTTGATTATACGTACTTCAGATAATTAAAAAATGTAACTATGCTTAATGAACCTTTATCTATATTTATCTGTTTTCTTTCGTGTACCGCACTTCTATATCTCTTTTGTGTTGCAAAAACGGCGAACTTTCGAATTTTAAAATGATTTAATTTTAATTTTTCTTGATCGATTTACGAGAACGAGATTTATCAAAATTTTAATTTATGCAGTTCGACTTTGGGCTACTCGGGTATGCCAAAAGTGGCCGTCTGTCTCCGTTTGTCGTATTACTTTATACAGTGGCCGTCATTGTATGTACTATACAGGGCGTTTCCTAATTGCGTGCTGATGTTAAAGAGGGTGTTTTTATGTCCTAAAAGTCTTAACTTTTGAGATACAGGATGGTAAAGTTTAGAAAGAAAACATTTTTTTTCATCCCAATTCTGATGCTATTGAAGATAACTGCATGAAATTTTATTAACGTCTTCTATGCATTAAGGAGCATATGGATTTACCCAGGTTAATTACATATGCACGCCACTGGTAGAAATTTCAAAAATTGATTGTTAATAAAAAATGCCCTTTTATGCATAAAAGACGTGTATCAAATTTCTCAGTTATTTATCTATAACAGCATCAGAATTAGGATTTAAAATTTTTTTTTTAAAACCCTGTACCGCCAAAGTTAAGATTTTTAGGTTCATATTAAACTTTTTTCTCGAAAAGGTCCAAGAATCGCCCCCCTTTAACATTAGCACGCAATTAGGAAACGCCCTGTATAGTACTTCACAATGACGCCCCCTGTACAAACTAATATGACAGACGGAGACAAACGGTCACTTTTGGCATACCCGAATAGCCCAAAGTCGAACTGCATAAGTTGAAATTTTGATAAATCTTGTTCACCGGAATCAGTGCTGGCTCCCCGACTATAACTACATTGATGTGTTAATTTTGGAAAAATATGAGTTTTGTAGTTTTTCAAATATTAATTGCAATATTAGATATTTTTTGACACCCGGTATTGAACAGAAAATTAATTATTTTGAAGCAGTTTATTGACAGCTACTTTATGAACAATTGTACAAAATATATGAAAAAAACTAAACCATTTTTGAGGTTGACGGCTGTGATTCTAATGGTTTCGATTCTAAATCGTTGTCTTCCTCTGAAAATGATGAGGTTTCGTCGTCACTACTTGAAGATCCCAGTGTGACAACGAAGTCATCAATAACCGTTTCAATTTTGCCATCTACTTCCCAGTATTTATCTTCAATAGAACGAACATGTTTAACATACGATTTCCAATTTTTAGCCAGTATTGAGTCAATCGCTTCTAATGTTATTTTACTTAAATCTTTAATTGCAAGATCACCGGTGTTGCGCTCTCGAATTTTTTTACTCCTGCCCATGCAAGTTCAATAGGGTTGAGGTCGCACATGCATGGAGGCAGCCTTAAAGGTGTATGAATGAGGTTACGTAAAAGGCCGTCAATTTTATACTTTTTTTCTCTAGGCTTGTTGGCTGATATTACTTCATATAATTGATATTTTCTCCATGTTGGATAACATACAAGATTGTTCGATTTAAGCCACGATATCATATGAGCTTTTGTAGAGTATTTAGTTGGCACTTTAACTTCTACCTGAGAATGATAAGACGCATTATCCATTACCACGACTGATTTGGGAGGAATGTTAGGTAGAAGCTTCTACTTCCACTTTTCAAAATTATCTTTATTCATCTGTCCATGATAGTCTCCAGTTGTTAATCCCGAGCTAAAAACTAAAGCAGCACCTGGAACAAATCCGGCTTCTGGACCAGCATAAACTATAATAAAGCGACTACTAGAGCGGATTCCCTGAGCAACACCTGTAACACTTTCACTTTGTTCACTGTCATATCATTATCTACCCAAGTTTCGTCTAGATGCACAATATTTGTCCTTCTTGCCTATATTGCCTTACAGTTGATAGATATTTCACCCGCCAGTGAAAAATATTTGGTCTCCCAATGAGCAATTTTCGTTTATTCTGGCACTTGCGCTAAACAGAACCATTTGATCGTAAAAGCCGATTTAAGGTTTTATACCCGTACGGAAAATCTATTTTGTTCTTTACAGCACGAAGTAGGGGTTTGCAGGTCTTCAAGTTTATATAAAAATCCTCTATTGTTCGTCGAATTACTTGAAAATCATCATCGTCAATTTTATCTTTTTATGATAATCGGGGTTTTTTTTTACCAGGAGATTTTAAAGGTGAAGTAGAAAATGACCGATCATTATGTTCTCTTTGAATTTTTCTTACACTACTTTCCGAAACACCAGTGTAAAATGCAGCGCGTTCTGTTCGATTTTGAATTGGAATAGTCAAATCATTATTTTCAGCTTCTCTAGTACAGGCCTCTATAACGCTCGCAATAACTTCACGCGCACACTTCGAATTGTTTTTCCTCTTTTGCTCGCCATCGTTACTTTGAAATAATAATTCAAATTCCACGCAACGCATTTATATAGAAATGAAAACAAATGCTTGAAATGTACAGGCGCCACTGGAAATAGCTAGAACCTACTAGCGGCAAGTGCATAAAGACTCTAGGCACATCCCAATTACAAGTGGACCAGTGCGAAATTTACTAAATCCTCGATTAATTTTCGTACAGCTTAGCTGGCGCACTTTATGAGTGAAGCGGCAAACTATTACAACAAATAAAATAACATAAAATTTATTTGCGTACACAAATTTTACTTTTCCGCTTGCTTAAGACTATGAACCTTTATTTTAAGGACCGCCCGGTTTTCTTTTGTATCCCGCACTTTACAAACATCGTGCAGGTTTCGCATTCTATCCTTATAAGCCAGTATAATTAAAGCTTCAATTCTTTACGTTTAGTTAAAGGATCCATTTTTGTAAGTCAACAAAACTCACATTAAATTATGGATATTAGACCCTTATTGTCGTAAAAACTGTTGATTTTCATAGAAAATGCTTCTGATAAAAAATATTGCGAATTTTGCCCAGATCTTAAAAAATAATTTACTGCAGGGTGCTCGATTAAAAAAATAATTTTCCTTTTATAACAGAAAAACGGTAAGGCAGCAATGCGGAAATCGCCATTGGATCCGACATAATTTCATACCTAAGTGTACATTTTCCTTAAATCCAGGTAAGCGGTACGTGATATATTTTGCCGTTCCTTACTTTTGTTACACGCTGTACAATAATCGAGATGTTTCACTTAAGTTATGCAAAAGTTGAACATTCTCGATATTTATTTTTTTCTGACAATGAACTTTAAAAATTAGGTAAATAGATTGTTTAAATTAAAATTTATTGGATCCTACGGGGCAATGACAAATCTATAAGGCAAAATATAAATATTAATTTTATTATGTTTGTGAAGTGTGCCTCAAATAGAGATGCTTGGACTTAGAAACTCCCTGAAGATATAAAAGTTCAGAATTCCGTAGTACAGTTAGTAGCACATGAGCGCCTCTCAATACAAAATAAACAACGAAGACCAGCGAAGCTCAAAAGCAACCACGAAATTATACATTCAACATGTATGTTTGCAGTGCAAATCATGCTGAGTATTCGAAACTATCATTATCGTCCGTACCTACGTCGACGCTCTCGTCGTTTTGTTTACTTTGAATGTTAAGTACTTTAACTGTGTAATTTGGTCCGCTGTTTACCTGCCGAATATATTTCTGCATGCAAAACTCAAATTGATTATACTCGACCAGCGAACATACCCGTAATTACTTTATTTCTGCTCAGTGACGAGAATGTGATTGTTTGAGTTTTTATTTTGATATAATTTTTTTTATTATAGGCTTTTTTTTAATATATCTTATATTATTTCGACCATTTTGAATAAAGTCTATGTTAGAGGAATTATATACGGCTGGTATTAAATTAGTACAAAACAAACATATTGGCATAATAATGCATAGAAATATATTTCGTTACCTCTTTTATTTTTTTCATAAAAAAAGTAGGTACCAGATATTTCGAGATTGAATTTGTACGCACAGGAGACTGTAAATATTTTTTACAGGTTTGGTGAAACGAGAAATCTTACACCATCCCTTCTTTGTCAAATTATCACGTATCGTGTGACTTATGTGGGTGAATCTCCGTTAAACGGACATTCTGAAGTACGCCGTCGTATTTTAAGAAAACTAGCACATTTTTACATAAATCGTGCTTAAAATATTGTGTTATTTTTTACCAAATATTAAACATTTCATATTTATTTTTTCTATTAAGTAGGTTTTATTTATTTTATACAAATTTCCATTTCAGACTTTTTAGTTTTATTTATACGAGTTTTATTATAAAAGTCAAGTTTAACAAATAACCACTGAGTGCATTGCATATTATGCAACATTGTTATAATAACATGTAACACAACATAATTTTTCTTCTTGACAGCATGGTGAATGCATTATTAAATCCATATGTTTTTCAATAAAACAGTTAAAAATGGCTTCATTCCGCCATCTTCGATTTTTTAATATGTTCGCTATGGAACCATTCCGAATATCTTGAATATTCGCTGAAAATTTCATCCAAATTGGTCAAGAGTAATCGATGTACATACATAAAAAAATAGGATCGAATTGTTAACCTCCTCCTTTTTTGAAGTCGGTAATAAAGTGTTAATTAGTGAAATGTGTAACGCATAATTAAACCCTCTATTTAAATCCGAAAAAGCAAACAAGGATGTCTTTTTGCTAAAACATATTATGACTTACTTTTAAAGTAGGAACTTGAATTTGAACTGATTTTAGTTAACATTTTTTATAGATAGTCAAATTTTCTATTATCCTTACAGAATTGCGACTTTTATAAAAATTCTCTCTTCCATTAACAGCGCCGTTTTAACTTGCCATTACTTTTTTTACTTTTTCTTTAAAATTTATTTGAACAAAATTATTATAAAAATACCTTTAGAATACTTTATTTTATAATATTTCTTAAACAAAATTTGAGAACTTTCTTACAGTTTTTTTTTCAAAATGTCAGACTTCCAGTTTTAAGGAGAACGGCTGATGTAAAAATACAAGATATTGATGTTGTCATTGAGTTTAGTGTTGATATTTTTATTTCTAATAATAATTATAGTATTAATATTATTTTCTTGCCAATATAATTACTTTTTAATATGAAAACGCAACTTCAGAAAGAAGAAAAACCATAGCCTTCCTCTAAAAGATTTAATATTAGTCCTCTTATTATCTTAAAAAATATTTTTAAAAATGGCCATTATCGTGCAATGTATAAAGTATAAATTTAGAATAATAAAATCACGTCTAGGGCAACTACAGGTTTATTTTTTTAATTTTTGATACCTGTTATTTCCTTATTATTGCTTACAGGTAACTTCCTGTATGTCTTGATGGCTATATAGGACGGCGATTTTTCATAAAAAGTAGAGTTCTGCTTAGAAACAGAAAGTCTGATCTATCTCTTATTTTCATCTCTATGCCTCCACCGTATTTTGCCTGAATAACAGGACAAATATTATGCTTTTTACTAACATAACCAAGGTAGAAAAATACAAAGAAGGGCCAGTTAATTCTTCTCTTCAAAAAGAAACGTTTAGAGGATAAGGTGTAGCCGGTCTATCAGTGTATCAGCAAGCATATGATCCCGGATTTGAACCTTGTTCACATACAAGAAGAACAGAATATTGAGCCCTGTGATAAACACTGTGTAATAATGGAATATGTAGTATGATTCTTGACAAATTTTAGTAACACAGACTTACTGTTGTCTTCCTGCTACATATGTATCTGTATCTTAACAGATATGCAGCAGCTCATCTGATACCATTACTCATCAATATCTACAACATTAATTTGTGATCGACTGTGTCAAAAGCTTTTAATTAATCATAGGTAGGGTCCGTGCCTTTATTATTTATATCCATACTATAGCAATATATAAAATTGCGTTGTCATTCTATTACTATACTTGAAAATCAGTTTGATTAGTGTCCCAAATTAGGAAGAAAATTTAGTGGCATACTCTGATATCTCAATTGCTATGAAAAACTTGTTCGGCGAAGAGAATTAGGTAAATCTCCTACAGAGTCAACAAAACTCGTTATCAAATAAATACCTGTCTATTTAGGGAAATAAAATGTGTTTGTGCTTGTGAATTATATATAAAACAACTTTAAAAAATCAGATATTTTTAATGATATTATACATATAAACGTTATTTTTTTAGCGTTGTATGCTCTCATTACTGAGAGCTTTATAATAAGCCAAATTGATGGCGAGGGTGAAATAATAATGACAACTGCATACAGCATATAAAACCCTGGTTTGCAAAACTTTAAACTCAGCAAGAGGCCCTACTCTGATGCACAGTTATAATTAAATAACAGAAAAATTGGCAGGTATTTCAACTGTAAATTTTATCAGAAACAGAATCGCAATTGTCTGCACGAACGTATGCAAAAACGTTTGTTGACCGTGCTTTAAAAAAAAAAAGAAATGTTCTGTGTAATTTATGCCACTAACAAACAAACAGGAGCAGTCCGAAAATATTTAAAGCTGCCCTTCCCTTAGGTAATTTGGAAATTTATTCGTGTCAGATTAAAAAAGCTCCTGAGTTAGTCATTGATAATAATATAATTGATGACATTTGTTTTTACAAAAAGTACTGTACACTGTCGTAGGAAATACAAATTAATTCACTTTAACGCATATATTCTTATCAATCAAGAAGTGACATTAATATTGCTGTCACTGCAGATGGTACCACCGCATGTAATAGTTTTTCATTTTAGTAAATGATTCAAAAAATAGTCCTCTGAGATAGGTGTGTATTTAGTTATAGATCAAAAATACATATTGCGAAAAATTTGGTCTACGCAAGAGAAAACGAATCCGTGGCACTCGTGTCAGAGGTACGTACAATTTTTAAATTTTTTAAAACTACTTTATTCGTGCTTTCACAACTAAATGCATACCTTATTTTAATAGATGAATAAGTTCAGGTTTATCAAATTTCTTAACTCGAACTTCGTAGCTCGAACTTATAGTCGTATTTTTATTTCTTAAACATCATATTTTAAGGCGGATTGGTTACCTAGTTCCTTAATTCATATTATCGTACTATCGTATTAAATGTTTAACAACATTTTGGAAACTTTTAATGTCACACAACGAATATCTGAACCTACAAGAATAAATCTGGATACTAATCATTCTAGTCTTATAGATGTGATAATTGCAAGTAAAACTCTGATTACTGTACAATCAGGATCACTAGATATCTCGGAGGATTTATCAGATCATAATTTAATTTTTTCACAATTTGAAGCACCTAAAATAAATAATAATGAAAAATATATCACCTTTCGAAACTACAAAATGATAAATGAAGATAATTTTTACAATGAGGGTTCTCTTATTCGGTGGGATGAGGTTTATTATAGTAATAATTTGGATGAAAAAACCAAAATATTTAACACACTAATCTTAAACCACATTAATAAATATGCGCCCCTTAAAACCATGAAAATTAAAGAAAAACCGTTCACTCCCTGGATAACGAGTAATATAAAGACATTAATTAAGCTAAGAGATAAAGCACATCGCAAGTATAGAAAACTGAAAACCGAAGGAAATCTACAATACTACAGACAACTTAGAAATTATACTAAGCATGCTATCATTCGAGAAAAGATTACATATTTTAATCAAATGACATTAAAAAAAGGTAAAGAATTTTGGGCTAACGCAAAAAAACTCAATTTAACACATACAAACAAAATTTCTAATTTACCGGAGGATCTAACTAACGCAACAGACATTCATAATTTTTTTCAGACTACTAATAATCTACCAGATTCTACCTCCTTAGATTTGGTAAACTTTTATAAAAACAATAGAATCTCTGAAAAGCGTCTAGAATTCTGCCTTATCAATGAACTTGCTTTAATAAAAATTACTTCCACAATATCATCAAATGCGATTGGGGAAGATCAACTCTCTATAAAGGACATAAAACTATGTTTGCCTTTTTGTATAAATCCTTTAATCAACATAATTAATACAAGCATCCTAGAAAATTCATATCCTTCAATTTGGAAAAAAGCTATCATTAAACCAATTGCGAAAACATCAAGTCCCACGGAGTTTAAAGATGTTAGGCCAATAAGCATTCTACCTGCAATCTCAAAAATAATCGAAAAACATATTTTTAATCAAATTTCAACTTTTGTAGAAACTGAAAAGATTATTCCTGTTTGCCAATCAGGTTTTCGGAAAAATTACAGCACCTGCACTAGTTTGGTGAACATATTAAATAATATCCGCTTTAATGAGGATAGAGGAAGCAGTACATGCATGGCTCTTCTAGATTTTAGTAAAGCTTTTGATACCCTAAATCACAAAATGTTATTGACAAAACTGCACTATTTTGGCCTATCTGAAAATTCTATTAAATTTTTATCTAGTTATCTGCATAATCGACAAAGCCGTGTGTTAGTTTGTGACGGTACGTATAGTTCCACTTCAAATTTTATGCCAGTTAATCAAGGAGTTCCCCAGGGCTCCAGTTTGTCTCCATTATTATTCTCTCTCTATGTTGCTGACATGTGTAAGTCTGTTAAATATGCTGAGCTTCAGCAGTACGCTGATGATTCTCAATTATATATACCAATTAGTATACGAAATCTAGATATAGCTCAAGAACATTTTATAAGAGACCTTGAACAAATCGAAAAATTTGCTCAAGATCATAACCTCAAGCTTAATGCAACAAAGTCTCAAATATTGGTTTTAGGCAAGAATAATATTAATATGAGAAAATATATTGAGCAGAACTTACACATTCATATTAATAATAATGTCAATCCCTTTGTAAGTCAAGCAAAAAACCTTGGTGTAATATTTGATAGCTCTCTATCTTTTGACTCTCATATAAAATCGAAATTAACAGCTGCGTACCTACGTTTAAAAAAAATACTATTTAAAGAGATTTTTGCCACCCAGACAAAAATATTTTTTTATGTGAGGCCCTAATACTCTCGCTGTTTGATTATGGAGATACTGTATATGGCGATTCTTTATCTTTCCGAACACGAAATATGATTCAAAAGGTTCAAAACTCTTGTATGAGATTCTCGTACAATATCCCTTACAGAAATCATATAACACCCTACTTAAATGAAGGTAACATTTTAAGTATGTATAATCGTAGGAAACATCATATGTATACTTTCGTTCATAGAGTAATTAAAACTGGGCTACCAAGCTATTTATTTCAGAGGTTTACTGCATTTAATCACACGCACAGAACTAGAAACATTCAAAATTTTGTTATGCCTCTACACAGAACTGCAGCTTTTCAGCATTCATTTGTATATGTCGCATTTAAAATGTGGAATGGTCTTGATCCGGATATAAAAAATCTTTTACCAAAACAGTTTTCGAAACACATAAAAAGTAAATTGTTGCAAGAGCAACTACTTGCAGCATGATTTTTTTTTGTCGATTGGCGTCCACGGAGCCTTGGTCGCCGTCCACCCCCTGGGCGATAGTCCTTGGGAAGTATTCTGTTATGGTATGATTTTTATTATTTTATTATAAGTATTATAGTCTGTTAGAAGTAGGTACATATGTTAAGATTAAAATTAAAATTTGTATGTATAATTTAATTAAACTTAGGGCTGCCTAGCATGGGTACGCCGTCTGTGGTGTACACTATGTAAACGGTTTGATAATCGAAAGGCTGTCCTTTTTGTCAAGAACATGTGATTTTTAATTTTCTCTGTGGAATTTTGTTTTTTGTTTGTTTGTTTTTGTTTTTGGCAAATAAAAGATTTTGAATTTGAATTTTTGAATTTGAAGTATATCGCTAAGAGATCGAAAGGTTCGGGACATTTATTTTTTATGAATTAAAAATATGAATTAGCAACGCGTTTGTCAAAAATGATAAATTGGCAGTGGGCGTAAACCTATTTAGACAAGACTGTTGGTAGAATGCAATAAAAATAAGAATTATGAACAGAAAATAATTTTGTTGCTAGGAAAAATTTTCACATATATTGAGAATCTCATAAAAAAACATTACTCTAAACATGCTTAATTTCTAGAATATTAGAATAATACAAATGACTTAAATTTACACAAAATTTCATAATGCATGATCAGTCATATGTAGGGTATCCCAATTAAAACTTAGTAGCAAAAAATCGGAATTAGAAAATACTTTCATGTTAAGAAAATTTTCTAATTTATCTAACCATAAGTGTATGCTAATATCTTGAGGTTGGTATTAATTATTCATAGTAAGTTGAAAAGTATCTTTTAATGAAAATTCCTGAAAATCTTCGGCCGGTAGATTAAAACATCATAAATCTGATTTTTTACCGTTTTGAAACCCGCGCCGCGCTCGAAAACGTTCGCCACCCTTGTTTTATACCTTGGCACCGGATTCAAAATGGGATGGCCTGCTCTCTTATACGTAATTTTTTACGTAAAGCCTGCAATATGTAGTGTTAATTATCCAACAACCCGTTTAAAAATGTGGCATGAAAATTATAAATACCCCGTTGCACAACCCACTATACCTGATCGCGATTTTTTCGGCAATAGACCGAAGTCAGAAAAAAACAAAATTGTTTTGCAATAAATACCCGTCCAGTAGAAAAAAGAAAAGGTAGATCTGCGAATTTCGAAGAAAGCAGAGGATACATTTTTATATAAAAATAAAACCTACTTCAAGAATAGTACCAAAAAATAATGAGACATTATAAAGTCCACGTCCGACAAATTCTTAAATACTGATTCACAATAAAGTGTATCTTTTGTGTGTTTTAATATCTAATACCACAAGTCCTTAACATCATATTTTCAAGTTGAAATAAAATACTGCTTTTTTACTTTCTAGAGCTTTCTATAAATCGATTTTATCATTATTTCACATATATTGGGTCCACTGAATGTGACATTTTGCTAGTATTACGGTAATTAATATTATATAGAAAGCATCTATATATATAAATATATATATATATATATATATATATATATATATATATATATATATATATATAGATGTATATATATATATATATATATATATATATATATATATATATATATATAATATATATAAATGCCAAAAATTAAAATTATTAGGATTAAACTTCGTGCCACTTAAAAAAACCTAAAAACCATAGGACATACGATTTTTTCTGATTTCACTAGTCTTTTCTCCTTTACCACCCCTCCCCCTCTTTTCCTTGCCGTATACCTAACTTATTGAAACAATAAACGTCTTAAGCCCGGTCTTTGGTTAAAAATAAATGCACTTAACCGAAATATCCTGTACGAGAAAATAAATTCCACTCTAGATCAGAGTATGTCCCTAACATGTTTGATTAATTACATACACCAAATTTTAAGGCAAAATCATTCTATAGTTATCGCTGATCGCGGAAATAGTTTCGTAGAAAAAAAATTCAAAATGGCGCTATTCTGCTGTTTTTTATTTTGTTTTTGTTTGTATGCTCGTATAAATGATTTGTTCAACCGTTGCTTGTCACCTTAAACCTATAACTGTCAAATTCGGCCTGATCTAAATTTAAACCTCTTTAGTGAATATGGATTTATATTGGGCACTGTTTTATTCCGCCATATTCGATTCCTACCAATATTCTACCAATTTTTTGTCTATGCCACATTTGATTTTTTGACAAAGTATAAAATGAATTGAATAAATAGTTTTTACGTTAACACAGATAGCCATTTTATTCCGTCATGCGCATTCCTTCCAAACCGATGATGTTGATACCATATTCTTACTAGTTCATCTCTAAACCATAATTTTTATTGCCCAAAATTGAAATCACCCTACTACTAAGTAGTTTTCTCAGATTGATTTCCACATCTTACCTGATTTCTATTCAAAACTTGAGATAAATTGGATATGCAGTTTTCTAGAAATAAAATTAAAAAAATCAGTCCACTAAGTAGTTTTACAAGCTGAATTTTTGAATATTTCTCTAAACCGCTATTTTGTTCCGCTATCTTGAATTCGTACCAAAATTTTTTCAGTTAATTCTTACATAATACTTGATTTTTGGGCAAAATTTTAGATAAATTGAAGAAGAAATTTTTAATAATATTTAGAAAATATTACCAGATTATCCCCATGATCATTAATTTTTGACCAAAACTTGAAGTCAATCGGATAAATAATTTTTTAGGTATGCCGCGAACAGACAAACCGATAAACAGACCGACTGAACTGACATGGTTGAACATGTTTCTCGGCATCTAAAATCACTGAAACATAAAGATCTGTACAAATCTCGGAGGGTCATTTTTTTCACAATTTCAATTTACAAGGTTCTTCCCTTTAAAACACATATAGTCAAATTGATAACTTCCTCCTTTTTTGATTTCGATTGAAATAGTAAACGAAACGTTTGACTTCAAATTAGCACAAAAATACGCTGTACATTTATCACCAGAATTTAAATTCGTTGGCTTATTAATCGCAGTTTGACCTGGTTTTTTGGCTGTAAAAAATGTAACCCTCTTAAAAGGGAAATTTTGTAACCTTGAAAAAAATCACCCTTAGGAATTTTTTCAGATCCATTTTTCAGATCCTATTTTTCAGGGTCCCTAGAAGCCGAAAGATATGTTTTTGAAATTCCGTCGGTCTGTCTGTCTCTCTATCTGTCGGTCTAGCTATAAAACTAATTACCCGATTCGCTTGACATTTTGGTCAAAAATTAAGGGTCAAATAAAACTGCTTATACAATTTGTCGAAAATTTTGTACATTATTACGTAGGAAATAATGGGTAAAATTTTGATACGAATCCAAGATGACGAAACAAAAAGGCGGCTTAATAAAATTATTAAAAAATCAGCATGAAAAACTACTTAGTGGATTGATTTCAAATTGTGTGTCATAATTAATTGTAGTATAGGGATGAATTAGTAATAATGTCGAACTAATTCAGAATGGCGGAACAAAATGGCGACCAAATGTATCGTGAAAAAATTACCCTATCAGGCCTTACATATCCTGACGTTTTAACGTCGCTAGATGCAAGAATATGTTTTATAAATTCTGTCATTTCGCGACATATCTCAAAAAATCCTGATCAGATTGAGTTCATATTTTGGCAAAAAAATCGACTGTTACATAGGGATACAACATAATAAAACATATAAAAAAAACAGCCTGAAGAAGCTAGTTATTAGATTAAATTCAAATTTTGCGCAAGCATTAAGTGTGATATAGAGAAAGACTGGTGTGTGTCAAAGCAAGAACTACTTATTGAATTCATTTTAAATTATACTTAAAAATCAAGTGTGGCATAGATAGAAACTGGTAAAATATTGGTAGGAATCCAATATGATGGAACAAAATGGCGCCGAATACAAATGTTTAAAAAGACAGTATATTATTATGTGTTACTAACTGACTATGTACGTAACAAAATTGTGTCACACTTCACTATTCCTAACAAAAGGAAACATTCATAACGAGGGAAGTTCCGTGTAAAGGAAATTTACCGATTTTTTTATATTGGTCCTCTGTCTAAGCTAGCATATACGGAAACTAGTTTTATTCCGCAATTATATGACTTTATACCACTCAATTAAAATATCTCACCTAAATATAAATATATTTGCCACACTACTTTGAACTAACTTAGAAATAACTTAAAACTTAAGATATTTAAATCTACTTAATTTTATTTAGTCTATAGTATCTTATAGCATCGGATTTTTTTATTAAAAATGTTCTTTCTGTCCTTGTAGTTGCTGAAAATTTATTGTGGATAACACATAGCTGAAATACAGATTCTTTTACTAGGATTAGTTAAAATTTATTTACAAAAACCCTAGAACTAATATTTATGTTGGGTTGTACTTTTTTAGTTTGAGATAATTTTGTTAGATAAAAGTGACTCATCCACATTGTTCAACTCTTTTACACATTAAATCATTTTTTTATTATTCTTTTTTAGAATGAACGTGCAATATTTCTTTAATAGATGCTTATTAAATATTTCTAAAACTTAAAGTTCGCAGTATTGGTATGATATAAAAATTATGCTGTTTCACTAATATTTTTACACGAGGTTCATAAATACATCTCCTCGGCTGCACTTTATTTTTAAAATATTAAATAAAGAAAATTTTGTATAGACAACTAAGAAAATTGCCAAAAATTGTGCCACAAGAGACAATGTATTAACTTCAGATTTGTGTGTTAGATCTTACATGCTGTCACGCACTCTCTAACGCATTGCATCTTATGGCAAGGTTTTCGAAATTCTTCTCCTCTGTGTTTAGAGATAAAGTTATCAAATCAGATAACATTACATATAGCAAAAGAAACATATTTAAATATATATATATATATATATATATATATATATATATATATATATATATATATATATATATATATATATATATATATATATATATATATATATATATATATATATATATATATATATATATATATATATATATATATATATATATATATATATATATATATATATATATATATATATATATATATATAAAAAAGAAAGAAGTTACAGTTATAAGCAGAAAGATATCAAAGAGATTAGAAGACACAAGCGACAAAAGGATACAGAACAAATGAAACAGGTGATAAAAGAAAATAAAATCTCAAAGTCGTAAGAAGAAAAAAATGTATCAGAAAGAACATGTACAAAAGATTAAAGATAAACATGAAAAAATTATATCCAATAAAAAAGACATCCTAAAAACTATCGAAGTATTTTGCAAAGAACTATATACTTCAAAACGATCAGAACCAGAAGTCAATATTCCAAAAATATTAAATCAGGAATCGGAAGAAATTGTGGATATCTAACAGAAGAAGAAATTACATCGGCTTTAAAGGACATGAAGAACGACAAAGCACCAGCAGGATTTTGCTAAAAATAATAATAATTTAAAACCCAGTTCATAACAAATCTGATAATAACTGACTCCTTAAAAATCAATAACAAAAATATCGAACAAGTTCACAATTATAAATACCTGGGCCACACTGGCATCGGAGCTGAGACGCTCCGTATTGGGAATGTGAGCAAACAAACGCTCCGTAAAAAAAATACACCAATGTGTACTACCCGTGCTTACATATACAAGATTTGGCTATGCAATGAAAAATGGAGAGATCAATGTTGGGAATTAACCTTAAAGACAAAATCCCTCTATTAAAATTGAGGATTCTAAGGTAATTTTGACTGTCGGACTTGCATTGTCTGTTTTTTCTAGTTTTCAATATTTCCAACGTTTCGACCAATAATGTTGTAAAGTGTAAATTTAGTTAACACTTAATAACGATCGGAAATATATTACTTTTTGAAACATGTAAGTATTATCATTAGAGAATTTACTAATCTTGTATCTGCTATTCTATATTTAGGAAATTCAATTATTCAGTGAATTTGAGAGGTATTTGCAGTTTGCAATTTTTTACCTTTCACTTCATACTACCATTTTTAATTGTAGCTTTAATTTATTTATTATTTCTGCATCAGACAGGTTCCAATAATAATAGTTTAGGATTAAAAAGAGACTTACATAAAAACTGGCAGCAACATAATATACTTCGTTAAGGAGGGATGTATATTACTTGTTAAAGCAGATAACAAACCGCAATATTATACATAGTATTTTCCAAAAGTGTTATACCTTTTAAATGTTCTATTTAATTTTTTATGTCAAGTAGTGTCGAAAAATAATAGCCTATTCACACTTCGGCGAACATATTTTAAATCGAATCGCAGCTTTAATATTTGGGAATAATTTAAATTCGTACCTATCAGATAAAATTTCAATATGTGGTCCGAGCAGGCAAGGCAACGTAGTGCCAGGACTGACAACAGGGACAACGTAACAATGGAACACTTCATCCGTTATTCGGCACAACAAAGCTACGAAGTGATATTGGAAATAGAATATTTCGCTCGGATACACTCTTTCATGGCCCAGCCGAATGTAAATAAGGGATGTAACTGATGCAAAGGGTTGTAGGATTAAACCGGAGAATTAGTTGCTGATGTTTAACAGGGCAGAACTAAGTTTCTATAAATGGAGTGAGGGGACATGCGATCATCCACTTTAGCGTTGATATCACTGAATCCATTTTTTTTTTAATTCAAATAAAGTTTAACAAACCGCCAAACAATTTACTAAGAACAAAATGAATGAGTTGCTATGATATTTAAAATTAAATATCTCTGCTTTGGGAAAAGAAACTTGATTACTGCCTTCGAGTTAAATAGGTTATTGAAGCAATTAAGCCAGAACCTAGATTTACTACCCTGAACACCTGTAATATCCTTATTCAGCACATATTTTTTATTTTAAGCACAAACGTGTCGATAACATTTTTTATGACTATTTTTTCTCAGTAACAATGTGTGATATTTGTGCAGTTGCGATAAATCTTTGTTATGTTAATCATTAGATTTTTCCGACCTTTATCTTATTTAATATACAGTGCTGGAACTTTGAAACGCATATTGGACATTTTTGGGCTATTTTTAAACTTAATTTTATTTAGCAATTCATCCGATATAGTAAAAACTATTCAATATAGAATTAATTTGCGGTGTTTAGACGATGGAGCAATTATTGCTGGAAATAATTCTACAGTTTTGGACGACTTTAAATAAGAAATGCGTAATTTCAGTTATTTCTGACAAAACCTATGCTAATATTTTCTAAATTTAGAAAAGGTGCACCGGATGATTTACAGGTGCCGTTTGATAAAGTGAGAGAGGCTTTAAAAAAAAATGTTGTTTTAAATCTATAACTGAAAATATTAAATATCTTAATAGTCAGATCGGATTTTATTTACTTAAACATTGATTTACAATACCCCGTATAACTTTCTTACTAAGATGGGCTCCTTGTTGGAATACGCCAATCTCTCTGACTATCAATCTGTTTTAAAAACTACTCTTCAAAGTGTAATTAATTGCAATTTTGACAATAAGTTTTTTAAACAAAGTAAAATTTCTGTTAAAAATGTTGGTCATGTTATTCGAGACTCTTCCACACTTTGTTTTTCCGCGTTTTTAAGTTTGGTTAACGATGTAACAAATTTGCTTGAAATAATTTTACCTTAAATATTTTAAATTGTTCTGACCTTGACTCAAATTTTGCTCCAAATTCTTGACTTTCACTTTACAATCTGGAAAAGATACCGGATGAATTACCACGTAGACAGAAGAATTTAGTTTGGAAGTTTTGTATGGTTCTATATGTCCGAAATGGGCTAAACTCCAAAAAATTGTGGAACGTACGTCCAGACACAGGCTGATCAACGACATAATCAGGAGGTATCTGATAACTGCGGATCACGCAGTTATAGAACCGCGTGGAGTTTGTCAAAGCTATTGAAATATGGAAAGCGAATGGAGTGGATGGTATGACACAGGTTCCTCGAAAAGCAGTTAAGGCATTGTTATGGGAAGCTACGTGCAAACATACCCTTGCTGATTCTTATATCAAACAAATATGTGAAAGAGCAGGTAACGTTGCACGTAGCGGAGAATTACAATTCAAAGAGGTAATGTGACTTCTGTGTTAGGGACTACCAAGAATGGAACAGGTTTAGATGAATTTTTTTATATTTGATTTTTAAATTTAATTTTATTTTTAATATTTTATATTCTCTATATTTCTCGAAAAATGTAAAAGATATTAAAGTGCGGTTCTCGGCAAATGAGAGACCATTTAATGGTTTATAGGTGCCTTGAATTGGATCCTAATTCATAAATACAGGGTGGTAAACAATACAGTTTAATTTTTTTTCAAATTTCGTTTCTGCCCTACTAAAAATAAAAAAGAATTTTATTGATTGTGGTGGAATCAATAAGTCAAACATAAAAACTAATTTCAACGATTTTTGAATAATTGTATCAGAAAAATGAAAATTTTACTAAAAATAAACTTTTTAAATATCGACACTCTGTTTTGGTTTTTTACAAGAGCATTAATGTACTGTTTAACTACTTAAAAACTAAATTATACAGGGTGTTAGAAAAATATGGATTTAAGGCTGTTCAAGACAATTTTTCTAAATTTGACCCTTACCACATTTCATTAATTTAGAATCGCACCAAAAAAACATTTGCGATATTTTCTAAAATACAAAGGAAATTTTTGGGATTTTTAATTAAAACACGGAAACGGGTTCCATCCAATTCAAAGTACTTATAACCCATATATATATATATATATATATATATATATATATATATATATATATATATATATATATATATATATATATATATATATATATATATATATATATATATATATATATATATATATATATATATATATATATATATATATATATATATATATATATATATATATATATATATATATATATATATATATATATATATATATATATATATATATATATATTCATTATATATATAAAATATATATTAATATCTAGGGTTTCATTTCATTCCGAGAAACCCTTAAACTTAATATTTTTTTAATCTACCATCTCAATTTTTGATATTTTTATTTGTTCAATATATTCAGGGATTTATCAAAAATTCCCAATATATTTCAAATTTTTTTATTCTAATTTAGAACTTTCTACCTAAAGCGAGTCGTATTCATCAAATTTATATTAGTTAGTAGCGCAATATATAGTTCCTAAAAAAAAGTTTTTTTATAAGGTGCACCTTAAAAAGCAACATATATCGAAATTTCATTATCTGTTTAAAAAAAAAAGAAATAATGTTAACTCCAAAAACAAGATCATTGTAGTTTGCCATAATTTCTGATAATAATTTTGAAGACATTGGCCTTATATACCGAAACGGATTTTTTATGTTGCTCCATATTTGGTGCAGTAATGGCTAATCAATCTTATACCACGTTTCACCTTGAAAGACCAAAGGCAGCAATAAAAATTTACCATAGAAATACCGTCAGATCTGATAAGTTATATACATTCTTAGAACGCCCCACTAAGCATCGAAAATATAATTTAAGTATGGTCATCTAAAGTGTCCGCCATATTAATTGCGGATCTATATCTATTATATGAGAATTTTCTCAATAATAGATTTCAAGTTATATTGGTGGGCTCGATTTAGTTTTGTATTACACAATAAAAGAGGGTGTCAAGAAATCTGAAATATGGGATTTTTATTTCAATTGTTTAAATTTGCGTTAAATTGTATAATGGGTTTCTAGTTATATGATGTATGTTAAAACCTTCTAAACTTGAAATAAAACATCGTATATGTAATATTAATTTTCTAATGACATCCAGTTATATAAATATCTGCAAATTTAGTATTTTTTTGATATGCTTCAAATAACTACAAAAATGAAGTGGCGCTCATTGGCTCACAACTGTAAAACTGTAATGGCGCACAAATTGTCGTCGAAAACTATACAAATTTAAATTATTTAAAAGAAAATTTCAAATATTTTAGATTTACACTCGGTATGATCGTATTAGCAAAACTAGATATTTTATCAAAAACAAAACTTAATAGAGCGCTCAATATAACATGTCCAGGTGCAATATAAAAAGTGAGTTTTCACTGCTAAGTAATTTCCATACTAAAATTGGAGCATAAAAAAACCGTTTCGGTATATAAGGTCAATGTTACCAAAATTGTAATCGGAAATTTTAGCAAATTACTATGTTCTTATAACATTATTTCCTTCTATTTTAAGGGTTAATTAATGAGATTCACAGATATGTTACCAGGTGACTTGCTTTAAGCGCTCTTTGCATAAAATCTATGTTAAAGAACTACCATCTTATATAAATTAATACGAATCGTTTTAGGTAGAAAGTCCCAGGTAAGAATAAAAAAATATGTAAAACAATTTTTGAAAAAAACCCTGAATATCTGAATAAAAAATAAAAATATCAAAAATGGCGAATTTTTTTTCTTTATTTAAGGATTTTTTGGTATTTAAAAAAAATTTTTCAAAATGTTTTATGTTTTAGTTAGAATCCGATACAGTTGATTTTTTATTACGGACCTGGCGTACATTTGTCAAACTACACAGACGAGTTGAGAGTTTAAAGACTGCGGTGGCTTTAGCATATGGAGGCGACGTGAAATTTTCACACGAAGACTTAATTAATATTACATTTCGGGGAGTTCCCCCGGAAAAAAAGGGTTTCGCGTGCCGCGAACCGAAATAAGCCGACTTTCCGAGATAAAGCTTTTTGTTAGACAAAAGTTGATACAACTATCTATCTATCTCTTTGTAAGTTTATTTTGAGAATAAACTGAACGCATAGAGTCGTGTGCTTGTCGTTTGACGTAGGCTTAAGATAAATGTTTGAGGTTTCAAGAATACATTCTTTGCTTGAATTTAACCATTGACTTTATATACGACACGAGACCTAAAAAACCACCACACTTAATTAGCTTTAAAAGTTCAGTTTTGTTTATGTAATTTACATAATTGGAAATTTTAATTTTTAACCCATATTTCCAATACCAAACTATAAATAGCTTGTCAATAATCAATAAAATAATCTCTATATTATTCCCAACAATACAATCTTTAAAAAAAGTACTAATATATTTAAATTGAACTTATGAGTATTATTTTTTGATAGGCAAAACCGAGGGCTGGATAACTTAGCAGAAATCTGTACACAGATTTTAAATCTCCTTCAAAAGAATTTAATTTTTAAAAATGAGAAAATTCAGTATATAACAGATGCCTATCTCATATAATAATTGATGAAAGCATCTGTATAAAAATTAAGTAAATAAAATGTCATACAAAAAGCTTTTATACAGGCTACCTCAAACGTTAAGGTCAAACATTCTTTAGGGAATAGATCGGATCAGTTTCAGTAGTAGTTTGACTGTCATATCGTTTGGTTGTGTTTTGTTTGCCTTCTTCGCAGTCCAGCGGCTACGCAGTACGTATGTATGTGTGTTTCTTTTTAGTTCTGTTTCGTTTTCTCTTGGTATTTTCACGAATCGTACTACGATTTTTCTTTTACAATGGCTGAATACAAGGGTGAAAATTGCCGTAAAGAATTCTCTGAAAAAGACAAACATAATAAACTTCGTTGTAGTGGCGTGGGCCTTGGTAAAGCTAACACAAAACTCCTGATGTTGCAAAAATCAACCCACCTCCGATTTTTGTGTGCACTGTGTGACTTCCCCAATTTGAAACATCTCAACGATAATATCACAAAAGTATCGCAAAATTTGATTCCTCGCGAACTTTTTGACTCGCTCGCCAACCGTGTAGCCCAATTGTCAAGTAGTGTACCGACAATTTCTGAAATGTATGACATTTTGCTGAGGAGTGAATCCAGGTGGGACCTCTTGGAGAAAAAGATTGACGATGTCTATAAACTGTCAGAAGAGTTTTCCACTTACAATCCTGATATACTGTTAAAGTCCTTAAGGGATATGGAACAGAATATTTTTAATATTTCTGAAATCCTCTTCAACAATGCTAAAGAAGCGAGAAAAATCTAACTACAGGACTCATCTTCTTTTGAAGTAAAAGCAGGTATTGATAACATAAAGAGTAACCTAACTAGTGTAAAGAAAAATAAGACTTTTGAAAAATAATTTGCGTAGGCTAGCAACATGCTTCACTGCGTAAAGGAAAAGGAAAAGTTGCACCTAATCAATCATAACTCAAATATTAATTTTAAAATTGGGACCCAATCAAGAAACTCTGCTGAAAAGCTTTTAGGCAGCAACCTGTGGCCTCATGACGTTGTAATAAAATGGTCAGCTGAATCCGGTCCGTTAAAAAGATCTGCAGCTAACCACCCTCCTCCCACCACAACCACGAAACTGCACTCCGGCAACTCACTGGATGTCTCCTCTCCAGTTACTCAAAAGGGTATTATAATAACTTCAGAAAAAGAGGCTATTCCTGTCCGCAATTCAAGTGCCTTTTTTGAGCGACAACTGCTACAGTGTTTCCAAGAAGGCTCATCATGTCCAAGAACCCGCTTTTGATCCACTGACTCCCCCAACAGTAAAGCTTACGTTGGCTGAAAAAAGTTTTGATATCCGTTTCCTCATGTCAAGACTAAGCGAGCCTGCCATTTTAAAGGCCTTTAAGTTATATCTCGCCTTTCTACATGATCAACCTGCGTCAGTTCTCTTTGAAGGGTTTACAAATACCAGCACCAGACTGTTTTTGACTTTTGAAGGCATTCCTATAGATGATAAAACCTTGCATAAGATTTACTACGACTTCCATGATGCTTATGGATTCACTAGAGCAGAAGTGGAAACCGACCTCGCTGTCTACAAATCCAATGTAACTTCAGAGAGAACGATCCATCTTCAAAGGATCAGAGAATGCCACAAAAACTACTTTTCCAGCAATTCCCCGAAAAAAATCTTAGTATGGTTCTAATTAATATGGCTTTTCTAAGAAATAAAACTGACGAGTTGTACCTATTTCTAGAAGAATTGGAGTTCCCCCAACTTGTTGCAGTTACTGAGCACTGGCGGAATCTTAACAATCCCTTTTATGTAGAGATATATTCCACAATAGCTAGATATGACAGAAATAACTCAGCTCATGGAGGAACATTGATTTTTTCTCTAAATGGGAATTTCGCAAATTTGACCATTTGTTAGTAGATAACTTTTTTGAATTTTCTATAGTAAATGTATTTATAGATCACCAAATTCTGATGTACAATTTTTTTTTAATTACCTGCTAAATTTGCTAGATAGTCTATCAGTAAAATGCAGGAAAATTCTATGCGGGACCTTAATATTGACTATGCTACTATTGAGCCACCCAGAAATATTTAATTTCTATATTCGACTCTTTCGGTCTTGCAATGCATGTATCGTCTCCAACTAAAATTTCAAAATACACTTCTTCTATCAGCGATTACGTAACGTCTGATTTTTCTCCATCAGAGGTTTAATCTCAGGTTTGTTACACAGGTCTTTCTGACAACGAAGCAATATTTTTCAAATTTAGTCTTTCTCTTAGGCCCTTATAGAGATCTCGATATAGGGGCAGAATTTTCTCGTCCGCTAATTTTTCAGAATTTCATAATATTTGCTTAAACACCGACTGGAATTTTGAATTTGAAAATGTTAACTCAAATTTTAGAGCTTTTTTAAATAAAATTTTAAGTTCTTTTAATAGGGCCTTCCCGCTTAAGACTATCAAACCTAAGCGTCATAAACCGTGGGCCACGAAATAACTACGCATTTCTGCTAAAAATATGCGTTTCCTCTTATAAATAAAAAAATTCTCCAACTCCATTCTTATTCTCGACTATACCTCTAATTATAGGAGTATCTATATTAAACTAATCAAGTCAGCAAAAAAAATATACTATCAAAAACGTCTAACAAAGTCTAAAAACGTTTCAGAAGAAACCTGGTCCATTATCAATGACCTCAGAAATACATCAGTGTGACTCCTAAATGATTATTTTATTAATGTAAGCAAAAACGTTACCTCTGGTATCTCGCCAAGTTTGGAACCTCTTTCGTTTCTTCCTCCATCGAAAAATGTCGCTGATATCCTTTTCTTATGCCCTGTTAGAAGCATGGAACTATTCAAAGAAATGAATAACATCACAAGCAAATCTACGTGTAGCACTAATGGCCTATCAATTAAAATATTCCTGAACCTGCCGCTCCCAGTCGTAGAGGCCCTTACAAGACTAATAAATGAATCCCTTGTACAGGGTATATTCCCTAATAGCCTTAAAACAGCTATAATTATTCTTCTTTATAAAGGGGGCGAAAAAACTAACTCTTGCAATTATGGCTTAATTACTCTACAACGTCAAAAATCATTGAAAGTTTACTAAAGAATAGCCATTTCTCCCTAAACATCACATAATATCCCTGGATCAGTTTGTAAGGGCAAATGGTTCTGATTCTGATTGTACATTGATTACAAGTGGAGTCCCTCAGGATCTTGGGACCTATTCTTTTTTTGTCATACATTAATGATATTGTTGTGACCCCATTATTTTATAGTCATTTTATTTGTGAATAGTCTTAAGTATTATATATTCATTAGTCTAGAGATAGTTTGACACGTAAATGCAATATTTAGAAATACATTATATTTCGGCGGAACCTTCCGACAAAAGCTGCTTTAATGGTCGTTTATTGCAAGGGAAATTCTAAGTAAACAATATGTATTTTAAATTCTACTTCAAATTCTATTTTATGCACGTTCTTCCGCCCCAAATATTATTATACCCGAAAAAAACCTATCATAAACTCATTTACACTATGTCGATAAAGCTTGGGAAGGTTCAGCTATAAAAACATTAAAAGAAACCATTGTAGTACAGTAAGCAGTGGCGTAGCAAATACTCCCCAAATTACTTTTATAGACACCTTTTTTAATCAATTTTACAGATACGCTACTGCATCTCAAATTAGGGAATTCATATAAAAATAAGTTCTAGGTAGTCAGTATAAAGTAGGTCAGTCATTATGTCAGTACTATATTGTCAGTAGAATTAAGTCAGTAGACACAGTAAGAGTAAAGATTTGTTAGAAGTAAGAAGTGTCCCTCTTGTACAGAAGATAATAGAGAGATTTGAAACAAGTTGAAGTGTTTACATTTACTACCAGTGCTAATACAAAATACTAAAATTATTAAATCATAACAGTGGTGGCATTCGGCGAGTAATAAAAATATTAAAACATAACATTGGTGGCAGCGGTGGGATATACTACCCCGTGTTTTCTGAAGGAGCGCCTAGAACGCAGCAGGAATCACACCAGTTAAACCACATCGGTATACCAAAGACAGGAAGTTTCAACAGACTTGGAGGAGCGCCCAGTACGCAACAAGTTTCGAGAAGAAGAAAGAAAACGAGGAAATTCGCCTTACGTTCCAGCTAACTAAGGATGAAGCTGTACGTTTTTTTCTTTTATTTTCCTGTTGTGGTGACACTATTTGTTTTTTTTATATGTTATGCATTTTTGAAATTATATAGATATATTTATTTTGTGAAAGGTACTGCAAATACGTTGTGTGTTGAAAAAGTAATTGAATAATCGACCGTATAACTTATCTATATTTAAATTTTTACCCAAAATTTTTATTAGTATTTAATCTTTATAATTTTAACAAACAAAAAAATGGCTGAAGGAAAAGATGCAATTGATGTATTAAATTTAATAAATTCATTTGACGGCTACGGCGATGGAAATTCTCTTCAATTTTTTCTAAAAAACTGTGACGCAGTAATGCATATTGTGAAAGAAAATGAAAAAAATAAATTAGCTAAATTAATTTTTGGTACTAAATTAAAAGGTAAAGCTCAAGAGGTGACACAATATAAAGAATTTTTAAATTGGGACGAAATTAGAGATTTTCTTTTAGAGCAGTTTACGGATAAAAGACCGCCTTCTCATTTTTTAACTCAAATAATGAATATAAAACAAAACTTTAGGGAAACCGTTACAGAATATGAAGATAGATTAAGATACCTGCATAATAAATATAAAGAAACTTGTCATTTAAATTATGAACATAATTCTGCTAAGGTATTAATAGAAAATTTAGAGTCAATTTTAGTAAACACGTTTAGACAAGGGCTAAATGATGAAAAAATACAAATTCGAGTAATTGCTGAAAACACAACAGATTTAGACAGGGCATTATCATTAGCAATCGAAATGGAACTCGAAAACAACGTTAGAGCAAAAAATTCAAATTTTAAAAATGTAGGTTTTGTGGGTCAGGGAAATAGAAATTTTAATAACCAAAATCCTAAACTTTTGTGTATGTTCTGTCATAAAAATAATCATATAACTTCTCAATGTAGGCAACTTATACAATACGAACAAAATATGGGAAGAAATAATTTTAATAATCCTAATTATCAAAGCTTCAGTCCACAACAACATTTTAACGCAAATTCTTCAAATGGGCAAAATTATAACGGGGAACAACCTATTAATGCTAGAAGTAATTTTTCTTACAGGGGAAACGATAATCATAATTACAATCAAGGTGCAAGTTCACGAAATTTTGACAATAATTATAATGGGAACAATTATCGTCAAAATTATACCAATCCCCGTAGTTCAAACAGACCTCAAATGCTTTCAGAGATACCTCAACAACAGCGACGATACCGTCCTAACTGTAATAATGAACCTGTCAATAATTCTCATCAAATACAAACTATAACGTCTCTACCCCCCAGTAGCCTCCAACACAATCTTAGTATTTCTCCTCCACAACCAACTCGTAATAATTCAAATAATGTGTCTCCTAAGTCAGTGTTATTCTCTAATAATTGTAAACAGTTAGATATAATTGAAATAACTTCATTGGGCACTAAAAAGTCAGAATTGCAAATTTTGTTAGATACAGGGGCTGATGTTTGTTTATTAAAGGAGTCGATTTTACAAGACTATTCAAAGCTGGAACAAAACTGTATTATTAAACTAAAAGGTATAAGTAAAGTAAAGTAAAATATTAATTCATCCTTTTCATATCGTACCAGATAGCATTCCTATAAAAAATGATGGAATTTTAGGCCGCGATTTTTTGAAAAATATAAAACTAAAATTAATTATGAAGAGGAAACTGTTTATTTTGAGGACAATTGCTTTAAGATTTTGCCTTCAGAGACTTTAACGACTATACCCCCAAGATGTGAAATGATAACTTATGCTTTGGCCAACGTTTCAGGTACTGAAGGTATCGTAAAATCGAAACAACTTGCTGAAAATCTCTATATAGGTTCTTCTTTGACCAAAGTACATCATCATAAATGTTTAATTAGTATTTTAAATATATCTAATGAACCCTTAACAATTGCGTTACCCAGAGTTAACGTGCAACCTATCACTGAAGGTGAATTTGACATTATAGGGCTTAGTCATAATAATAATAATATTGAAAATAACACGAATATAAATTACTTTGAACGTTTAGAAAAATTGAAACATTCTCTCAACTTAGAAGGATTAAATGTCGAGGAAACTAACTCACTTCTAGAAATTTGTGAAATTTTTATCGATATTTTTTATTTAGAAGGTGATGAACTCTCTTGTACAAACACAATAAAACATAAAATTTCTACAGACCCTACTAAGGGACCTATTAATATTAAACCCTATAGATTACCTTTTCAACATCGGGAGGTTATAAAAGAACAAGCCGATGCAATGTTAAAGGATGGAATAATTTCTCCGTCTTACAGTCCTTGGAATAGTCCCTTATTAGTAGTTCCTAAAAAAACTGATTCATCAGGTTTACCTAAATTTCGCGTGGTCGTAGATTTTAGAAAAATTAATGAAATAACTGCAGGGGATGCATTTCCATTACCTAATATTACAGATATTTTAGACCAATTAGGAAAATCGCATTATTTTACAACTTTAGATTTAGCCAATGGATTTCATCAGGTTCAAATGGACGAAAATGATAAAAATAAGACAGCTTTTAGTACTTTTACGGGGCATTTTGTTTACAATAGGATGCCTTTTGGTCTAAAAGGAGCTCCGGCAACCTTTCAGAGGTTAATGAATGCGGTCTTAAGCGGTCTTAGTGGCATGAAATGTTTTATTTATTTGGATGATGTCGTGATTTATGCTAATAATTTGAAAGAACATAATGAAAGGTTAATTGAGGTATTTGAACGGTTTCGGGAGCATAATTTGAAGCTTCAACCATTAAAATGTGAATTTTTAAGAAGGGAATGTTTGTGTCTGGGTCACATTATAACAGATTATGGCATCAAACCTGATCCTTCAAAAGTAGAATGTGTTTTACAGTTTCCTCAACCGGTAAATCAAAGAGAGGTAAAATCATTTTTAGGGCTTGTCGGATATTATCGAAAATTTATAGAGGATTTTGCGAAAATTTCAAAACCTCTTACCAAATTGCTCAAGAAAGATACGGAATTTAAATGGGACCATGCTTGTGATATTTCATTTCAAACGCCTAAAAATAACATTACTTCTCCTCCTGTACTACAGTACCCAGATTTTTCAAAATAATTCATTATAACTGCCGACGCAGGTAATTATGCGATTGGTGCAATTTTATCACAAGGAAAAGTTAATAATGATCGACCTATAGCTTATGCTAGTAGAACTCTTAATAAAGCCGAACAAAACTACTCAACGACAGAGAAAGAATTAGCGGCAATTGTTTGGGCAGTTAGACATTTTCGACCATATGTTTTTGGAACAAATTTTAAGATAGTTACGGATCATAAACCTTTACTTTATGTATTTAACATAAAAGACCCTGGGTCGCGTCTTACAAGATTTAGGTTAAAATTGGAAGAATACAATTTCGAAATTATTTATAAGGCCGGAAAGTTAAATACAAATGCTGATGCCTTAAGCAGAATGATTAAAACGGTAAACGCTGACATGATGGCAGATTGTCAAAAATTTTTGAATTGTCTGCAAACACATATTGTTATTAACACAAAATTAAAAGAAAACAACGCTAATTTATTTCAGATAAATAATTCAGATCCTATAATATTATTTTTTCCCAAATTTTTTAACAAAGAGCAATTTAATATTTTGGAACAAAATAATCAGATTAAACAATTTCTTGCATCATACAACGTTCAAAACGATTTAAAAATACCTTCCGTCTCTCAGTACCAAAACAACGACTGTAATATATTTTTACTCAATGATAATGAAAATATGTTGGATGACACAAATTATGAAAATATATGGTCTTGTCTACTAAAGTTAAAAAATCTTGTAAGTAACAAAAAACTTAAATTGTCATTTATTAAATATCATTACAACCCGTTAGTAAAATGGGAAATTATTTATCCCATGATAAGATATATTTTTAAAAACTCTAATGTAGATATAACAGTTTACAATAATAATTTAATAAAACCCTCTGAATCTGAAAAGGAAACCTTATTAGAAGAATTCCACAACTCTCCTTTAGGCGGTCATCAAGAAATTGCCCGTACACATAAAAAATTATCCCAATTTTATACCTGGAGAGGCATGAAAAAAAGACGTAAAAAGATTTATAAAAAAATGTGAATCTTGTCAAAAAAACAAATTATTGCGAAAAACATATATTAAATTCTAATAGAGGTATCTTTATTCAGTTACTTACAACTAATACTTGGCTGTTTGCAGTGCCTTGCCCTGAATCATTAACCATTTCATGTATTAATCAAAATAAACCAGTAGACGTTATTTTAAAAAATTGCGGCAGTGTCACCATAGGAAAACAATGCAAAGCGTATAGTGTTTCAACGATGCTCGTGCCTCACGGTAATGCCTTTCAGTCGAAAATATTTAGTGAGTTTGTTCCGCCATTAGAAATTAGTGAGGACTGTTGTGAAAAAATAAAAAATAATAACATTAACCTGACAGAAATTTTAATAAACGAAAATTATAAGACTCTTTCAAAGCACATTCCGGAACTGAACATCGCTAGCCATAAACTAGACGACATAGAAAAGCTAACAGAAAATCTTGAAAAAAATAATTTTTTGTCAACATATAATATTTCTGGTTCTGTTTTAGCTTACATTGTATCTGTTGTTGTATTATTATTTATTGTTTACAAAATATATTCAAAATGTATAAGAAAAACTTCCTGTTGTGGAATAATACCAAATATTTGCGTAAGGGTAAATCAAACCATTGAACCATCCCCGAGAAGTAATAGATATATAGCTCAGTATACTAGTGAAACTTCTAATAGAATTAATAATGATGATCACCCTGAGGACGTTCAACCAGGTATATCATACACGCCTCGCAGAACTATTGGTCACACGTCCTCAAGACGATCAATTAGATAAGTAATAATATTATGTTTTATTATAAGTAATAAATTTCTTTAGTAGAATCTAAGTAGATTTAGAATGCCTAATTATTATAAAAAAAAACAGTTGTCAATATTATATAGGTTAGTATAATATAGAATAAGAACATAGTTCATAGCAAATTATGTAAAATCATTTCGAACATAATACTTTTGTTAAATATTAGTATCAATTACAAGGATGTATATTTTGTATCATAATCTATATTTTAACTCAGGAACGAAATTTTCTAACAATTTCATTATTATAAAATCTCTCATTTAGGGGGGAGGTGTTGTGACCCCATTATTTTATAGTCATTTTATTTGTGAATAGTCTTAAGTATTATATATTCATTAGTCTAGAGATAGTTTGACACGTAAATGCAATATTTAGACATACATTATATTTCGGCGGAACCTTCCGACAAAAGCTGCTTTAATGGTCGTTTATTGCAAGGGAAATTCTAAGTAAACAATATGTATTTTAAATTCTACTTCAAATTATATTTTATGCACGTTCTTCCGCCCCAAATATTATTATACCCGAAAAAACCTATCATAAACTCATTTACACTATGTCGATAAAGCTTGGGAAGGTTCAGCTATAAAAACATTAAAAGAAACCATTGTATTACAGTAAGCAGTGGCGTAGCAAATACTCCCCAAATTACTTTTATAGGCACCTTTTTTAATCAATTTTACAGATACGCCACTGCATCTCAAATTAGGGAATTCATATAAAAATAAGTTCTAGGTAGTCAGTATAGAGCAGGTCAGTCATTATGTCAGTACTATATTGTCAGTAGAATTAAGTCAGTAGACACAGTAAGAGTAAAGATTTGTTAGAAGTAAGAAGTGTCCCTCTTGTACAGAAGATAATAGAGAGATTTGAAACAAGTTGAAGTGTTTACATTTACTACCAGTGCTAATACAAAATACTAAAATTATTAAATCATAACAGTGGTGGCATTCGGCGAGTAATAAAAATATTAAAACATAACAATATCACCAACCTAAGAATTAATGAAGAAATCTCTCTCTTTGCTGACGTCACAAGCATAACATAGAGTGATTTTGATACAACGTCTTTAAATTCTAATATTTCCAACGACCTTGTTATGATTAAGGCTTGGCCCCATTCCAATCGGCTTTGCTTCAATGTGGATAAAATGGTAGGCTTGTTTTATAAGGGGACTTCACAACCAGTTCAGCTACTATATTAAATACGTTGAGAAATAAATTAGCGCACTGCCAACACTACTTCCTGCATCATTTATTTTAGACACCGTCTGTTTGATAAGAAAACATATAAGCACATTCTCGGGAAGGCCACAACACGTATATCCTACCAGAAACTCTAGACATGACGTATACCTTCCCATTCCTTAAACAAAATGAATAAAAAATCAATTATTTACAACGCCATAAAACTTTACAATCATCTTCAAGAACATTTAAAAATAGTCCCTATGTTTGCACTTTTCCGAAAAAAAACCAAAGCGTACCTCATTGAAAGACTTTTTTACTGCGTTATTGATTTTTATAATGAATGTCATTAAAATGTTTTTTATTTTCTTGTTTATCTAAATTATATTGCTGCAAGGCATTTGAAAATATTTATAAGGAATGAACTGTCTGATAGTCCGTTAACAATAATTATTTTTGTTACATGTTAGATTAAAGTTATACATTTTCTTTTTTTTTTTAATATACTTTAAATACTTTATTAGTTCAGTACACTTTTTGTTTAACATCACTTATTTTGCTTGTATAACGATAACAAAATAGAGTTTAAGGTCGCGTAATTTTAATTTCAATATCATCAAAATTATTCACCTCGCATATGTATTGTTTATTTCCTTTTGTTAGGTCACTTGGGTTCATTAACCGCTTTACGACAATTTTACGAATATAACGAATGATATATTTACAATTTATGTATCTGCATTGACCTATCGAAAAATATGATTTTTTTTCGATCAATATTTCGTTTTTTTCATTGTTTTTTTTTGTATAAAGCTAAATTTCGCTTTGTCCATAAAATTGTAACAAGTTTTTTGCGACAATAAAACATACTTTTCTTTGTTTGTTTGGATCAAAATAAGATTACAAGTTAATATAAACTGTTTTCCTAATTTATTCCCTCGTCCTTCCTTAAATCCTTCCTTAAATGCTTACCAAGCAATTTACGTTTTGGTCTCTGACTTTTAAATCCACTGGTTCAATTAAATGAAATTTTAATATTTTATACAGGCCATAAAGGCGCATAGATATTTTACATCGTCCGGGAAGTCAGGAACGGAGTTGCGATTGAGGAAAGATTATTATATTGTATATATTATATTATATATATTATTAGAAAAAAATTTATATAAACTTTTGACATATTTTAATCCAGTCTATTCACTAGTTAATTTTATTGACTTTTAATGTTTGTTTTAAGTAACTTAAATTTATTTTCGATATTAGAAAGCTTAATGCTAATTGTAAATGGCCAATTCCATTTAATTTAACTGGACCATAAAATATAAATTTTCTTCTACTTTTTGAATGTCTTGTTTTCTTTTTGGCCATGTAAATCTTTTCAGATCTTCTTTGTAGAATTGTATGGTTCTCTTTTATCTATGTTCACAATTTTACCTATGAATCAGCTGATATCCTAAAACACAGCATAATATTTCTCTATCTGAATATTCAGCTTTATTGTGGGCTCCGTTTCTGGTTGACCATTTTTTAAGTCACTAAATTCTTCCATATAATCCGAGCTGCTATCATGTATTGATGAATAGAGGTCGAACATACTTTTCATATGAAGTATCAGAAGACCTCTCTTTCCATTGATTTTTATTTTTACGCTAAAAAGTAGCAAACATAATCCTAAAAGTCGGGTATAAATTTCAAGAAAATATTCTCTGCCGTTCAAAAGTTAGAAGGGGGAGACTATTTACGTCTGCACCCCGGTCCGCACTGTATGTTAATAGAACGTAATTTTTTTAAATACAGGGTGTCCGGAACATCAGGTGCCATATTTTAGTTTGAAATCCGGGTAATATGTTATACCTAATAAAAATTACCCAGAATTTTAAGCAGGATCTTAAATATACAATGAGCAAATAAACTTGTACATTCTACAGGGTGTCCCATTTTCGACAGTTTTGTGGGGTACCTCGCCTATTTTTAAAGAGAGAGTTGCCATTTTGGGGACATGGTACTACTTTATTGTGAAGCTCACAATGCAGTCAACCAAATGTTCGTAGCCCTTTTCGTTTCTGAGATACTAGGTGAAATTGAAAATATGGCATTTTGAGATCCCCCTCGTATCTAACCTTTAATATTCGCAAAGTTAAAAACTAACTCTTATATAGTTTTTTTATGTAGAATCCAGAACACAGTGGCCTGATGAGAATTTTCTTTATTATACATTTTTGGGTAACTGTGATACACAAGTGTGACTCATCATTGTACGAAATAAATCCTGATAAAAAAACTTAGTTCATCATTTAAAAAATGATAGCTCCCAGTAAAAAACTGAATATGCCTCTGGTGAGGCCTCTGGATTCTACACAAAAAACTATATAAGAGCCAGTTTTTATCTTTGCGATATGTTAAAGCATAACCGATACACGAGGGGAGACCCATGGTCCCAAAATGCCATAATTTTAATTTCAGCCTGTATCTAAGCGAACTGTAAAGATAAAACTAGTATACTGTTTATAGTAGTTACGCCATATCAATATTAATATAAAACAAATATTATAAAACAATATGTCGACGTACTAAATACTTACCTGATAAAAGCAAAAACGAAATCCCCTTAAAGTCCTTATTAACAAAAAAATCATAAGGAATAAAAAATAGCAGATTTTATGTTTCTTGAAACCGTCTGAAACTGACTCATTACATGCAATCGCCACCCAACTAAACGTCACAAACCGCAGTTTCATTGGGTGTTTGCGTTTCTTCTTCTGCGTTTCTTCTTCATGCGGATAACCACTAAGCTCGAGAAATATGTTTTTAGGTTGATTTAAAGGGATTTATGGGGATTTAATATGATTTAAAGAGATGTAGGGTAATTTAAAATAATTTAACTGATTAAACATATTTTTTTCTGCAGTGTACACAGATTTAAGGGAGTTATCCGCCCCTTATCCAAAACGGAAGCATTCCTCACGTAAACTTCGTATTTAAAGTAATTAGGAAACTCATACCGAAAGTGCAAATCCAAGGTCATTTAAGTTCAAATAAAAGCGGGAAACTGTATAGTGTCTGGAATTAACTTTTATTTATTTCACTCTTAATTTGACTATGGATACCCAGGGCACCTACCATCTCTAAACCTACTAACAAATGCGACCAAGTTATTTCCAACTGTCAAAAGAATACCAAGTCCTTGAAAATGAAAATAAATTATTTTAGAAAATTGTAACAGAACACTACACAATATATCCAACCGAAAAGGGCGAAGTCGCCAAGAGTGTATAATTTGTTCTCTTTAAAGTTTCTAAAAAATTCGCAAATCACTAGAAATCGATTTGAATGACACTATACCATAAAAAAATTATATACCATCGAGAAATAATAAAAAAAAATAGACAACTTAAGATTTATACGCCTTTGTTGTTATACAATAAAACATATTTAACCTAAATAAATAATATCGCTGCAGGTATTCTGAAGACGAGGTTTTATTTGCTTTTCGTAGTACATGATAACCCATGTTATCTGTTCTCAGACATACTTGAGCACATATGTCACCCGAAATCAAAATTAAATCGGCATCCGCATACTGGCGTCTCCTCATAATAGAGATGTCTCTACGCTGATAGAGCCATGAAACAACGCACAATATACATACCGGGCAGGGAGTCCCATTATTGTATAGCATTTCGCAATAAAAGGGGAACATCGAATAGAGTCTAGGCATGTCGTTTAGTGATTGAAATGGGACTAATATTCGATTAATAATTATTATGGTTTGTACTCGGTATTCGGTATTGAATGGGAATATCTCGAGGGCCCTGAGCCTTCCTTTGTTAGGCATTAGTAGATTCTCAATAGTAAGTTTGTTATTTCTTTTTTAAAATTATCTAATGAGAACATTATAGAAATTTTTACTAAAAATAATTGCCATTAATTCATCTCCGTTTTCAATTCCTAGAACATTTCTAACCGATTAGTATAAAGATTTCTAGTTGCATGGTTTATAAAGGTAAGGTGGCTTATTTAAGCTGCAGCACTTTATTAAACAAATGGTAGCCCTTTTGAGAAACCAAATCAAAATATACCCGTAATTTATATGATAACACACTCAATATATCATTACATGATAGCAGCTCAAATTTGGAGATATATTTGTAATTTTAGTATATATTTTTGTAAAGTCTCTTCATTTTCTGCTGTTGCGATTTCGCAAGACGAGGCATGACGGCAGTGACTATTTAGAATTAACCTTGTTGTGTTTTCGGAACACCGGGCACAAACACAACTAGACTATTAGCTGTTAGTTTATTTGGGATATTTGGTTTTAGGAATGGTGCTAGATATAGAAATGTCGGTTTCGTCATTACCGGTTAATTCCCGAAGTTGTTTAAAAGTAATATATAAATCAAGAGCTATTTGGCTCCTCCCGAGCCTCGTAACTCGACCGACGAGGATAGCGGTGACAAAGATTTTGGAGGAACTTTCGACAATTTAAATAATATACAATCAGAGTCAGAAGCAGAAGCTGTGGTTCATCTTTTTGAACAAAATGATATTAGAGGGTTGATAAAAATAACATCGAATTCATCCAAGAAAATGTGGATGGCGATTTTAAAATTGACCGATTTTAAAGAAATAGAGGAAGTTGCTGAGCCATTAGCAAAAAAATCGTTAAAACTGTTACGTAGCTGGATCCAAAAAGATGTATCTGTTGATAATCCGCTAAATGTTCGACAAACACAAAAGAATGCAGAATGCAATTATGCTTTGGTGTAATTTTATTCACGTCCACTGACTCCCTTGCAGATATTTGATTTTTGTAACGACAAACTTTTGTTACATATGGTAAAAGAAACCGTTCGTTACGCAATTTGGATTGTTCATAAATTAGAATTCGGGGGAGATGAGCTGAACACATTCATATGTATTTTATTAGTTAATGTAAACTCCCGGAGACGCATGTACTGGGAAGAATGAGATGACGTTAGAAACATTATGATTTCAAATAGCATGCGTCGAAACAGATTTGAGATAATTATGAGATTTCTCCACTTCAATAATAATCATGCCATAGACCGAATAGACAGAACATAAAATATATCAATATTTCAACATGCTCAGAGAGTTTTTCGGTGAATATCCTGCTTGGGAGACTCAATCCAGCATCGACAAAGCAATGATCCCGTACTACGGACGACATGGAATGAAACAACACATAAATGGGAAGTTAATACGTTTTTGGCTATAAAAGTTGGTGTTGGAATCTAAAACCTGGTTATGTGATTGATTTCACATTTATCAAGCCAAGGGTCAAGAAAATAAATATAAAAAAGAGTTTGGTCTTGGAGGTGGAATTATTTTACAGTTCGCCGAGCTTATACCTAAAATGGAGAATAATGAATATATTATTATGCCGCACTGTTAATATGCAGATAATTTATTTCACCCTTAAAACGTATAGACAATTTAACATCTAATGGCATTGGATATGTTGGCACACTGAGATGTAATGGAGTTTAAAAATGTCCACTCACAGAAGTTAGGAACAAGTCGGCACGCGGTCAATTCAAAAACTATTTTGATTAGATTAACAAAGTTCTCATATAATAATAATAATAATAAATCGGCTTTTATTTGTGACATAAAAACACACAGTATAAAAAAAGAAAGAACATCACAAATGCGCAAACCACCCGGGGCGAGATTTAGCTCAACTAGTTATTCTTACATCGAACCCTAGATGGTTAAGTTAAGATAGACTTAATCCTAGTTAAATTACAAGTAACTATATCTATATTTACATACACAACTACACACAAAACACAAATTAACAGTTTAAGGGAGAGAGGAGAGAAGAATGTTTTTTTTTTTTTTGCAAAAATTAATAAATGCTATTGCATTGCTAGCAATTGGCGATGCAAATGGAATGACAATAGTATCGATACTCTGTCTTCTAACTGTCAAGGAATTACACCAATTCACTAAGTTAACAGATATTCGTTTTCTGAAAGTAAAAGGATTAAAATTACTCAACCAAATTTAATAAAGAATTACTATGAAAATATAGGCGGAATCTACAAAGTGGATTTAAACGTATCGTACTATCGCACAAGTTTGAGGTCAAAGAAGTGGTACTAGCCACCCTTTATTTGGGGATTGGATGTTTCTATACAATATGCTTGTCTGATCTACCGTAAAATGCGGAAGCGGTTCCAGACCCACCAGAAATTGATTTGCTACAGTTTAGGCATGTAGCAAGAGCACTACTTACCCGTTTTGGAACGCCTCCGAGCAGCTCAGGTCATGTTCAATCAATTCCAAAACAAATAACAATAGATGCCAGATATGATATTATAGGATACCTGATTTGTTCTCAAGAAAGCGTTCTTTGTCACTACACACTACGACTATTAGAAAATGTTCTAAATGTAACGTAGCTTTACATGAGAAATGTTTTGTCAGATATCATACTGAATAAGGTTAGAATAAGTCTTGAACGATTTATGTATTCCGTTTTCTCGTTTCTTTTATAAATAAACATTTAGAATTATGTTCTTAAAAAAAATGTTTTTTTAATTAGTTGTACCTTATCTGCCCGGTGTTTTTGCAACAGCTCTTTTTGAACAAAAAATGAGGTGGCAGTCAATAATAATACTTATAGACCTTGACTTAGATACGTATACATACATTTTATTGTTACCAAAATTTTCAAGAAAAAAAGTTCTGGACACTAGTGGGTTAAGTTAGCGATGGCGAGCCAGCGTCCTACATAAATGAATTCTCTGATTACTACCAAAACAAAACAATCACCGAGTAAATGTGAGACTTTATCATTTTCCTTTAATTTATTTGTCGCAATATAGATCAAATAATGCTTCATCAATCTGAAATATTTTGTTAAATAAAAAAACACTTACCCATGAGTTCAAGCGTGTCAAATTGCAATTCCTTTTCGACCTTTCTGCTGCTATTGCACAAGACATATTCACATTGCATGAGGTCAAGATTCTGAATGAGAACTAATGAGCAGAGTTTAGATAATTACATCCGACCTGTTCTCACCGATGCGTGTCCCTTTGTAATGATTTCTTTCTACATATGATGGAGCATGTAACCCGCGTCTCTATTGAATCCTAAACTTCATTTTATAATATCGGGAATTGAGGCAAGAAGCTTGGTATCCGTTATATTATTAATATTATATATTCATGTGTCCTATTGAGTGCTGGTGTTTAGCGACATCTGATTGTACAATTTGGTTTTTGCCTATAAATCATTCTTGCTCCTTAAATCTAGTACACACACCTCGTTTTCTCGATATCTGCTTTAACGTAGGAACAGGATATTTTATAAACGCCTTCTGATTGCAAAATATCTTTTGGCCATCTTAAATTGGAAATTGTGCGAATGTTGGCTATCCTTAGAATTCCGGCAAACTTTATCTTTGATACTATTTGTCTGGGAATATGGTAATGTCTAATCCAACGTAATATGTGTAGTATAATATCCGTTTTTCTTTTATGTTTCAGTCAGTTTCTCTTTTTTATTCGGAATTGAATTCGCATCACATATTGAAATAGTCCTAAAGACTAAATGACTAACAACTAACCGTTTCTGAGATAAATGACACAGAATAACTTGAGCGATCTATATCTGATATTATAAAGGACTTGGATACAGGAAAAGTATCTATTATGGTGTTGCTTGACTTCTCTTGAAGTTTTCGATGCCATTAATCATTCGCTTATGTGCGCTAAGCTTAAACACTATGGATTCACGGCGAGAGCACTGAACTTTTTTTAATCGTACCTTGAGCGAAGATGTCAGCGGGTTGAAGTGGGAGACAATAGGTCTTTCCTTCGAACTGTCATCTCAGGAGTGCCACAAAGAAGTAATATTCGAAAGAAATCGTATCTCAGCCTTAAATTGTTGTAAGATAATAAAAACATACTACCACAAAAACTTAAAAAATCGCTAACCGAGTCAGTTGTTCTATGTAATTTTGATTATTGTAGTTTTGTTCATGCTCCTTTCTTAAATAGTATTGAAAAGGGGAGAATACAGGTTCAAAATTCATGAGTTCGGTTTATATTTGGACTTAAGAAATTTAATCATATTTCCCAATATTTTAAAGAACAACGTTGGCTAAATATGGCCAATCGCCGCGAATTGCGCTTCGCAATTTTTTTAAATATGTCTCGTCCAAGTTATTTACAATACCGGCTTATTCCACGCGACCAACTTCACACTGAAAATATTAGAGATCAAACCCTTCTGACTATCCCAAGGCAGTCAACTGTAATCTTGCGAAAAGGTTTTACGTATCAAGCAGTCCAGCTTTACAATAACATACCCCAGCAGATAAGAAACTCCGAGAGTGTCAAGGCATTTCATAAACTTTGCAAAGCATTATTGCTTACGCGTCAGTATCTAGATCTCTGATGCTATAGATATCCTCTCTTTGTATGTTGTTATGAATATTATAAATTGTAGATTTTGTTAAAACTATTTATTTTTATAGTGTGTTTTTTTTGTTTGTAAGTTGTATTAAAATTTTTTTGTTCTACTTAAGTTTCAAACATTATATTTAAACGTTTTTGCTATTTTTAGTATTTAGTTCAGAGCATATGAGTGTATAACGGGCCCTTTAAGAAAGGTTAAGTGTAAGAATAGGTGTTAAGCTAAACTTCATCTTCTTTGAGGTGTCGGTGGGATTATTCCCAAAACATTTTAGTAAGAACATTTTTGTAATTTCATTTGGAAATAAAAGACCTTTTATATTATTATTATGATTATCTAGAACACCGATCCTTTTCTTTTGTCTTAACACATCAAGAAAGGAAATGGCACGATTTGATGATATCTTCGACTAGCTCTTGGAGCAGTTGCGAAGTTGTAACCTCCAGAGAGAACCGATTCCTCTGCTTTTGTTAATGAAATGGAAAATAAACATATAACCATATTCTGTAGTAGCTGGTTAAACACCTGAATTCTGCTCACCGAAGTTCCTTTATTGTTTCGATATATTTCTCGGTTTCCTGTAAACAGAGCGAACCGTTCCTTTTCTTTTGTTCTATCACATCAAGAAAGGAAATGGCACTATTTAACTCAACTTTTGCAGTGAATGTTGTATTAGAAAATAGTTCATTAAGATGACCTAAAAACGTAGTTAAATTTTCTTCTCCATAAAGCCATAATATAAAAGTATCATCGACCCGTCTAAATCAACAATTAGGTTATAAAGGAGCAGAGCTTTAATTGTTGTCTCAAAAGCTTACATAAGGTTGTCCGCTACCGCAGGAGCTAGTGGAGATCGCATGGCTGTTCCCGAGAGTTGCTCATAAAATGTACACTGAAAAATGAAATATATAGATGTTAAGCTTCCTTCAATTAATTCAATTAAGATCAGATCGAGATTTTTATATTTCAATACGTGTGAAATTATGTAAACGGAATCGCCAATAGGACTATTTGTATAAAGAGATTCAAAATCAAAACTTCCCTACAAATGTTTGGAGTTTTTTTAAATAAAAATTAGATCATTCTGTAAAAGGATTTAAGATATTGGCTAAATATTTACCTATTTTTAAACAAGCAGTCCCTATTGCACTGAAGATGGTGTGTAATGGTATATTGGCTTTATTTACCGTATAATGGGACTTTTCGAACCGCTTGACTTCAATTTCTTCTTTTCTAAGTTTAGTAAATTCAAAGCCTTGATCGAGTTGCAAATTTTCTTTTCAATTTTATTAGTTGGATATATTTGTATTGCCCTATATCTGTCATCATGAGGTAACGTGTCTATTTTCTTGACATATTTGTTCTTTTCCGTTATCAAGGTTTCATTATCTTTATCTGCTGGTAGAATTATAATATCTTCTTTGTCGTTTTGGCTGTTTTTTTGTTTTTTTTTACTGCCGACAAGTTGTAGTTTGGCGGTTAAAAAATCCAATCTTCACGGTTTCATACGAACTGAGTCCTCCTGTTCTTGGGGAAGTTTTCAAGTGATATTCTATACACTGCGTATTATATCTTTGACTTGAATTGATCTTGAAACAATTGCGAAATTGTAACCTCTAGAGAGAACCGATTCCTCTGCTTTTGTTAATGGAATAGAGGACAAATATATTACCATATTCTGTAGGGGTTGTATAAACACCTGAATTTTGCTCAGCAGAGCTCATTAAATGTTTCAATATCATACAGTAGAGATTCCTGAAGATGTCTAGTGTTATTGCAGGCGAAACGAAAGAAAGTAATATCAATTTGACATGGTTCTCATTGACGAACCACATCTTTAGTTGACTTCAGCCATGAAATATTTCATACCATGTTGCCCAAAATTATTGCGTAATTACCCACTTTGAATGATAAAAGCTAAATCTGAATATCTAGTAAAGATTTATTTTCCGTAAAGCATATATCAAAATAAACCCGTTGCAACTTTTAGTAAAATTTAATAAAAAGTAAAGCTTCTGACTTGTATAAAAACTTTGGCATAAAATACTACAGAAAAATATATGTTCTAAAATATATATCCGTAAGCACGTTCTATACTTTATTCCAAAAGGCTCCGAATAAATAGTAATATACAAGAAAAATATTCTTTGTATGCATTTCGAACCTTACAGTTCAGCGTTTCCTCCTTTTCTCTGCATATTAAGGAGTTATTAAAAGAAGGAAATTCTGAGCAAATACGCGTTCTCGGTAATTTAAAGGACTTTTAAGTCGGTTCGTGAAACGAATATGTAAATTTTGTATAATCTTTATAATAGGCAAAAGATAAGCGCTTAAAAAGGGAAAAACGTGCACCCGCTTTTAAGTTGAAAAATTGTAAATTGGAGTTTTGGAAAAAATGATCATCGACATCTAAGAAAAAGACTATACTACAAACTATTACAAATTAGAATATTTTGCAATTGTAAAAAGAAAAATACTGAGAATTGAATATGTAGTCTATTTAAAGCTTATATTTTCTTAATTAAAGAAATATCTTTAAAAAAATTTTCTAAATAATATACCGTCAGAATATGAATTTTGTAAGTATGAAAGATGTACAAAACTACATAATTTTAGTTAATTGACTTCAAACAGTTTCTGTATTCAATAAGGGGGATAGTGCTACACTAGAGTCACAGTATCTAAGCCCTATTGGACCCTTGAGATGCTTTGTAGAATATTTCTTACATATTAAAAAAAAAACATTTTGTTAAAGATAATGAACATAACGAAGTTATTAGATCATATAATAGTTATTTCTTAAAATATAATATTTATTGTGTTAGACTTCTAGTCTTTTGTTCAAATCTGTAAACTGATTTGAACAAAAGACTATTTTAAAACAATACATAAAAAATTACAATCACCAAAAACCAAATTTCGTGCCACTGCTGCACTGGTAGAAAATTGGACAAACATGCATAACAAAAGGAAGTGTCTAAAGCGCAGTCAGTGGAACTATTATTACTATTATTACTATTATTACTATTATTACTATTATTACTATTATTACTATTATTACTATTATTACTATTATTACTATTATTACTATTATTATTATTAATACTATTATTACTATTATTACTATTACTAATGTTATTAAATTTAAAGTCATTTATGGGCTATATTCATATGCCTTGTTTCACCGAAGAGAGGTGGGGTGTAGGAATATGTATTCGCTCAGAGTTCTCCAAGCTCCTGATTTTCATCTTTTTTTAATTAGTTTTTTTTTTTAAATCAAGAACTTCCTTTAAAAATTTCACACCACAATAAATATTATATTTTAAGAAATAACTACTGTGATGACAGAACAACTTCGACATGTTCAATATTTTTGTTAATTTGTATGAAAAATCTATCGACTATCAAAAACAATAACTTTCTATAAAAGAATATTTGATGAAAATTAATTTTTTTGTTTTCCTAAGTGTGATATCGATATATCGAATAACAATAAATGAAAAAGCATCGATATATCGACAGGCATCAGATAACTACCGATAGGATCCAATAATCTTCATCCGATAATTATCGATACTTATTTAATGGGTTTCAGTATTATGAAGGTGAGTATCTTTTTCTGTTGGCAGCTGATTTAAACCAAGAAAGTATAATAAAATTGACCGAAGGCAAAGAATTTTTTATTATTCGCTGATTTATTTATAAGAACATTACTAAAATAGTCTTTGTCGAAAGTATCAATAAACTTGACTATCGATAGACACTAATATCTTGCTGCTGTTTTCCAACAGAATATCGGTGCAAAAGAAGTAGTTTTGAGATTGAGTGTATTGTTAAAATCTGAGGATAATCATCTTCTCAACCGAGCGCTTTAAAATAACTATCACTTTCAAATGTTTATTGCATACATGTGTTAGTGCCAGGTTGGCACCAGGTTTTGTAATAATTTACTCTAAGATATTTATCAAAAAAAAATCCTATAAATTGAAAGGGAATCTTAGGTGTACGCTGAACCAATTTTGTATTGTTACAGCATCCATACTGTAGACCTTCCTATATATGAGCCTACTGAGCCTACGTATCATGCTAGATTTACATTTTAGGTCAAATATTACAGTAGGTTTTTCATGAAAAAAAAATAAACAAAATTGCTTAACACCTATATATATATATATATATATATATATATATATATATATATATATATATATAATAATTTTTATTTTCTTGTGTTAGGGTTCTTAAAAACGAACAACACATTTTTTGCTACGTCACGTTTCCAATTGACAATCAACTCGTGATCTTCATCAGAATACATGAATTCATTTACAACAAAATTTTGAAAATTAGAAGTTTCTTGTTTGCCTCCGTATAAGTCTTGTATCGTGAACGTGACAATGTTTTATTTAATTTTCTAAATGTGTTATTAAAAGTGTGTTATATGTTCCATCTAATTTTCAAATTTGTATTGTAGATGAATTTATGTATTCCGATGAAGATCACGAGATGATCGATACATCAATTGGTAACATGATGTTTTATAAGGACTCTAACCCAAATAAATAAAAATTTCATATATAAACTAGAAGGTACAGAAAAATACAAGATATACACATTTTCCCTAACTTATTGAAAACGTAGATTTGGACACGTTGCGCCCCGGTATATTACAACAGGACAGTTCACTTTAACAACTTAAATATGTGAAACATTCACGTGCGTATTGACACATACAGCAAGTTTTGTATCAGAATCCGAATTTATTTTCTTTTTAATTCCAACAAAGATTACTTTTCAAACTACTTTTTAATTCTTAAGAAAAAATCATAACTCAAAAATCTTACGTGTTAGGAAGTTTTTACCATCATTTTCATTAACAAAAAGCGCTTTTTGTACCACACAATAAATTAGTGGTATTTCTTTTACAAATCTCTATCTCAAGGCAGAGTATTTAATGATCTACCTGGACCCCCCACTTCTGAGTGTTCTCAAAACTGCTGTAAGATATATAACTTACTATTAAATTTTCTTCTCTTCCAATATTGTTTCTTGTTTAATAACATGTAGAGGATGGTAGCTTCTGTGCATTTGATTCCTATCGTCGTTGGTCCAGAAATGTTCAACTATATTCAGTATTGCTGTTTATCCCCTTCATTCTATTCTTTCGATGTGTTCTGTGTAATTCTCATATTAGGGAGTTTTTTTGTCTTCCCAATATAAGAATGAACATAGTCCCAAGGTATTTGATAGAGATAATTATGTCTGTTATACGTAATATCGGGCTAGGTTTTAGTTAATAATTATCTTAAATTGTTTCGTGATCTAAAGGCGGTTTTGATATTGAAGTTTTTAGCTATTTGTCTGATGTTTTTGGATGTTCCTTTTACGTGTGGAGTATAACTATACCGCTTAAGGTCAATTTTAATATTACTAATCTCTTTATTTAAAGACTCCTTGTCCATGCAAAAGTTTGTTTTGTTTCCTGTAAACGGAAATCTTGATCAGATTATGTTCGAGATTAACAAGAATATCACGAAAAAGTAAGCTGAAATTTTCTTCTCTGTTCATGACAAATTTGACTGAAGGGCGGATGTTAGCTAAATCATCCAAAAATTCTTTCAAATGTTTTGCTACTATTGCTTTATATAATGAAAGTGTCGTGGCTTATCCGAACTTTCACTTTAAATCCTGCCGTGCCTATGGCATGGCTGTCAAACCACTCCATGGAAATCTTTGCCATAGCTGGAGACAGGGATGAACCTATTTGAAGACCATCATCTTGAGCGTGAAACCTATCTTTAACCTAAAATTAAGAATGACATAGACGACAATCCGATATGCCCATAACACCATCCAGTGGTAACGAGTTTTTTTCAGAAAGAAAGTGATCTGCACCAAGCCTTGTTTTGATAATGCGTAGCGACTAGTCCAGTAGAACATTCGTATGAAGGCTTCCCATATAAAAGTTTACAAATTGGTCATTTGGGTCTATAGAGATATCTTTAACAATTTACAAAATGACTAGAATTTTTAAAATGACGTAATCTTCTACCTTAGTGGGTGGATGATCGAACATAACAAAGAAATCTTTAGCAATTCGAGTAACGATGTCACTTGTTTGAAAACCCCTAGTCTCGCGTACGAACATTTCGTGCTTTAACACCTAACTTTCAAGCATTATTGCATACGGCTCTTACTATAAAAGCTCGTAGCTTTTGACTTAACCCTTAGTTTACCCTACTTAATAGCGATCGCGATCGAAACGTGACTCATTTAAATTAGAGACACTTTAAGTCCAACAAGTGAATTTTATTCACTTTGAAACAGCTCTTAATAGAATCTTATATTACATATACAAAAAAAAATATTGAGGGAGACAAATTTATTATAAATTAAGAATGTAAGTGTAGCATAATTAACAGCAATATTTGCATATTATGTTAAATACTAATCTGATATGGCAATATTTCTTGGCAAATAACTTTATTATTACTGCTTTTAGGTAACAAAAAATGCCATAGGCTAAAGGACAAATATTGCGAAGAACTTTGAGGTTTCATTTTTCTTTGTTAGATATTTAGTTAAATTTAAACTAAGGTATTAAGTACTATTAATTTAAAACAATAATAAATTTCTCTATTTTTTTTGCACTATAATGGCATTACCTATATTTCCTAATTTTAATTACTAAATACGACAAAGAATGTGAAGAATTCACACAACGTTAACTGTACATTATATTTATCTTAAATGATGATTGCCTGCAGGTGTTAAAATAATAAACGTCGAAGTAATAATAAAGATATTTTGGTAATTTCTCTAGCGGTAACTTATTAAGTTGTCAAAATTTTTGAAGATAACGTTCTTTTACTAAATGTAAGCATTTTTTAGTTGCAGGTTATCGTGATATACGGTATTATTACCTTAGGGTCATTCATTTGTATTCAGTGTTAATTGAGTAATTTCCGTAATCACTTTCTGCTGCCAATTGTCTACGTATTCAGTGTTAGTTGGCTTATATTTTATTTTTATACATACAACATATAGTAAAGTTTGAGAATGAACAACTACCTCAAAACAAATCTAAGACATGTGTTTTGTTTGTCAATGATATCGTTTTTCACAACTCCATTCAATTGTTTTTTTACGTTAGGATTTTGACATTTGGGTTGAAAACATATGTTATAAAAACACATATTTTTCATAAAAAAACAATTAAATATTACTTCCAGTTTTTCCAAAATCAGAACTAATTTAAAAATGTCAAATGGAATCCTGTATATTATTTTACATACTTTAATAGATTTAATGGACTAGTCCGTTACTTTGTGACAGTACATTTTAACAAATAAATGAAAACACAAGTTTTACTTTGTTAACTGTCACTTATTTTATTTTTGCACTAAGCGTGACTGCAGTTTCCTATTACTAGTGTTTGATAGAGCTTAGAATTACCTTTTCAATATCACAAGTTATCTGTTTCTTCAAAATGGCGGACCAAGTACGGCTTTTTCAAAATGCAATATGGCGATACCGATGAAATTTGTGTTAAGCGAATTATTAAAATGATAAACAAAATGGGGTTTTCAATAGATTTTAATCAAATTCTTCAGGGATGTTCACTTCACGAGATCGAAACACTGAATTCCGTGTTTCGATCTCGTGAAGTGAAGATCCCTGAAGATGCCTCGTGCAATCGAAAGCGAAACGTCGGAAAGTGATTTCATTTTGACACGTCTAATCCCAAGAACCATGATTTCTTAATCAAACTTTTAATTTATCACAAATTGGGATGAGTTTAAATGTTTATTTAAAATGTGAACTTTTTCTTACATTTTCTCAATTTCAATAGATTTTAAATAGAGAGTTGTATTTATTAAATATTAGTGTTAAAGTATATCTTAGCTACACAAAACTGCATAACAAACAGTATCTTCGGTTTTTGTTTTAGAGAGAATTGACAAAACTTTGCAGATATGCATTTTTCATAACACATAACATGAAATACACATAAATATTATTAATCAGTACATTTAGGAATATTTTTCATTGATGATTTTGTATTATTTAGGTATTTTATATTTTGTATTGTCTTATTTTAAGAAGTCAAAAAAAAGTTACATGTTGTATTAATTTTATTTCACAGTAGATACGGTGCAGTAAAATGACTAAACTAAAATAAGTAGGCCTTAGAAATAATTGCATAAAGAAGCCATTATAATTTGTATTATATTTAACCAGAAACGTCAAAAGTTGTTGTTCTGATTACATTTTTATACTGAGAAGTGGTTCTAGTTAGTTTTAAAAATAACTATTAAAGTTTCTTCAAGAGAACATAAAATTGACATGCTCCTTATGGAGAATGTCGTAGAAATTCCAGAGACGCAGAAATATTATACCAGGAACGCTTTCCGGATCATGACGCTCCCTCACATGCTTGGCTAGTACAACATTCAGAAAATGAAAATAATGGCTAATGGCAGTGGAGGTTTCATAGTAAGCGAAGAAGTTGAAACAAAAGTTTTAGTGTACATCGAGTATGGCCGTACTGCTTTCCATCGTGAATTAGGCAACCAGTGCAATACGTCCCATGAAAGTGCCAGAAAAAAATTTAAAGAAACGCGGGTTTGAATCGTTTAAGTATCAAATTCAGGATCAATTATTTGAAAATGACTTCCAAAGACGACTTATTTATTGCAATTGGTTTTTAGATAATTGTAAAATAAATCCTGTCTTTCAACATACGATTATTTTTTCGGACGAGTAAAGGTATACTAATCTAGAGATGTTTAATAGAAATAATTTTCGTTATTAGGCAAAGGAGAATCAGATATTAGTAAGGGAAGGTGCCTTTCAGGAACGTTTTGGTTGTAGGACTAAGCGTTATTGGTCCAATATTTTTCCATCAGCCTTTGACTGGCCAAACGTATTTGGACTTTTCTGAAAATGAATTGAACATTCTATGAATAATTTGCAGTAAAATTAGAATATAATTTACCAACAAGATGCTGCCCATCTCATAATTCAAGGATTGTTGCAAATTATTTGAATGAACAATTTGGTGAGAACTGGTTGGGAACCAATGGATCAATTCCGTGGCCAGCTAGGTCACTTGACCTGACCCCGCTTGATTTTTCTATATGAGATCATCTGAAAGAAAAAGTTTACGCAACTCCTTCAACATCATTAGAAATTTTAGAAAATAGAATTAGACGAGCCGTTGATAACATCTCAGAACAGCATTTACGAAACCTGCTTGCAGAAAATATTGAGAGAGCTATATTCTGCCAAGAACAAGGCGGACAGCGCATAGAATATTTATTTGAGTGGATTTTATGTTAATTGTGTTCGTTAAAATATATTATTATTGTTAAAAAAAAATAAAATCTTTAAAAGGTATGTAACAGAGTTTTCTAATTTGTTTGTGTAAAATAAAAATTAAAAATACGTTGTGTTGTTCATTTTTCTTTTGACAATAAGATACACTTTATAGCCATTATTACATAAATGCAACTTTCTATTTAAAAAAATTAAGGAAAAGTTAAGATTTTAAACAAAAAATATTCCATTTTTTGGTAAATTAAAAGTTTGATATTGAATTTGATTAAAGCCCGTTAAAAACACCATATTGTTTATTATTTTAAAAATTTGTTTAACAAAAATATCATTGGTATCGGAAAACGCCCTCCATATTGAATTTTCAAAAACGGTTTCTGGTGCGCCATTTTAAAAAGAAGAACAACTTGTTATATGTCACTGAAAAGAGAATTTTAAGCTCTATCAAACTGTCAGAAAAAATATACAGGGTTCTATTTGGAATTCTTGACTTAGGTCTATTTCCGGAAAAACCGAAAGCATTTTTCAGTTAATATATATATATATATATATATATATATATATATATATATATATATATATATATATATATATTTTTTTTTACTCAAAATATATTTACCGACCTATAAATAACGCAGTGCTTTTTGGAGGATAAAAAAGCCATTGCGTATTCGCAAGTAAAGACCCTTCATAGGAAGAAAATCTGCTACTTAGGCCACAATAAATAGCAATATATTGCCATGTAAGCAGCCTGCGTGACGTGATTTTTTCGCAATGCCTTCTTTTCTGAAAGATTGCCCCTTGTTATTTTACCCCAAAATTATGTGATCCATAATATTACTGGCCTTTGGGCATATGCGATTGCAGCCATTCTAGATGTTTTACTTTTAACCAATATATTCCATTTTATAGACATATTGGTTTTTATCTCAGCGTTCTAATATATTGACATTTGTTCCTCTCACATTTTTCTGTATCTTTAATCTTAATAAATGAAACTAATTTGCAGCTAGTCTTGATCAATATAAAATTTAAGTTAGGGACCTGAATGAACGGGGAAGTATTTACTTAGATTAATACTTTTCGCTGCGCTTTAAACATTCTCGTGGTGGTAACACTAACAAATAAAACATGTTTCTCACATGGACCGGCGAAGATATGAACATTTCTTAAAGTAACAATAAAAATCAGGTTAATCTCTAAGTTTGTGCAGAAAGCAGACATGTTCTGGAAAGACTAGAGAAAAAAAAGTTGAGCTTGATTGAACGTGTGTCTACAGTAAACATTGGGGGAATGAGTGTACCGACCTGTCAAGACAAGGCTCTTTGGCATCACTTTCGGGCCGGAACACTAATAAAGCTAAACAAAATAAATGTAAATAAATAAGTTTAAAACAGAACAACGGCTAACTGAAGAAGAATTGAAGGCTGCAGGTAGTCCAAAAATATGATTTTAGATAACATATCATAGCCAATATGTTCGAAATGCTCACCGGTCTTTATAGGTTTTAAACATATTTAAACTTACTACGAATAGATGATTGACCTTATAAAAAAATAAAGCAGGAAAGACCCAGCTGGCAACCTAATAGCTGTTGGGAGGTGGGGTAGACTCGGAAGATAAACCGTCGAATCACTCACCCTACTCAGGGACAAGTTAAAGACACTTCATGGGGATAAGTTAGAAGCGAGGGTACTACTACTACTACCTACTACTAGTTGTAGTACTACTACTTTACGCCTCTGAAAGAAAAATCATATTTACCTAATAGCAGTTGGAACTAAATAATACATTAGCAGTTCTCACCATGCTCCGGTTCGGCCGACCGCTTCGAACCGCAAGAATTCACGATGCAAGTAGTGACGACACTGGCTTAATGGTTTGATAACTTATCTGTCAAATTGCTAATGTCGGGGATATGGTCCCGATCGCGGTTCTAGAAACAAACAAAATATGGCCGTTTGTTTATAAATTGGACAGCGAAATTATTTATTTTTATCATTAAATATATGATTTTTATAGTTTTCTAGGTTGTCTCTGGTTCTGTGTTTGATATTATTTGGGTTTTTGTATATTTTAAGGTTGGTGTTAAAAGTTTCATGAAAAATGACAAATTGCTTATAACAGGCAAAATATGGCTATTAAAAATTAAAGTTTTACATATAAATTGCTAATTGCTTTTCCATATTTGTTACAATTTTTTTGCAAAATCAAAACAAAATTAATCATTTATTTTAGTTGTCACTTGAAATCGGTAACCAAACGTTTTCACCATGTTCTACACGTGACGCAATCAAGGCGTTATTATCTGACAGACAGTGCTAGATGTTTGATACCAGCGGTTAGTGGAACCGAAGCATGATGAAAACACTTATTTTTCTTCTGTGTAAGCATCATTAAAAATAAAATATGCAACAGTAAACTTGTATTATACAAAACCTCTATATGTGACTATAGTTATTAAATCATATTATGCAAAAACTTATAACTTAAAAAAAGTGCATCAATAATTGTATCACTTTAAAACTAAGCAACACAACAGGTCAAGATATGCTATTCAAGTAGTTAGAGACATCCGACCTTATTTTTGTTTCTCTTCTCTTTTTCCAATATATATTACACCTTTATAGTAGAACCCTATTCAAAATACAGACATCCTGCATCCAATTTGTGAACACACTATCCAATACGTTCCTCTATAAGAGAGCTATAAAAAACGCGAAAAAAAGTATTCTGACCCTTACCAAGACCCGGGCGTCTTGTTATCCCTTTCGCTCCGTTTTGTATAGTTAACCTACGGAAATAGCAGCGCAGAAAACTCAACTTTATGCTGATATTCCATAAAGCGAGAACAAGTTTTTTTCTTAGGGTATTTGTTAAATTGAGTGGAGACCTTTTTACAGGGGCGTACAAATATAAGACCTTAAAATATACTTTTTATATTCATCAGGCAAAAACGAAATATTAAAGCGTGTTGGCATTAATATTAAGGGTCACTCAGCGGCAAAATTAGTAATGAGGCTATAAGAATTTTTCTCTAGATTTTGACCTAAATTAGATACACAAAGTCATTAATATAATAAGAGACACTCTATTCGGTTATATTTGTAAAAAAACAATTGTTTTGACTACCACTTTCCGCAACTCAGCGTCCCATTATTTCCGTTATATACTGATTGGAAATTAACAGTAAGTATTAACATTGCGTTTGTTTTCCTTCATTTCACCTTCATCAGAATATTAATTTCTTGCTTGGGTTGATCGAGTTTTAGTTTTTTGTGTGCTCTTTATTAATATCCATTATCTAAATAAAAAAAAAGTTTTTAAAGGTGCATTTCCTATGAAGCGTATACTTCCGTTTTCTTTAGAGCTTCAGCCGCCTGCGATTTCTTAAAAAAATAATTATTAAATAATACTTTGGACATCGTGAAGCACTTGAATTAACTCAGCGGCTGAGGCTCTACTGCCTGCAAATCAAATGCCTTTTTAAGCGACAACTCCTACAGTCTTTCCAAGAAGGCTTATCATGTCCAGAACCCGCTTTTGATCCAATGACTCCCCTAAAAGTGAAGCTTACGTTGGCCGAAAAAAGTTCTGATAACCGTTTCCTTATGTCAAGACTAAGAGAGCCTGCCATTTTAAAAGCCTTCAAGTTATATCTCGCCTTTCTACATGATCAACCTGCGTCAGTTCGCTTTGAACCAATACCAGGCTGTTTTTGGCTTCTGAAGGCATTCCTATATATCAGTTTATATCATCTGCTGATGATGCTAACTTGGTTAGCGAAATGCGCGTTCAGAACGTAACAAGTTGTGGTATAGTGTGGTTCGAACTCTTGTATTTTCATCTATCTTCCACCACAAGTTCCAGTGTTAGGACCAATTCCTATAGATGATAAAACCCTGCATAAAATTTAATACGACTTCCGTGATGCTTATGGATTCAGTACAGCAGAAGTGGAAGCCGACCTCGCTGCCTGTAGATCCTATGTAACTTCGGAAAGAAGGATCCATCTTCAAAAGACCAGAGAATGCCACAAAAACAACTTTTCCAGCAATTCTCCAAAAAAAAAATTTTAGATAACTTGATGTGTCTTGAGGAACTAGATTCCTCAGAACCTCATTTTGTTACGGGTCTTAGTATGGTTCTAATTAACATCGATTCTCTAAGAAATAAAACTGAGGAGTTCTATTTCTAGAATACTTGTTGAGTTCCCACAACTTGTTGCAATTACTGAGCACTGGCTGAATCTAAACGAACCCTTTTATGTGAAGAGATATTCCACAATAGCTAGATATGACAGAAATAACTCAGCTCATAAAGGAACAATAATTCTTTCTCTGCTTTCTTCTCGGTAACTAAATATGATCATTTGGTAGCGGATAACTTTTTTGAATTTTCCATAGCATATAATCAAAACTTTGATCTCTATGAAATCTATATTTATAGATCACCAAATTCTGATGCACAACCTTTCCTTAATTACGTGCTAAATTGGCTAGATAGTCTGCCAGTAAAAGGTAGGAAAATTCTATGCGGGGACCTTAATATTGACTATGCTACTGTTTGTGCCACCCAGAAATATTTTATTTCTATATTCGAATCTTTCATTCTTTCAATGCATGTATCGTCTCCAACTAGAATTTCAAAATACTCTTCTTCTATCATTGATTACGTAACGTCTGGTTTTTCTACATCAGAGGTTTAATCTCAGGTTTGTAACAGAGGTCTTTCCGATCACGAAGCAATATTTTACAGAGACCTCGCCATAGGGGCTGAATTTTCTCATCCGTCAATTTTTCAGAATTTTGTAATATTTGCTTAAACACCGACTGAAATTTTGAATTTGAAAATGTTAACTCAAATTTTGGAGCTTTCTTAAATAAAATTTTAAGTGCTTTTAATAGGACCTTCCAGCTTAAGACTATCAAACCTAAGCGTCATAAACCCTGGGCCACGAAAAGACTAAGCATTTCTGCTAAAAATATGCGTTCCCTCTTATATATAAAACAATTCATCGACTCCATTCTTATTCTCGACTATATCTCTAACTATAGGTGGATCTATATTAAACTAATCAAGTCAGCAAAAAAATATACTGTTAAACGTCTAACAATTGTTTAACAACGTTTCAAAGGAAACCTGGTCCATTATCGATGACCTTAGAAACAAATCAAACCCTGTGACTCAGATCTTGCCAAGGCCAAATACCCTAAATGATTATTTTATTAATGTAAGCAAAAATGTTACCTCTGGTATCTCGCCCAGTTTGGACCCTCTGTCGTTTCTCCCTCCATCGAAAAAAGTCGCTGATAGCTTTTTCTTAAGCCCTGTTAGCAGCATAGAACTATTGAATGAAATGAATGAAATTAAAATATTCCTGAACCTGCTGCTCCCAATCATAGAGACCCTTAAGACAACAATAAATAAATAAATCCCTTATATTATATTATTCCTCTTCATAAAGGAGGCGAAAAAATTTGCAATTATCGCCCAATTGTTCTACTACCAGTACTATCAAAAATCATTGAAAGGTTACTAAAGAATCGTCTTTTGTAATTTCACCTTAAACATCAGTTAATATACCTGGATCAATTTCGATTTTTACCCAACAAGTGCACCAGTGACGCCATGTTCTCGTTGCTTAGTGACGTCTACGTATCCCTCAATAACAACCACCCCACCGCCTCAGTTTTTTGTGACTATGCAAAAGCCTTTGACTGTGTTAGTAATAAAATTTTGATAAGCAAGCTGAATTTTTATGGAATCCGGAGTATTTCTTTAAATGGGTTTAAATCTTATCTCGGGAATAGGCAACAATTTGTAAGGGCAAATGGTCCTGATTTTGATTGTAAATTGATTACAAGTGGAGTCCCTCAAGATTCGGTCTTGGGACCTATTCTTTTTCTTGTTATACATTAATGATATCACCAACCTAAAAATTAATGGAAAAATATCTCGCTTTGCTGACGACACAAGCATAACATGGAGTGATTTTGATACAACGTCCGATTCCAATCTGCTTTACTTCAATGTGGATAAAACGGTGACCTTATCTTATAAGGGGACTTTACAACCACTTCAGCTACTTAACACCAATATTAAATACGTTAAGTGGGTTAAATTCCTGGGCTTGAATATAAATAACAACCTAGAATAAAACATAAAACTTTACAATCATCTTCCAAAACATATAAAAACAATCCCTATGTTTACACTTTTTTGAAAAAAAAAAAACCAAAGCGTACTTCATTGAAAGACCTTTTTACTGCGTTATTGATTTTTATAATGAATGAATAATGTCATTAATGTTATTTGCTTGTTTACTTAAATCATGTTGCTGCAAGGTATTTGAAAATATTTTATAAGGAATGTACTGTCTGATAGTCCGTTAACATTAATTATTTTTGTTACATATAAGATTACAGTTATACATTTTGTTTTTTTTTTAATACACTTTAATTACTATATTAGTTCAGTACACTTTTTGTTTTGAACTTCACTTATTTTGCTTGTATACCGATAACAAAATAGAGTTTAAGGTCGCCTAATTTTAATTTTAATTTCATCGAAATTATTCACGTCGCATATTGTTTACTTCCTTTTGTTAGGTCATCTGGATTTATTAAGCGCTTTACGGCAATGTTACGAATATAACGAATGTTATATTTACAATTCATATATTTGCATTTACCTATCGAAAAATATGATTTTTTTTCGATCAATAATTCGGTTTTTTTTTCCTTGTTTTTGTTTTTTTTGTTTTAAGGTAAATTTCGCTTTCTCCATAAAATAACAATTTTCCAGCGATATAAGAAACTTTTGTTTGTTTGAGTAAAGCCGCAGTTGTTTAAATTTAATATTTGTTTTCTTTATAAATGATGAAATCTCTATCAAAGGGGAGTGTCTAGTTGTCTACCTTGATCCCTGCAATTCTGAGTGGTTTCAAATTTTCTATAAGATGTATAACTTACTATGACTGCCGTTAGAGTTATATGCAATGATGCGTAAAAGTTTGCTAAAAACGTCTTTGTTATGTTCGATAGATATCGCTTCTTTGAATTTCCTTTTCTTTAAATGTTGTCTCTTCTAAAGGATATTAGCTTCTATGCATTTGGATTCTACGGCGGTTGTTCAAGGAATGTTTAACTGTACCCGATCTTAATGCTTGTCCCCTACGTTGTATGCTTTCAGTTAATTTAACCCAAATCCGCAGTTAAATTAACCCGATTTTTTTTATAACTTTACATTACATTGCCCACAATTATGAAGCCAAGTTTTTTTAACCAACTTCGAAGAAGCAGGAGAATTTCAATTTGACCCTATGTATTTTTTATGTATAGACTTCCATTTTTCAGCGGTGGTTTGACCAATTTGGATACAATTTTCAGGGAATATTCAGGAGATTGTCGACATGGAGCCATTTTGGATTCTTTAGATAACATTGAGCAATATATTATTATGCGTTCAGCATATTATCAAGAAAAAAGTATGAATGTAACATATGCAACGGACCTAGTAGTTATTTGTTAAATCTGACTTTTACAATAAAACTAAAATAGGATTAAAAATGACAAAAAAAGTGAAAAATAATATTTTAGTAACACATTCAATTCAGTCAAAGTGTTGATACTTGTTGAATTTTTCTGTTCTAGCATTCCTTACGTTGTCAGCCAGGTCTAGAGTGATATCAATGACAAAAATATTTTATCAGGAGCTTATTTACAACATGGCCTACGTATCTGTAAAATGAAATAACAGTATCCTTCAAAAACTTCACGATACTATAATTTGAATTCATAGATAATAACTTTTTGTATTTCACTTTTTTTTAGATGCCTGATAAACTAAAAGTGGGTTTATTATGACCAAATACCTTAGACTAATTCAACAGTTAGGCGACACAACACACCCCCAGAAAGTATCCAGTTTAAGCCATAAGATCTCCGGATCTAATAATGTAATATATGAGACATTATATTCTCGAAAATGTTCTAAGCTATACAAAGGAGCTTTTTATAAAGATCCATAGTCTACAAAGTTATTGAAAGGAGATAGCAAAACATCTTGAATTAGAAAAATTGAGTTTTTCGTGTTTTTTAAAATCCGTTACCAAAAAACCAAATGAAATTAAAAGAATGCCGAATTTGTTTTTTTTTTTAATAAAACACTTTGTATCGGGAAACGATGAATTGTTTCACAATGATTTGATAGGTCTATCTTTAATTGTTACTTCCTAATTCCCCAAAAGCAAAAGCATGTTTGTTCTTAACTTCTGCAATATATTATATATTTATGAAAACTTTTTATAATTTCTGTGAAGAAACCAGTTTAGTAACCCGAAGCCTCGTTTTTACGAGTCGATCTCAGTCGCAGGACTTAATTTTTTGTAGAATCACAAAATTAAATGCCTGTACCACCTTTCGATTTCATTTTTCGGCGAAATTAGTCAATTCAGTACTCACATGGACATGGGTTCGTTGATGGTAATTAAAAGTAGTAACAGATAATAGTCTGTTCACTGGAATCAGACAAGGTTATTTTCAGAATACCCATCACGTAACTAGTAGATTTTCTTCCATAAATTGGTGAAAATAATTTCTGCATGACGACCATCTTAAACCGCTCGATTCAGAACGACCGCGCGACCCGAAAATGCGGTATTGAGATCGTGATTCATATAAAAGAATTGTCTTCATGCAAAATTCGGTATTTTTGAACCTGTTTCTTCCGATAAAAATTGAAGATTTATATTGTTTATGATTCTTAAAATAAAACCTATAGAGTATGGGTTAACATTTAATCTTGTACTATCGCAGATTATCTCTGCTAATTTACAATTAAACAATGCAACAGCTTTATTTTAATTAGCAGTTAAGTATTTGCAGCTACGCCTTCTATACCGCTATATTATCTGCTCAGTAAGAGATATTATTTATATGTATACATATATTTTTCTTTAGCCGGTAGTTTATCCTAGCCCTGTAGTCACTAAGCGAAGCTACCTACGTTTGCTATCAATTGTGTCCACATTTTTGCACACCATAGGCATACGTACGCTAAACGTGGACGTTAAAACTAATATTGAAAAAAACTTACACATATTTATCCGTATTTAGTTAGTACGCACCTTAAAGTACCGTTATAGTAGTGTCTCTTAACTAACTTTTTTCCATAACCGAAAAAAATTAGCTTCCCAATTTATAAAGTATACGCCACTGCTCACCACAAATTTGAAATATGAATATCACATAAGCGGCATATGCCCTCAATGTGCAAGGGATGCAGAAAACCCGGGAAAAACCACCTGATATCTTATTCTTACTATATTATGGGGATTTGCGGGGAAGCCGGTGTTTTGTGTTTTTATGGCGATTGGAGATTTGGTTCATTAGTTAAAAAGATGGGGTAGATGATGAAGTAACCGGGGGTTAATAGAGTCATTTTAAAATGGCTTCCGTAAATGGGGAGTTTGTTTTATACGGCTGACTATGGGGGTGGATGTGACTGGATAGCTAAATCCTTACCAATGTTCTGAAAAATTATAGCCCTTCTTTTTTTATTGCAAACTCCGACTTTGTTTTATTACTATGCTACGACTTTAGACATGTTTAGGAGATGGGGTATAGATTGTTTGTCATTGATGCCGTATAGTAATAACATAGTCATTTTACAAAAAAGATACTAGAATGTATCGATAATCAGATGCGCAAGAAGACAAATGACAACTTGATAAACTGTTTCGCAATTGTAAATGATCGAAGGAATTTAAACAAAGCCTTTTTTCCTATTCCATATTATATTAAAAACGCAACCGTTGTTATATAGTTTTGATTCGAAAATTCGGTGGAAGTGTTAAGTAAATCTGATTGATACATGAACTACTATGTATGCTATCAAGAGAATATGGACTTTACGCCAAAATTCCGGAAGAGAAAGCTGGAAACAGAAAATGAGCGATATTTATAGATACTTTATTACAGTTTTTTTAATATATTGTAAAGTGGGAATAACAGCATTATTTAGGAATTTATAATATAATTTTTTGAAAATACCTTTTAATGTTATTATTTATTCATATTTATCGAGTACGTACTCAGTTGGTAGGAAGTAAGTTTTTATCCACGAATTTTGAAATTTACGGATGACTCACTTTGCAGCCAGCTATTCTTATTCTCGCCCATAATTATATGAATTTAAAAGCTCGTACTTTTTTAATTTCATCATATCAGTTCTAGTCGCCGATTTTTTTTTGTTTCGGTAATAGTTTTTGAGTTATCTTGTTTAACCCACAGATATCAATTTAACTTACTAGGTGTGGGAAAAATAGCTACACTTAAAAGTTCAAACGAGGCATTTTTTTGGAATAATTGGTAATTAGGACAAATAATATTTTCTTAATTTCGTAAAATCTGCAGAACTTGCAGGGCCTTTTAAAATTTTCTATATCGTTTAACGTTTCCCTAAATTATGCCATTTGTATACGGTGGAACATTTAACTGGAATAAATTAAATAACTTGAAAACTATTCATAATTTGAAAAAAACCGGTAGATTTCCTTTCCCCGGAACTTCCCTCGTTATGGTTTTTTTCATTTTGCTAAAAATAATGAAGTGTGACCCAATTAAGTTCAGTACATAGTCACAGTATATATGTGTTAAATACACTGTCTTTTCAAACATTTTTATTTGACGCCATTTTGCTCTATCATATTGGATTCCTACCAATTTCTAACCATTTCTTTCTTCCTAGCCACACTTGCCTTTTGGGCATAATTTAAAATAAATTTAATAAATAAATTACACTGACACATACCGCCATTTTGTTAAGTCATGTTGAATTCGTACTAATTTGTCCCATTTTCACATTCAGTCAATTGAATAAGATTTTTACGTTGATTTTTAAAAAAAATTATTTTGTCGCCATCTTAAATTCGTTACCAATTTACATCACACTTAATTCTTGCACAAAAATTGAAATTAATTTAATAAGTAGCATTTTCAGGCTGATTTTTTAAATATTTTATTAGGCCTATTTTGTTTAGTTGTCTTGGATTCATATCAGAATGTTATCAGTCTATTCCTATGTAACACTTGATGTCCGTGTAAAATTTGAGGTAAATTCGATAATTAGTCTTTTTAGTAATACTTATTTTAACATTGTTGCGCTATATTGGGTTTTATTAAAATATTACCAGGTCATCCCATATGACCCTTAAGTTTTGATAAAAATTTTAAGTCAATCGGTTAGGTAGTTTTTAAGCTATTATTTTATCCAGAGACGCTAACACTTGAAGATATTTATAACCAGAGAGGGTGATTTTTCACGATTACAAATATTTTATTCGGCTATCTTGAATTAGTACCACAATTTTACTAGTTGACCCCTATTAGTTTTGGCAAACAATTTGAAATCAATGCATTAAGTAAATTTTCTGGCTGAATTTTTTAATATTTTATTAAGCCACCATTTTGTTCCGCCATCACCCTCTTGGATTCGTACTAAAATATTACCAGTTGATTCCAACAAAATACTTTTGTGCACAATTTGAGATAGATGATTGGATAAATAGTTTTTAATAATAGTTTTTTTTACATTTCACTAAGCCATTTTGTTTCGCCATATTGGATTTATACCAAAATATTATCAGGTCATTCCCATGTGACCCTTAATTTTTTATTAAAATCTGAAGTCAATCGGGTAAGTAGTTTTTTAGTTATGCCGCGAACAGACAGACAGACACATCGATGGAATGAAAAAAACATGTTTTTCATCATTTAGGCACCCTGAAACATGAAGATCTAAAAAATCTGGGAGGGTGATTTTTTCACGATTAAAATACTTCCCTTTTACGAGGGAAGTAAAAAAATGTTTAAACCGTGAGTCTGTGACATTTATTTATTCGATTTCGGGTCGAGTGATAATATTAATATAATCCAGACGTAAAGCCCCGTATATTATTTTTTCTATGATCAGTTGAAGCAGTGAAATATTTTTAACCAATATTGTGTAACAGTAAATTTAACTGTTTAACGCATAAAGACTTCAATAGGCCAAACGATTAAACTTAAAACTATACCACTGTAAACTTCGTGTTTGGATGAAAGCGATTAATTTTGACATTAAGTTGCTTTTATACAATCGATTTTAAAAAGCTAAGATGACATTTCATTCTAAGTTTAAACGTTTAGGCAGTGACGATTTTGAAACGTCATTCTATGAAAATATGAAAACCGTTGAATTTAAGTTTAGGACAATTGACATAGTATGTATTTTGAATGTTCCATTTTTAAAAGAACTAACATATGGAGTTGCATTTAAATATATGTGTATGACGTCAAAATTTTTTCACGGAAGACGCAATGTTTAAATCGTCAAATCAATTTAATGAATAAAACAATTATTACAAATTATGGCTAGTTTTAAGGTTATAGAATTTACTCTAGTTAAATGTTCCACCCTGTAGACAGTTGGTCTCACGAGACTGTATTGGATTTCCCTTATAGTTTAGCTACAAATTTGAAAAACTAAGCTTATTCCTGTCTATCCGGATATAAGGCCAAAGAATTCAATTTAAGATCACGCTACTTAGCAGACTTAAAAAGATTTTTTTTTGTCAGATAATAAGTTTTGCAATTTTTTGTCGCTTGTCTTCTGTAATAACTATTTTTTATTTAGGGGAATGCTAATATAATAATGAAAGCATTCATCATTAATTAATTTTCTTACAAAAACTGAAACTCGAAGCACGGTTTGCAACAAATTAGCACTAATGTAACAACAGAATATAAGTATGCATTTTCACGTATTTTTGAAAACAAAAAAAAGAGGTCTAACAAATTATTAAAATAATAATTGGTACAAAATTTTGTTTTTGGTGTCATTTCTAGCTATTGTAGAACTGGAATTGAAAACATAAATATGTAGAATTTTTTCTAAAAGTTTAGACATAAAAAAGGTTTTAAACCTAATTATCTCTATTTGTCATATTTATGTCAATTGTATATATATATATATATATATATATATATATATATATATATATATATATATACACATATACATAAAAGCTCGCCAAAGTCATCAACAGAAGCAAAATCGACCTTTATGGTTACCAAGAGAACATCCGAAATCTTCGTCGGACTTGATAGTTTGTTACCACGGAGCAGCATATACCCACGTTAGCGAAACTCGTAACCCAAAAGTAATTAAGTCGTAAGTAGAAAATTAATAACGAAATACGTTTCTACAGATTAACGCTACAAGAACTATTATATAGTAGAAAAAGGATTTTTTGGGACGACCGCTAAAGCACATTGAAATTTGGCCAACTATAGAAACGTGTTTCTGAATTAAGGTCTTCATCAGTACAGGCAACTAGTTCAGAGACGAGTATAACAAGCGCCAAAACGTAATACAACAAAAACCATGTCAGAGTAACCAACAGAAGCAAACCGACATTTGTGGTTACTAAAAGAATATCAGAAATTTTTTTTGCTACTTTTGATTTAATTACTCTTGAATTATAAGTTTCGCCACATGCGGCTTTATGGCTCCGTGGTAAGAGACTATCAAGTCGAGAGAAAATTTCGGATGTTCTCTTGGTAACCACAAGGGTCGATTTTGCTCCTGTTGGTGACTCTGGCGTGGTTTTATTGTGTTAAATTTTAGCGCTAGTCGTCTCGAATTTATACCAACTTCAGGAAACATCCTTGCTTCGAAAGAACTGTATAATTTAAAAAAAAAATATATTTTATATATTTCCGTTAGCTTTTCAGCTAACACTTAGAAAGCGTAAAGCTAAAAAATTATGCAGAATAGTTACAGCAAAATATTAGTGCTTGACAGAAATTTCCAATGCCGAGAAAAAAAGTTGTATTTACTTTTGAAGTAATTTAGTTTGGGGTGAGGATCGGAACAAAAAATCAACTTTTTAGTTGGTCAACGTTTCGCAATGTTTTATTGCTTCATCAGGACCCTACAATTAAATAAAGAAGGACAATGAGTATTCAATTAATGTGGCATAGTACATTGTTATGACAGTGGTTGTATTTACTCCCAGACCAGTTAACAAGCTTGCTTAACTTAAGGTTTAACCAAGCGCATCCACACGGTTTTTAAATCCGGAGATACCCTTTGGAACCAAACATAGTCGGTGAGAGAAATTTACAATATTATCGATACATTCCTAGTTTATGTAGTGGGTTTTACTGTGAGAGCAAGTAACCTCAAAACTTTAAAACGTAACCGAAACTGCTAATAGTAAGTTATGTAATATGTACATCCGTGTAAAATTAATAATGGGTCTCAGGTAGAATATGTGAGACACCAAAATGAGTGTAAGATCTATGACGGATATACGTTCGTTAGGATAAAGTAGACTAGACCAAATATTTATTTGCGGATCCTTACTAATTTTGATTTATATTATACCATTTTTGAGAAAAAAAGTATGTTTTAAATGTGTTTCAAATCTTACATCTTTAGTACACTCCAAAGTGTAAGTTACTTTTGGCTCCCCTTCTCTATAAAATATATTAGTTTGCAACAAGCATATGTGAACGATATTTATTAATATCCAATTCTCCCTTTTCAAACAGCAAGCTTTAAATGCAAAAATATGTATAACATATTTCTTTACCATACGCCCTTACATTAATTGCAGATTATTGTTTTAATTTGGTATAGCAATAGCTTTTAATAAAATATAGAAAAACTGTTTGAAATTCCGATAAATTCTTCCTGAGAGCTTCGGATTCTGCAGGTGTATGTGTTCTCCCAACATGTTTTGGAAATTTTTATTCAGTTTAAGATCTTTGGTGGATATTCTCTTTATCTTTTGAAAGTTATTACGAAAAGCGGTAAAGGCAGAAGTTGGAAGCGCCAGTTGAAATGCTCGTGTTACTTTTCTTGAACCAACCTTTAATCTTCCAACGAGAAGTGGACTGTGTAGCAGTGGTTACGCAACACAACCACTTATTGGGCCAAAGCAGTGCAACAAATTAGTAGAAAAGCGAGAAGATTAAAAAAAAATTCAGCAGTGGACACCGTCTTGAACTTGTTACATCGTTTACAGTAGTCTTCTGCGTCGGTGGAAGCATGGGTGGAACTATGCAAGTTCAACTGCATTTTGCGCATATAGAAAATAAACTTACATTCGCGGTGAATCAAATTAGGGTTTCTAATAATTTTGAAAAATAAATAAAAATAAACAGTCAATTAATCCAATCAACAAAAGAAAGAAGTAAAAACAAAGAAATAAATACATTCTTAATTTTTAAAAATACCCCAAGTAAAACTAGTGAAACACAATGCAACCCCATGTATTTTTTTTACTGTATATGCATTGATTAAACCGAAGAAGTTTGACAAATTTGAATGGATTTTTACAGAAAGTATTTAGGATCACGCTGAGGTGGCCGCTAGCAAACATAATATAAACATTTAAAAAGAACCTCCACAAAAACTTTTGCGTGAGCGTATTTTGTGTTATAATATATTTCACATTTATACGTTTATATAAATTCCTAGAAGAAGAAACATAAAAAAGTTCCTATGCAAGAGAAAATCGAAGTAAATAAAACTCCAGGAACAGTACAGAAATCCTGTTTGTTCTTTTGTAAGCTCTGGTAATTAATCCCGTAGGAGCTCAATTCACTGATTTTTTTTGTATTGCTTTTTTTCACGCTGGTCTTGGGATAAACGAGTTTTTGTTTCTAGACTGTAAATATTTTGGGAAGAAAAATTTGCTAATAACTTAAGTTGATAATCAAATCAAATCTTAATATTCCTTAGAACCAGCTCAAAAATGGACAGAAAAAAATAATTTCTTGTTCAGGGTACATCGGGCTCGGTGGGTAACACTAATTCTTCTGTCCAAATAATTTAACAACTGCATCCACTTGATCTTCAATAAAATGTAAAATATATAAAATCAAATCAAAATTTATTACACGTACAATATACTACAAATATTTAATTGAGACTTTTAGTTGAAGTACGTCTAAACAAAATGTCGGTGTGTGTACATGTTGTTCATATAAATAAACAAATTGACTATAATATTTCTAAATGTTTGGTTATGCATCTTCTACAATAGTAATAAAAAAATATTAAGATTTCAGAATAGAATATTTAATTTTAAATAAATAATGAAACACATTTTAATGAATTACTATAAATTAACTGCCTGATAAATTACTATAGCCCAAGTATCCATGTAAAATCAGTACTATTACTTTTTATACATTGCGTAATTTGTTTGCTAAAAAGTCCAAAGTTATTAATATTCTTGATTTCTATGGGTAGTAATTTGTAAAATTTTGGAATAAAATAAGTTGTAAATCTTTGAATTATGGTTTTCCTAAGGAATGCCATAATTAATTGGGATATAGGGATCAACTAGTAAAATTGTGGTACTAATTCAAGATCACCGTACAAAATGGCGGCCAAATAAAATGTTTGTCATCGTGAAAAAAAAACCTTCTCAGGTTTTACATATCTTCACGTTTTAGCATCCCTTGATGCCAAAAAATATGTTTTATCAAATCCGTGGGTCCGTCTGTCGGTCTGTTGGTTGGTTCGCGGCATAACGTAAAAATTATTACTAACTTCAAATGTTAGGCAAAAATTAAGGGTCATATGGAGATGACCTGATCATATTTTGGTAAAATTTCAATATGGCCAAACAAGATGTCGGCATAGTGAAACGTAAAAAATTATTACTAAAAAAACTAATCATCCAATTTACCTCAAATTTTGCACAAAAATTAAGTATTATATAAGAATGAGCTGGTAATATTTTGGCATGAATTCAAGATAGCAAAACAAAATGGCGGCCTAGCGAAATATTTAAAAAATCAGCCTGAAAATATTACTTTTTAAATTAATTTCAATTTTTGTGCAAGCTTTAAGTGTGATATGGAGATAAATTGGTAAAGTTGTGGTATAAATTTAAGATGGCGAAACAAAATGGCGGGCAAATAAATGTTTTTAAAAAATCAACGTAAAAAAATATTGTTAAATTGAGTTTAAATGTTGCATAAAAATTAAATGTGAAAATGGAATTAACTGGTACGAATTCAATATGACGTAACAAAATGGCGGTATATGTCAATTAAAATTTATTTTAAATTGTGCTCAAAAATCAAGTGTGGCATAGATAGAAAGAAAATGGTAAAATATTGGCAGGAATCCAATATGATGAAACAAAATGGCACCCAATAAAAATGTTTGAAAGTCTGTGTATGCAACAATTATATTGTGACTATGAACTGAACTAAATTGGTTCATACTTCACTATTACTAGAATCATAACGAGGGAAGTTCCGAGTAAAGGAAATTTACCGATTTCTTTCAGACCTGTCTAATGAGCAACTATACAAATTTTTGTTTAACCCCTTTTTGACGCAAACATAGAAATTCTAACGGCCAGTTGCAGAAAGCTCAATTAAAGTTTAGAATGTTTAACGGAATGTCAAATTTGACAGCGAGTTCCTAGATTTCTATAAGCAGCTTGTCAAATCCGAAAACTTGGTTAAATATTCTAAACAGCAATTAAGTTTTGTGCAACCGGCTGTTAGTGTACTATATCCATCCAAATTCCCCCGATAAGTTTTTCAGAACTGTGGTCAATTATTATCAAAGAAAAAACTATTCTTTCTCTAAAATGTTTTTTAAAGGATCACTCTGGTTATTTTGTTTTAACTGAAGATGTTGTTAATTTTAGTTTGTTTTCTCTTAAACAACGTACATTTAAGCATTCTTCATAAACATTCTGATTCTGAAGAAAGTAGGGCACAATTTTAAAATAAGTACCGTCCTACTAAAAAATGTACTGGGTGTCCAATTAAGAATAGTCTCCGCCCAACGAAAAATGGCCGCGTAACAGCAACTCAAAAATGGAAATGTCGATTTTCTCATGAATTTTCCAATTAAAATTTGTTGCTATTTATCTTTTTTTTTCTGTTTTCATTAATAAAGTGGTAGAGGAAAGGTCAGGCATTTTTTTCCTTCTAACTTGGTGTCATAAAGAAGCGCCTTTTTTGCTCTTTGCGCGGAGCTATTAACTGTACCGTAATATTTATATTACAGGTCACTAGATGGCGTTTTTTCGTCATTCTTCAAATCGTATGGATTTTTTCAAAAAAATCAAATGGTATGATATGACTTTTTTTGTTATAATTTAATTGAAATTAAATTGAATAAAACTTTTCGAATAGTAAAGTAAAAAATTCAGGTCCGTACTTAAATTAAAAAAGTTGATGATGGTCGCTTGAATCCGAAACGTCCAGAATTGAAAAACTAACCCCACCAATTTGTAGAGAAGAAAAACTGACAATGCTGAAGTAAAGATTATTTTCAACTCAAGGCTACAATTTTAGAAAAACTAAAAAAAAAACAAAAAATAAGTATTTTGGTTTTTCTATCATTTAAGGCTTAGTTGACATGACAGATGAAAATAATTTTCACTTAATTATTGTCACGTTTTCTGCTCTACAAATTGGTGAGATTAGTTTTTCATTCCAGCGTTTCGGATTTGGGCAACAATTATAAACTTTTTTAATTTAAATAAGGACGCGCATTCTTTGTTTGACTATTCGATACATTTCAGCACCTAAAATTAAATTATGACAAAAAAGTCATCATACCATTTGATTTTTTTGAGAAAATCGGTACATACGGTCATCGTACTTATAGAACTATAGGTATGTCTTTATAAATCTGCCTCCCAGTTGTATCATCTGTTTGCAATTGTTATCATTATTAGCAAAAAAACATATCCTTTTACAGAAGCATATATTATTATGTCAAAATATTAAAACTGAATTATGTCAGAGGAAAGTATCTCTGGTTATATTCGGCAGAAACAATAAATATTGAACTATGAAATTGGTTAGTGGTTACAACTTATCTTAAAATGTTTCAATCAACAGATCATCTTATTAATACAACATGTGGTATAATTTTTGAACTCCTTAAAATTCCCAAAATAAAAACTCGTTGGCCGAATCCTCTGCGGCCGTAATTAATTTAGCAACGCCGTGGCTTTCGATATTTAAAGAAAAGACTTTGTTAGCGCAGGAATAAATGCCATTTCAATTGTAAAGTCGGGCAAATAGGGCCTTGGCTATACAAAAGGATTTTATTGACACTGGATTTATCGAACTTTAAAATAGAAATCGTCACATTTTGTTCTTTTGCTTCATTGATAGAAATATGTAGATTTATTTTGTATATTGTAATATATTTTTTCTGCGACTATCAAATAATTTATTTGTCACAAAAGGGATTTTAGTTAGATAATGTTATTGATTACCTATGCCGTGGATAATAGATAATCATACCCGTGAGTAATTATTTCATTGCTTTAGGGTTAGAACCAATCACAAAACAGTTCTATCGTTTAAGTGTTTTGTATCGCCCAATGCAGAACCTAATACTGCAGTTAAAACAACTTATCTCAAATGCCATGCAAAAACAAAAGAACATAATTGGCAGGTCAGGCGACCCCATAATATTTTTTTATATGCTGTCACATTTGTATTGAAAATAAATTGTTTTGCCTAAATTGTTTTCTTGAAAGTTAGTTAATTTCCCTTAAAATGAGTTTAAGCGATCTAAGTGAGATTGATAGTACACTGTCAAATATTATTGACGCTTGAAACGCTCCAAAGAAAAAATACTAAAAAAACAAAATGCCAACAGCAAGTAAGTCTAAAACATTCACTTTAATGGTAATTAACAGATCTATAGAAGAAGGTTATACTTCTTTTACGTTTCTTTTTCTTCAATTCTGGTGAAAACCGCACGTCGATATCTTTATTCGGTTGCAAGCTATTGCCTAATTAGTAAAATAATAGGTATTTTTCGGACGAAATGAATAGTAACATTAATTAAACATAAAAAATATTTTTAAAAACATGCTTCTATTTATAAACTATTGAACTAAAAAGTAAATAAGGGAGAACTGCACGTAAAAATTGAAAAAACAGCGACAAGGTCTAGTCGAGTTGAAAGTAAGATGAAAAGGTAGCTACGCATTAAAAAAAACTTCCTGCACGTCCGACCTCAAAAAAATGTGTTATGTATAGGTAATTTAAATTACATTGCGGTTAAAAATGGGTTCAAAAGGGTTCACGCGCTGCAGAAATACAAATACATGAGTACGATTTACCATTTCAAATTTTGCAGTTACGTAGATAAAGGATCAATGTAAGGCGGTAAAGAGACACTTTGTGGAAAAAAAATTATATGAGAAGGCATGTGCGTCAAAAAGTGGTCAAAAAATGGTCGAAAATGGACAAATCTACTTTTTTTTTATAATTTTTTCATAAAAATTCGCATTTAGCCCCCAACTATACATATTTCCCTATTAAAATCACAATGAAGCAAATACATATCTCTTATAGTTTTAACATAATATTGCAGCGGCGGAAGGCTTGCAAATGATCCATATTACTGCGTGCAGTTCCCACTTAATGTATGTAGTAAAGCCACAGGAAAAAACCACACTGACTGAAAACTTTTAAAAATTTGAATGTTTTCTTAAAAGTGTGGGATTCACCTCAAGTTTTTAAGAAAATATGCTAATTTTCAAAAAAGTTCTCTCTCCTCTCAAACTATTATTTTTTACTTATTGATTCAATACTTTATGAATAAAAGCTTGTTTTTGAAAATATATTTTACTTTTATTTTATTTTATACTTTTTAATAATATTTTCTACGCACCCTGTATAAGATATCCACGATTTTTTAGGCTAATCTTAGTTCTGGAGGAAGCAAACTTTTTAAGAAGAATAATTTTTCTGCTAAAAGCACCCCGTATAAAACATTCACGATTTTTTTACTCCATGGGACTATATTATAGCATTGTTATCGAAGCTACATTCATATATCAAATTTTAGCCCAATCGGATACCAGCAAGTGTGTAAAAAATAGATTAAAAATTTTGAATCGGAAAGACATACGAAGAAAGCAGGTTAAATAAAAACTTGTAAAAACGTTATTAAACCTTTATTAGGCCATGGAATTGCTTATTTTTATTTCGAACAATATTAGTTCCTTTTATCAATACTGAGAACATTACCTTCATATGCAAAGACGCCGCTTTACGAAGTTCAATTACAATAAGTATATACGAGCTTTAATAAACTTAACTGCGCGCGGCGCCTGTGGAAATGAAACAAAATCATCAAAAGCGTCACTTTCAACACGACAATTACTCTTTCCAAATAAGTTTAAATAAATAATCTTGTGAGTAAAAGTTTGTTTATAAGCTATGCCTTACACAAATGAAGAAGCTTTCGATATGCTGGCTGTCTATTTTGAATGTTTTTAAAATGCAACTAGGCAACGCTTTGCGTTATCCTGTTAAAACGCACCATACAAGAAATGCATTTAAGCGCCTACTTAGACCAGAGTCTATATATATTCTGAAAACTGTGCTTAGACGTTTAAGAGAAACTGGCAGCAGTCAACACCGCTTCTAATAGAAAGCCTGAAAGCGGGCATCGATGAGTCATCTTAAGTAGTTATTCCCGCAATAAATAGCTAGAGTTGTGACGTGACGGTGGCCATATTATTTTGTTACTTGTTAGGCACTGTCATGTTAATGTTGATATTCACTTTGGGAAGTTTGTTTACATTGATTATTCGTAAAATAAGTTCTTTTTTCCTGGTTTTTCAAGTGAATTCTTAGTTTTTGTTACATGTGAGTATACTTACGAATAACTACTAAAGTCGATTTCTAATAAATAAAGCTTGATTTTTACTTAAATAATCATAATACATATATGTGTATTTTGGCTATGATTCCTTCTTCACTTTCTAGATTATTATTGCAACGAATTTGCACGAAAGCATATGCAAATGCATATTTTGGCAATTTTTGTATTTAAATGCTTATTTTGCAGTTATTACGGGAAAATGCAAATATTCTAATTTTTCTGAATATATTTTTATTTTCCAAGACAAATTTGATGTATTTCAAATATAATCCATAATAATAAAATAATAAAAAATGTCTAGTTGCTGGCAGGCCAAGGGTTTCACCCATCCTTTCTTAAAATTGTTATAGGTACCCAATAAAACATCTGTGCTTTAAAAACTATAGATTTACCACGGATTTACAACGATAAATACGCACGCTTTAAGAATGTTAGAAATAATAATTTTTCAATTCAGTTTAGTTTACACATTGTGGCGTGAACATGCCGAAAGAAAAGCGTTCATCAAGTGCGGTAGTAAATCAATTCGTGAAAGATTTTGCTGATTTTAGGACTGACGGTCTTGTGCTGTTTTGTAAATATTGTGATGTTCCTGTTACTGCGAACCAGAAATTTCAAGTGACACAACACATAGGAACTACAAAGCATCAGATCCAAAAAAGTAAAAAGTGTGCTCAAAAACAACTTTTAATCACCACAGCATTTTCACCAGGACCGGGACCCAAACGATCATAGTTTGAATGAGAATTTGTACAAGGCGTTTATTAGTGCGGATATTCCACTACATAAATTAAGTAATCCTGCCCTGAAGTCAGAGCAGTACACAAAGACATCAATTCCACATGAATCCACGTTAAAGAAAAACTGTGTTCTAGATTTGTACAATAAGACAGTTACCGAATCGCAGGAAAAATTAGAAGATAAGAGTATATGGGTGTTACTAGATGAAACAACTGATATTGGGTGTAGAAGCAGAAAGGGATAAATCATATTTACTCACAATGAAGACCTTAGACAAAGTAAATCATTCTAGTGTTGCTGGATTTTTCAACGACTCTCTCACTCTTTTATGGCCCGGTGGTATTAAATATGATAGAGTGTTAGTGGCAATTACAGATGCTGCTCCATACATGTGTAAAGCAATGAGTGGTCTACAAATATTGTACCCTAAAATGATACATGTCACATGTCTTGCCCATATACTTCATCGAGTTGCAGAACAAGTTCGTGCTTTTTATCCACGAGTGAACGATCTGATTATCTCGATGAAGAAAGTATTCCTAAAAGCTCCGACTCGGGTAGAAAAATTTAGGGAAGCTGCAGGAAACATCCCCCTGCCCCCATCACCAATTGTAACTAGAGGCAATAAAAAACATAGTCAACCAGTTTAATGCGGAATACTCACATTGTATACAGGAAGCACAAATGTTTTACGCAAAGAAGATGTACGTGAGAATTTAATTTACATTAAAAACAATTTTTCTTGCTTGTCTGATCCTATGAAAAAATTAGAGATGAAAGAACTTTTTTTGTTAAAAAGCGTAAAAATGATAGAAAAAGTGAGTGAAACTATAACTTACACTAAAAAGAAAGTAATTTCTCAAAAATTAGCTACAGTTTTACAAAAAAATATTGGTTACAAAAATTTGAAAAATATTAATGCAGTTTTGGACAATAAAGGGACATTGAATCCAGATAATGAACAATTTTTAATAAACAGTGATTCGAATTTGTTTTGAATATGTTCCAATCGTATCCTGTGATGTTGAACGAGTATTTTCTGAGTACTACTGTCAGATAATAAAAGAAAATTTGAATTTGATAATTTGTTACATCATATAGTTATAACATGTAACCGCAACTTGTTAAATAACGTAAACAATAAATTTTAAACAGGTTTATTCTTTAGTTAGTTTGTTTAGTTAGCTATATATTAAAATTTTATTTAATAAAATACTTTGATTACATAGTTGTATTAATGTAATAAATATAAGTGTAAATAATATTATATTTTAGTTGCTATAGTTTTTCTTTATTTCTGTTTTTTTGATCCGATAATAAATGTACTTTTAAGTGCATATTTTCTCTTGTTTCGGAGCGTATTTGCATGCATAGTTTTAGATTTTTAAATGCAAATTATCCTAAGCCTTTATTATCAGGTTCTCAACAATAATTCAAGTTTTTGCAAAGAAGAAGAAAATCCAGTAGATTCAAACCGTGTGAAAGACATGGTTTTGATGGGGAACTTCCTATAATCAAAGGGAATGCTGTTACAAGTATAAGAGAGATTGTGTTTAGGAGGATGAGGTAAGCGCTTTTTATACATGTTAGACACATATTCATATTGTAAAAAATTTTAATATGTTAAAACAGTATTTAATTTTGAAATCATTGTTACTGATTTTAATACACTTATCAGTAATATATTTTTGGAATTTGTTACTTGCAGATTAAACTTGATGAATGACAATAAGGAAACTATGTGCAAATGCTCTAGAGGTCAATTGTTGTGTCATCATCTGGTTACGCTGCTAATATTCGCATACCACAATATATCCGTAACAGATGGGATAAAAACCATAGATTGCAAGAAAACGGTATAGGGAAGAAAAAATTTCTGAAATATGCCAGAAACAGTAGGCCAATTGTCAAATAAAACCTGGTTAGTCGCCAAGAAGAACCGTTTGACGTCCAGTAATTTGGGATCTGTCCTGTATGATAAATCAAAGATTCCCACCTTCATTATATAAACAACTCACAGGTAAGGTAAATGACCCATTTATCGACACCTTAAGAGGATCTTCTAAATTGAAATGAGCATAAAAGCGTATATCTTTGAGTTTAGTATAGTTTTAAAATTTTTACTACGGATTCTTATTATATTGATTATTGTTGTACAATATTTATATTTCAAATAGCAAAATACATTTTATTTAAAAAAAATAAATAATATGAAAAGTACCTTTTGACCCAATTATCGACATGAGAAAATTCATCTTGTACCAAATATCGACACCCGTGCGTACGCAACACCGACACCGGGGAATGTATATTTTTGTATATTTTTAGGTAGGTACTTTACTTAAGTTGCAAAAAAAAGGAAATAAAAAACTAAATCGTAACTAAATGTTAATGTTAGCATAAACTTATTTTTATTCAAAAAATAAATATAAAAAAACAAGGATTTTTTCTTGAACTTTACAATTAAAATACAAATAGGTAATAAATATACTTATTTAATTTATATAAACACCGAGTCGGAAATCTCCGGAACGCAGTACAGCCCGCGTTTATTTTTTATTTTTGGTTCCATAATTTTTTCAAGAACTTCATCCCTATTATACCAAAGGATGTCCTTTCTTTGTGGCCAAATCCAATTTAGTCCATTTTTTTCCATGTGTGAGACTTCGTACTCATACTCTTCATTATTTTTGTTGCAACAACGCATGTTGATAATTTTCCCTGGCAGTGATTGCTCGTTATAACTTACTATAACATAGTCATTAACTTGTAGCTCTTTAAATGATTTTATCGATTCTTTAATATTTTTTTCGATTGAAAGAGACTCTATATTATCTTTTTTTTCTAGTATATTTTTATCTTTTTTTAAACCTATTTTTATTTTTTTATTTTGCAACGCTTCTTCCTTTTCCGCCCGTCTTTCCTTCCGCTTTTGCTTGTTTTCTTCTTTTGTCTGTAATTCTAGGTTTTTCTTTTCCCCTTTTCGTTTAAAATATTCCTGCCATTCTTTGGAAGACGCCACCGCCGGAACTTTTTCGTCAATTTTTCTTTTTGGTGCGTTTATTTTTGGTGTCGGCCAAAAAAGCGATTGTTTAAATGGTGATGGTACATTTTCTTCGTGATTTGAAGACATATTGGTAGATATATTTTCCATGTTTTCTTTATTATTTAAGTTTAAAATATCTTTAAGAGCTTTAGGATTATTTTTTTCTGTTTTCTCGTCCTCATTTAAAATTTGTATTACTTTTGTATCTAGTGGGTTCAAGGGTTTATCGCTGTCTTTATCTTGATTAGGAGACCCATGTATTATTTCTTCCCTCTTTTGTGTATTATTTAAGGTTAAGTGGGAATCTACTTTATTTGAACTAGTCAGAGATTTATCGGTTTTGTTCATGTTTAAATTGTCACATTCATTAGTATTTTCAACAACAGTAAGGATTAATTCATTATCTGTTAACTCAGGCTCATCATTAATATGTATATGGGTTAGAGGAGTCTCATCACTGCCGCAGATGGTTTCAATATTATTATCACTCCCTATCTCTTCAAAATCATCACTATTTTCTCCTGGGACATTTATAACTAAAGGAAACTGCAAATTGTCAATGTTCAGAAAGTTCGTAATATCAAGTTCATCCCCTGTCATATTTTCGTCAGTCTGTATATCTGATTCATTAACTGGTAAGTTGGGACCGTCTTCAGTGAATTCTTGGCCATCATATTCTAACACTGTAGGATCGGTATTGTTTGTGCTTATATTTAGAGAGCGCCACAAATGATATAAGCTTGTATCTTCAATGGCGCCTCTCCATATATCTCCAGAAGATTTGAAGAGGTCTATTTTTTCGGGATATTTGTTTTCTAGATAATCTAAAAACGGCTGGTTAGGTTCTTCACTTATTTTACTTTTGGGTGTAATTTTAGAATATTTAGTAAAATTAATATTTTCTGGCGTAAATGGTACTAGCCCACAAGTTCTAAATCCATTCTTAATAATGTCCGGAAAGTTTTTCATTTTATTCATGGTTGTTTGTAAAATAGGAGCAAAGTCGTCTCTGGATAATTTTTTTCCATTATTTTGCATTCGCCAGTTGTGAATAGACTTTTTCCATTCCATTTTAAGTGGTCGAAAGACAGCCACGTCAAGTGGCTGTAAGATATGCGTGGCATTAGCTATAAAAGATATTAATACTATTCCATTCGAGCTACAAAACTCGCTAACAGCCATTGTCAAATGCGATGTGTGTCCATCAACAAAAAGGATGACCGGCAGTTCTATCTTATTGGCAATCAACCATGGATGAAAAACATTAGCCACATATTCATAAAATGTTTCGCCGGTCATCCATCCATTTTCAGACCGCCCTACACCCCAATGAGATGGAACCTTATCAATGACGGCTCTTGGCACCCTTTTATAACTATAAACAATCATAGGCGGGGGAATTTCCCCGGATGCACTGCACATGACTAGTGTCGTGAGACATTCTTTCTCGTCATTGTTTATGAATGAGTAAACTGCTTTTTCGCCCTTCTTAACTAAAACCTTATCATTCTTGGGGCTTAAAAAGAATGCACTTTCATCGCAGTTGAATATCCGAGACGGGTAAGATGTTATATGAAAATTAGCGGTGTTACAGAAATATCCTTTGACCTCTTCGAACCAACGACGGATTTTCTCTTCAGTTATAGTGGCTCGAGCATTGCTTAGATTCTGGGAAACTCTTTGGGAAAGTTCTGGATGTCTCTTCATAAAAGCTTCGTACCAGTGGCGACCTGGTCTCCCGTTAGTAAAATTATTTGCCCTATTTAATTTTTTTAATAGCAATTGTACGCTGTCTATAAGTTGCAGTTTCGTTGCAGGAAATCCACAACTAGCAATGTGAAACATCCATTTCACCAAGAGCTTTTCTTCGTCACTAGTGAGAATTGTATCGGGACCAATTTTCCTTTCAATTGGCACTTTTCCGTTTACTTTTCCTATTATAGTTGTTCTTGGGACTTTAAAAATTTTACTAGCTCGGGCAGCAGGCATGCCATTTTTCACAGCATTGACCGCTTGTTTCATGTCTTCCTCCGAATATTGGAATCTTTTGGCTTTGTTCATCTTATTCTTTTATACTGAAAAAAAATTATGTACCGGTTATCGACATACTTGATACCCAAATATCGACACACAAAATACTTTCATTCTATGTTGTTACCATTCCGAAAAATTAGGTATCGATAAATGGTACGAAGTTAAATCAATACATATATTTTTAAAATATCTAGAAAAGATAAGACTAAATACGAGAGTCTTTTTAATATTAATAAAGAAAGAGAAAGCTATATTGAACCATTTATCGACACATCTGTCGATAGATGGTACGAAATCTAAAAACGGATGTACCAGTTATCGACAGTGCGAAATTTTTAATTTATACAGTTTTCATGCAAAATTATTGGTAAAAATTATAAATTTTAAATATTATATATGTATATAAAATTGTCTCAATAAAGTAACCTAAATATTTTAAGCAGAACTTACTATAATTAACTTATATGTTTCCTATCACTTTTCACAACGATGTGCATCAAAACACCTGTCACTGTAGAATGGCACAATGAAAACATTTCCAGAAATAATATTTTCTGCATTACCGGCCGAAGCTTTTTATGTTTAACATGGTAAACCTGCAATTTTCTTATAATTATGTGACAGTAGATGTAGCGAGCATCGAATTCTTATTTTTTTGATTTTAAGCGTACAAATGTCGATGATTGGGACACTGTCGATAAATGGGACTTTTACCTTAATATATATTTTTTTTTTAATAATTATTCATTAACTGGGTATATTAGTTCGTAACTTTTATTGAGCTTTAAATAATGTATTATGTTTCAGTTACTAATGCTGTTCTATGAATGTCTATATATCTAAATTATTTGTTACAAAGTTATTTACCACAAAAATCATAAAACGGATTAATTTTGTATATTTTGCCAGCCTTCTCACCTCCTAGCGTAATGATTTTAATCTTATTCAGAGTTGTTTATTAGTAATGTCACTGCTCTTCTATTGAATGCAGTTACCAAGGCTGACCATAAGGCATTTGCCCCCCCCCACCTCCCTGTATTTTGGAAAATGTCCTCCAATCGCTGAACTTACGTATTAAAGGCACACCAGGCTCCCGTGTCTGAATTTTGTTACCCCCCCCTCCCTTCGGACGCCCTTGGCAGTTAATTTGAGCTAGGTCATATGGAATGATGTGTTTGTAAACTCACTAGTAAAAGCTGGATCTGAATTAAGCATTTCAGCAGTCGAACTGAAAATTGCTGCTTTATTAACTGAAAAATATTAAAAAATTTTAATTGGTTTTATTGTATAAAAATATAAGAATATTTTTTTGACAAATATACAATAATTATCAATTACTTCCTATGGCAATATCTGAATGTTGTCGGTGGCTATTTCTGATCTGGCATTAGCAGACTAACGAATGCTGCCTCTAGCTTTTTTTTAATCTTTTCAGTAAGAAACACTTTAAATTGCATAAAGACCATACAATGGGGGCAAGAACACAAAAATAATGGGAATATTTGAAATAACCGAAATGCTACTATTACTCCCACAACATTGTGGCTTGATAAGCTTGAATTTATTGGAGTACTGATGGCCTAAGGGAGAAATTATACATATAGTAATTTTTTTATTTAAGTAGATACATATCATTTTTAAGTGGAAATGAAAAACTGTAAAATAAGTTCTTTTTGTCATATTATATATAACAAAATGTTTATCATCAAACATTTATCTTGTCTATAATTATAAAGTAGTTTTAGTCAGTTATTTAAATATAATATAGGCTGTATTAAATCCATGTTCTCAGAGGTAGTAAATTCAAGCTCTTCTCACCAATTTACGTAAGCGACAAAAGTAATTTTATTAATCAACATTGGGAAAATTTGGTTGTACAGAATAACTCTCTAAAGAAGTCTAATATTATATTACATAAGTATTGAAAGTGGAAGTAGTAAACTATTTTTCTTACAATCACAAATATATTCAGTAGGACTTTATTTACTTTTCAACACTAGTATTAAAAAACTAGGTAATTGATATGAAATAGATTAAAGGTAGGTTTTAGCTTTTTCTTACTGACCATCTTTCAAATACTATATTGTTAAATTTTTTAAACACACGTATGATATAAAGCACTTTCTAGCGAAGTAAACAGTGCTTTTTCGTCAGTTTCATATCATGACAAAAATTTTTGTCTTTCAAATTTACTTTAATTCCAATTTGTAAGGAAACATAACGCAACAAAACCACTTCTGTAAAATTAGTTAAAAAGAGAAACAACCAGTTTTTTAAATGAATTTTCTAGTTTTTGTAAAACTTTTTTCTTTCCTATCACAGGAAAGATTTTCCTAATCTGAAGTAATATTCTATTATTTATTATGATAAACTAACATGCCAAATATCTTTAACACAATGAAACACTAACTACATTTTAATTAAACTTTTATTCACAGACTAACAGATACACAAATATATACATACATACATACATACATAATATGTACAACTTAAACTCCGATGGCTATATGCTGCTCCGTGGTAAATAGAGTATCAAGTCCGGCGAAGATTTCGAATGTTCTCTTGGTAATCACAAATGTCGGTTTTGCTCCTGTTCGTAACTCTTGTGTTATTTTGTGTATCCATTTTGGCGCTAGTTGTACTCGTCTTTCAACTAGTTGACTGTACTGATGAAGACCTTAAGTTACAAACACATGTATATAGTTAGCCAAATTTCCATTGCTTTAGCGGCCATTCCAAAAAATCCATTTTCTACCATATACTAGTTCTTGCCACGTTAATATTGTTCTAATTTGGATTTACTCTTGGGTTATGAGTTTCCCGGCAGGTGGCTTTATGCTGCTCCATGGTAAATAGAATATGAAGTCCGGCAAAGATTTCGGATGTTCTCTTGGTAATCACAAATGTCAGTTTTTCTTTTGTTGGTGACTCCGGTGTTGTTTTGTGTATTCATTTTGGCGCTAGTTGTACTTGTGTTTCGACTAGTTGACTGTACTGATGAAGACCTTAAGTCAGAAACACGTGTCTATAATTAGCCAAATTTCCATTGCTTTAGCGATCATCCCAAAAAATCCATTTTCCACTATATACTAGTACTTGTCGCGTTAATATTTTCCTACTTTTGATTTACTACTCTTGGGTTATGAGTTTCGCCACGGGTGGTTATATGCTGCTCCATGGTAAATAGAGTATTAAGTCCGGCGAAGATTTCGGATGTTCTCTTGGTAATCACAAATGTCGGTTTTGCTCCTGTTGGTAACTCTGGTGTTGTTTTGTGTATTCATGTTGGCGCTAGTTGTACTCGTGTTTCAACTAGTTGACTGTACTGATGAAGACCTTAAGTCAGAAACACGTATCTATAGTTAGCCAAATTTACATTGCTTCAGCGGTCATCCCAAGAAATCCATTTTCTACTATAAACTAGTTCTTGCCGCGTTAATATTTTCCTACTTTTGTACAGAAGTTAAGATTAAATGCCATATTTAAACATCCTATCTGCCAATTTAACAGACAAATCTTGCTAAAAATATAGTGCGGTAAATTTTTTAAGAACCACTTTTTTCTGAAGTTTATATTCAGTTTTTTTTATGCTATGTTTTAGTAGTTTGGAAAAAATATATGTTTATAGGTAAACCATTTTTATTCTATTCAAAAATGAAAGAAAGTAAAAATAAATGGTCTCCTTGGTGTCAAAATGTGTAAGTAAAATTTTCTGCAAAATAACCTAATCGTTTATGTTCCATATTATCTCTAATATTATTTATTTGCAGTTAGTACGTCAAAACTTCCTTTCTTTTTCTACCAATAAGTTGTTGGAGCATATCCTTGCATAAAACGGACATTCTTCGAAATGTAATAACTCCTTGAGAACAAAAAATCAGCTCGAAAAAGTGCTGACAAATGACCAGAAAAATTAAGCAGGGATATTATACGAAAGAAACATAAAAAGAACAGTTTTCGTTAATGATATTAGATGGCCAGAGTCCCGCGGGCCACAATGCCATCAAGGCTTTACGCTACATTAAAAATCTAATGGTTGAGATATATTAGACCATAAATTCAGCAAAACGTAGCATTACCCATTTATCGTTTAGTCTTTTTGTGTGCCGACATTTGGTTTTAACATATTAAAAGTTGATACGGTATAACATAAATTATTACAACTAAGTTGAGAATTTTTAAGTTAGGTTTACTTATAAATTAGCAAGTCTTCATACTTTCAGCTTAGTCAAAATAAAGTCATAAGGATTTATTACTAAAAAATTATACATATTTCATTTTCTATGAATATTTGCTACTTGCCAAATGGTACTGCTTCATATATATATATATATATATATATATATATATATATATATATATATATATATATATATATATATATGTATATATATTTAAACAAAATTAGAGATGTAGTGAAATTTATAAACATCTTAATAATTTAAATAACGGTACGGGCTACAGTCTACATCATAAGTGGAATCCACTCGTGACACCGGGTCGTGTATAAACAGCTGATCTAAATCTTTCCCAACTCACTTCACTCAGTGTGCAATGTTCCGATCTCTTGAGAAAAGATCCCTCGAGATGCCTCGAGCAATGAAAGTGGTTTCATTTTGATACGCTCTGATCCCAATAACCATGGTTATTTTATTTATTAGCATAATGTAAGGTTAGAAAAATAAAACATCCCGACACAGCCAAAAAGCTCTTTAAAAATAGTTATCTATTGACATTTATTGCTTAGAGAAATGTGTTTCTGTTTTGGCATTTTAAAGACTTTTTTGTTAATGAAAAGAATAGCTTAATAATGTGCAGCTTATTACTAAATTGTATTTATTTAAAAAATATAAACTTTTTGCCAAATAACGTTATCTAACGGGGGAGGAGATTAGCTCCTCCCCCGGTAGATAATTTTTCTAAAAATAATAAAATTTATAAAACTTAATATTTAACTCAATTTTGGCCCAATTGTTTTTTAAAAGATGTAGTCATTATCATGTTCAGGGAGGGTTCTATTGGTTAACCTCCACAGCCTCTTTATATCGGTGAGCTCTAAAAAATAATTTACTTGACAATCCTGCAATAAGCCTAAGGCTTGCAACAAGGGAAAGTTTAAACCCCCCGAAGCAATTTCTGCCTACGCTACTGAATGTAGTTAATGTCAGTAATCACGTTTGTGGTCGGAGCCAAATATGTTCGGTTTTCCTGGGCTATTACCATGAATTACCCAAAAAATTCGAGACATCGACGTTAGTGACGACTAAAGGCCAAGAGCTAGCGTGTAATATTTAAGAGGCGGTTTCATCCCCTTGAAATCCGATTTTTGAAAAATTTCTTCTTATCGGATCAACACATCATACAACCAACCTGTATGCTAAAATTCAGCTTTTTACATCAAACGGTTTGAGCAGAATCGTGACTAATCAGTAAACCGATTTTTTGAAACACACTGTATAAGCTTTTAAGAAATTTTAAAATATGTAAAATAATCAAATAAAATACACGAGTTTAAGCGTTTATGCGAAAAACCAACCGTTTTTTAAATACAAAATTGTATAATATTTAAGAGGCGGTTTCACCCCCTTGAAATTTGAGTTTTGAAAAATATCTTCTTATTGAGCCTCTACATCCTACAGTGAAACCTGTATGCCAAAATTCAGCTTTTTACGTCACTCGGTTTGAGCAGATTCACTTCGTCATCAAAAGTTGTTTCATTTTTCACGTGTCGTTTTCAGTTATACAATTTCGGATAAAAATAATTTTTAGATTGGCAATTTATTTTTACTTATTACAGTTGATGTTTAGTTGCCAACAAACGAAAGGAGCGCTACTAACATTTACGGCATATAACATGTTCTAACTAAAAGCGCCGCATCTACAAGGATCACATTTTACATTAGTATTTGGAGAAGGAAATAATTTTTCTCTGTGAGGCCCCTAGGACACAGTTTACTCTTGTACGTTATAGAAAAAACGTGCTGCCACCCCTAATATTTACTTCAATTTATTAAAACTTTATACTTGGAATTAATTTTAAAATTACTTTTTGCTGACAAACGGATTTCCTTTCTAAGGCCCCTAGGACACCCTTCACTTTTGTACGATTAAGAAAAAAAACATGCTACCACCGCTGATTTTTATTCAAATATATTAAAACTTTATATTTGGAACTAATTTTAAGAATACTTTATGCTGTCATAAACAAATTTCCTCTGTGAGGCCCCTAGGATACCCTTTGCTTTTGTACGTTTAAGGGGAAAACATGCTTCCATCGCTAATTTTTTTTCCAAACTTATTGAAACTTCATATTTGGAATTACTTTATTCTGCCATAAACGAATTTCCTCTCTGAGAGGCCCCTAAATCACCCTTAACATTTTTTTAAAGACAAAACATGCTGTCACCGCTAATTTTAATTCAAATTTATTACAACATTATATTTGGAACTCTTTTTAGAACATTTTGTGTGAAATATTAATGTTACAAAAATGTTTGAATTTAATATCCCAAGTATTAAACCCTCGATTAAACCAGTTTACTAATTTTAATTCTAAAACATGTTTTTGCACGTCCTGTTTAAGACGTAAGACAGAGAAAAGAGCTCTCTTTTTAAATCATTCTATAACTCTGAAATGTTATGATGAATATATTTTTATATTAAATTCTTGTATTAAAAAGTTATTTATTGTGTTATCTGATTTCAATCCCAATCAATATTATTTTACAATGATAGCTTTTTTATTCATGTTCCAACTATAAAGTTTTAATAAATTTAAATAAAAATTAGCCGTGAGCATGTTTTTCCTTAAACGTATAAGCAAGAGTAAAAGGTGGCTTAGGGGCCCCACAGAGGAAATTCGTTTATAACAGCATAAAGTAATCCTAAAACCAGCTGCAAATATAAGGTTTTAATAAATTTGAATAAAAACTAGAGGTGACAGCATATTTTTCCCTTAAACATACAAAAGTAAAGGGTGTCCTAGGGGCGTAACAGAGAAAATTTGTTTATGACAGCATAAAATAATCCTAAAACCAGCTCCAAATATGAAGTTTTAATAAATTTGAATAAAAACGAGCGGTGACAGCTTGTGTTGTCTTTAAAAAAATGTAGAGGTTGATTTAGGGGCCCCACAGAAGAAATTCGTTTATGACAGCATAAAGTGATCCTAAAGCCAGCTCTAAATATGACGTTTTAATAAATTTCAGTAAAAACAAGCGGTGCTTTTTCCTTAAACTTACAACGAGTAGAGTGTATCCTACGGGCCTCACAGAGGAAACTCGTTTATGACAACAAAATATGCAGTTTTAATAAATCTGAATAAAGATTAGCGGTAACAGCGTGTTTTTTCCTTAACCGTAAAGAGTAAAGGGTGTCCTAGGAGCTTCACTGAGAAAATTCATTTGTGACAGCATAAAGTAATCCTAAAACTATTGCCAAATATGAAGCTTTAATAAATATGAACAAAAATTAACGGTGGCAGAATGTTTTATGTTTTGCGTTTTGTCAAATTATGCGTACCCAGTAATTACGATAGTTACGGCCATATAAAATTTAAAATTTTACTAATTTAATAAACTGATGCGACGTTTTTGTATCGTAAATATACAATTTGGGTAGCTACGAAACTGTTAACAGAAATCTCGATTTTCGATTTTTTTTTGTAGATACGGACAAGTTAACTATCTTTCGACGTCAAGAATCAACAAAAAAGCTTATATTTATATCTCTAATTATGCCGTTCTATAACAAATAGCTATCTGGAGTTCGGTTTAATGAAATAACAGATTTCGATCCGCAATATGTTGGTTTTTGTGCCCATAACAGAAATATTTGAGTATTATGTAGTATATTATTATGTATTTGTATGTAAAATATATATTTATAGTAAAAGTTAACGTAAAACTAAAACGGGATAAAATATGGCAATTATTATTTCTAATTTACTATAGACGATGTCGATAAACAATAATATTTGGAAACATCTATCTCAATTTGCGCGTATTTAAAAATTCTTTATACACCTTTCTTATCTATTTTCAAACAATATTTTTAATTCAGTTAGCTCTAAGTACTCATGCGAAAGCGTAAACTTAAGAATAAACACAAAATATAACTTAAAAGTTTGGAGCCTCAGAGCTGTGCTCCGGTGAAAAATGCCTGCATACATTTGGGCTAATATCGCATCATTTCATCTAAAAGCATCGTAAATACAATTTATGTAAACGCACGGCTGAAGGGATGCACTTTAATCAAAACAATTTTTAGCAGAAGATAAATCATTTCGAACGTTGGAAACATTTATATAACTCAATTCGCGACGTCAACTAGATTTGATATTGTTCAGTGTAACTGTCTGAGTGATGAATATTTGCGCCTGTTTTTTTTAACGCGAGAGTCAATTTGGGAAAATGCATCATGTTTCTTTCAATATTGGATTTTTCTCGTAAAACCTGTAAAATTGTAACTTTCGTAATATATAACAAATAAGCTCAAAGTTTGATTGGTTTTCTTACCGAACTGACTATGTCTATATAACAGTCTATGTGTGCACGTTTGTTACCGTCATATGTCTATGAGTGAAGAGAAGATTAGTTGTGGAATCTGCATATGCGCAAACCATCTTGTCAAAAGTTAAGATTTGTCCACAAATTTAGACACCTGCTATAAATTAAAGTTTGAAAAGAAATATTATTCATAACAGTTCATATTTGGAACACTGAAATTTACAATTAATATTAATACAATAATATTAATAAACGGATATGCAACAATTTACATTTTTAAAGGCGCTGTCGACAGTTGTGAAGATATATTTGAAAAAAATAGTATTATAATAAATAATTCCGAGAATTATGCAAAATTTTACACACCAAATTATATTTCTTGTATAATCTGCAAAGTCACAAGTAGAATATGCGATTTTCAAAACTCATGGATAAAACCTTACATCCTACCCACTAAGTAGTTCCCCGATAAATATGCATAAAATAAATATCATTAAGAGGCATTTTTAAAAAAATTCTACAGTTTCCTAAATAACTCTGCTATTCCCTCCTTACTTAAGTTTGCAGTCCATAAATGAAACACAAATTAGAATATACCTAGGTCCTAACAGTTTGAGTTTATATCATCTGCTGATGATGCTAACTTGGTTAGCGAAACGCGCGTCCAGAACGTAACAAGTTGTGGTGTAGTGTGGTTAGAAGTCTTGTATTTTGAGAATATACCTAACCAATCAATATACTATTGGTTCGTGACATCAACATAAATTTTCTGGAAAAGTCATTACAGTTATCCAGTATTCAGTGTATCTTTTTATCTTTCGGCATGCATTCCTGTATATATGAAGCAACACGTATATGCAGTACAACTGCAACAAACACTGATAATGCGGTCAGTAACATTCCTAGTGACCGGTTATTTATTTCTTTAGTGGAGCCATGCCTCTCTAACCATAAGAGCATACTAATCAGAATATCTGATAGCATGGGAACTATGTTTCCCAGTATATTAAAAACTTTTGTCAGTCTGTTAGCTTAATAGATTGGCAACCAGATTCAGCTATGGATGGGCAGTCCCTATCAACCCATTTTAATCCTTTTAGCCGAGGGCCAGCAAATTGGTTCACCAGTGAATTAAAGCGCATGCGACATATTTTATACGCAGTTGAAGTAATCATTGATAGTTGGAGGTATCCGGGATCTGGATCAATTTCCAAAATATTAAAAAAGGATTATAAGCATGCCATGACAACGGCGAAAACCAAGGCTTATGAAAGATTCGTATTGAAATCTAATAATCCAACCAAGGCAACCTGGCAGTGAATAAATTATGAACGAAATATTCCAAAAAATAATATCAACCCCTTAGATCCAAAGTACTCTCTTTATTTTTTTTACAAATAAAGCAGGTAATATAATCAAAACCCTACCCCAAATGACTTCGTATGATGTTTCTTCACTGAAGCCTCTTCAACCCAAGACATTTTTCTTGGATCATGTTACTCGATCAGAGGTTGCATTGGTAATAACTTCAATGAAGAATTCAGGTGCAACCGATGTGTATAATATAAATAGTTTTGTATTATTTTTCGGAAATCTTTAATGGAATTATTCAGGCTGGTATTTTTCCAGACTGTTTTTGGTTGTCAATGGTGGTGTCATTACTGAAGAGTGGAGATGCTGATAAGTCTAATAATTTTCACACCGTTTCTATAGTGCCATATTTTTCAAGTCTTTAAAATAATATTGAAGGACAGGCTCAGCAAGTTCTTTGAAATCAATGATTTATCAAACAAACAATAATTTGGCTTTAGAAAAGGATCTGCCACATATATTCACTGTCAATGAGGTCGTGAATAGCATAGTCAGGTGTCTTGAGCAGGGACTTCAATTAGCTGTTACACTATGTGACCTCACCAAGGCATTTTACTGTCAATCATGCACTCCTTTTACAAAAATTAGAAAGGTATGGCATAAGGGGTCAGCCTCTCAATCTATTGGGCTCATACTTGAGGGGCGAGGGCAGTGTGTAGAGGTTGGTTTTCAGCGTTTGCAATATTGTCAGGTGAAGCATGTTGTTCCTTATGGATCCGTTTTGGGCCCTCTTTTATTTGATATTTATATTAAAAGAATTTTTGGGTTACATGCATCCTATCCATTGTTCTCTCTATGCGGACGATTCGACAATTCTCATAAGTTCAGGTTCTGCAGGTTCGGATGATCGTCAACCAGTCAAAATACACCCATGCTTGATGGTTTATTGTCTTGGTCCAATCGTGTAAATATGCTTTGCGGAAAGCTATCAAGTATGGTGACAGACAGCTTAAAAATAAATTGTCAACAAATGCTTTGAGGGCAGCCCATTTTGCCTTGTTCCACTCTCGACTGGCGTATGGAATAGCATTGTGGGAATGTTCTTCTGGAATAATTAGGGTCTTTAGCCTTCAAAAGAAGGCAGTTAGAGTTGTATGTAGTCTTGGCCCAAATGAACCTTGCAAACCTCTATTTATTGCCTCCAATATATTAACACTTTCTTATTTATTCATATTTTGCCAAATTTGCGACATACATAAAAGATAGTGTCTGTTTTGCACACATTCTGAAAATCATAATTATCAGACAGGTTCCGCGAAACTAATAATAGCACCCAATTTAAAACTTACAAAATCTCAGAAAAATTCAGTAAATGTTAAACTTACAATGCTTTGCCACAGACAAATAAGGAACTGAAAGCGATGTGTTTAAAACTAGACTTAAAACTTTCCTTGTAAAAAAAGGTTTCTATTTCATCCAAGAATATTTACAGGAAGCTTCCACTGCAACCATCTTTCTCTGTTTTTGTTTTTTTTTCGTTATTTTAACTATCTAGATACTTGAATATATATTCTTTAAACTCTATATCAGATTTTTCGTTATTTTAACTATCTAGATACATGAAAAAATATTCTTTAAACTCTATGTCAGATTTGACCGTTTGAGTACTTTTTGCGACTTTTTAAGTGAACGTTTTTAACTTGTTTATTTATTTGTTCAATTTATATGTAAAGGTTTTTTCGCATATTTTTTCTGTTTTGTGTATTGATTTTAATACTGATTGTATGCTTGTTTATTTTTATATTTAGCTATGTGTGACAGTCTAGTATTTTAAGTTTTCCTAATACCCCAATTTTATATTCAAATTTTTTGGACTTGCTATAATGTTTCATTTAACAAATGTAGTCAAATAAAAAAAGTAAAAAATGCATTTCCAAATTCTATATTAACTTCAATTGTATGTAAATAACTCATTATGTATGTAAACAAAGCTAAGAAGTCGATTTTAACCTACTTCTAATTGTGTATGTAGTTCGGATGACAGTACAATAATTTGGTACCATCGAGCTAATTAGATCAGTACTAAATGGTACCGGTCTATTTTAACTTACTTTTAATTATCGTGCCAATTTGAAAATTTGCAAATGTATGTAATTCGGTGGACAATACAATGACTTGGTAGCATCGAGCTAATTTGACCAGCTCTATGGTAAAATGTTACCGGTCAATTTTTACCCAATGTGATTCGGATGAAAATAAAATAATTTGGTACCATCGATTTGATCTGATCAGCTCGATGGTAGCAAATGACACCGCTAGTAACAGCTAGTAAAGTCCTTTGAATTTGGGAAGAATTAAAAAATGGATTATAGTTAAAAAAACCAGGACAGTGGCTTTTGCCAGTAACGCATTATACAGTATAAATAATGTAATTTATTTAAAATATCATGTTACAATATATACATTTTATACTTGGCAATTCAATAAATATGCAAAAAAGGTGTGGAGTGACTTGATTGCGTTTATTTGCGTTACTGTACTTTTAATTAATTTCGACAAAACGAAAACGCACGTCGCTTTTTGCCATAGTTATTGAATTGTCAAGGGTGGAAGGCATATATCGTAACAAAATATTTGAAGTAAATTACATTATTTTGTATTTTTTAGTGCGTTACTGACAAAAGCGTGTATTCTTGTTTTCTTCAATTATAATTTATTATAGTTTAGGCAACTAATCATTGTCCATACATTTTTCTTTGCTTCCAACGTAACATATTAAAAAACTAAAATGGATTGTTTATTAATATCTCTTATATTCTATTTCGAACTTTCGCTTCCGGAATTTCTGAGTAAAGATGAGTCTATAATTTCTTGATAGCACAAGTTCATGTATCAAACATATTCACTAAGCACGTTTTTAAAAATTATTTATCAAGTATGTAAATGTCATTTCTGTTCTTGCGCATGCTCTGCTAATGGAATTTATCAGCTCATTCATAAGTAGGTCAACATTTCGAGTTATAAATAGAGACACAGTTATTTTTGTCCAAAACGCATTTTTTTTATTTTGTAATATGATTTTTGGTTCATAATTATTATTCATGCTTTTTTTGTGTAATCTCCTACGTTAACAGGGCTAACTATATCGATTTTAAAAAATCTCCAATTGTTTAAGTATCATAATTACAAAATATTGTAGTAGGTATTAATAGTACAAAAGTATGCAATTAGAATTTTAGCAACGTTAAATACCGCGATTCATGTAAAACATACTTTAAAAAATATAAAAATATTTAACACTTCCTTCGCTATTTATTTTAGAATCCACTCTATTTGTTTTAAAAAATAAAGATTTACGTCAGTTTTCCCAAGCAAATACCCGCTAGCAAGAAAATACTATAATTCTGTCAAAATACAAGTCTGCATTTTTTCAAAAAAATTCACTTTTTCGATATGCATATATATATATATATATATATATATATATATATATATATATATAATATAATGAATAAGTATTGTCAACTAATAGATTAAAATACGAAGTAAAAAAATTTCTTTTTAAAATAGCATACTACACCTTAGATAATTTTTTACAGATATTCGGTAAAACTGATAACTTAGGTACCTTGTACATTTGTTTTGTTCTAGTAACACTGGAACCTGTGGTGGAAGATAGATCAAAATACAACAGTTCTAATCACACTACACCACAATTTGCTACGTTCTGTAAATAAATGTAATAAACTAAGTAAATTACCCTTACCTAAAGCCTACGTTTTTAAATATTTTTTGTAGACCTCTCGTATATTTGGGATCATATAGGATTACTATAAACTTATTGTCAGACTCAGGTGCTTGAAGAGTAGTGGCATCTTTTAACATTTTCTTATGCTTATGTCTATTTACTAATTTATGTACAAAATTATTATTATATCCGCTACTTTTAGCTATAGTTTTAATCCGATTCACTTCATTGTTAAAACGTTCTTTACTTAGGAATGAAATGCTGCCATTTTGTGTTGACGGTAATGAAATGAGTCGGATGTTATATACCTATTAGTATTAGTAAATTTTCTATAAATATCAAATTCTAATTTATCGTTATTTCTAATAACTAACGTGTCGAGAAAAAGTAATTGCCCATTGTTCTCCTTTTTGTATATAAAATTAATGGAAGGATATTTATTGTTTAATGTTTCTAAGAAAGTGTCCAAATTTTCTGTTTTAGTATCAAAATTTGCAAATATATCGTCTACATATCCATACCACACCCTTGGGAAATACTTAGTTCTTTTTTGAATTGGGTTTCTATCTACCCATAAACAAATTTGCAAGGAACGGAGATAAGAAATTGCCCATCATTCATACATAATTTAGTGAGAAGCCAATATTCATCGATAATTTCTTTCCTCAAATTATTGAATTCAAGTAGTTCCTTTAGGTACTCTAAAGCTAGTGGTATGGGTACACTAGGAAACAATGAGCTTACGTCAAAAGGTATAAAAATTTCACTTTCTTTAAGTGAACATTCTTAATTTTATCTAAGAATTTTAATGAGTTAGTAACCTCAAAGTTATCGTACGAGATATTTAGTTTGCAGAATTCTTCTACTAATCATTTTGAAATACTGTACGTTGGTGATCCAACAGCTGAAACCATAGGTCTCATGAACTTACCAGATTTATGGATTTTGGGAAGGCAATACAGTTTAGATAACTGTGGGTTACTATGTGTTAGTTCGAATTTTAGTTTATCGGATACAAGGTTTTTACACTGTTTTAAGTTACTTTTTACTTCTGTTATCATTTTTGATAACGGGTTTTTCTCAATTAAATCATTAGGACCAGTTTGAATCAAATTGTCTACTCTTTGACAATAATCTGTTTTGTCTAGTATAACAACCTTATTTTCTTTGTTACCTTTTAAATAAAAATATTCTTTGTTCCTCAGTTCGTGGATAACTTCAGTATTTTTACGAGAAACATTGTTAACAACGTTTTTTGAGATTTGATTTCCGCAAACCTCTCTAATGAATAATAGTTCGTAAACTATTTTTTACTGGAGGCTCTGCAAAACTCAAACACTTATTCAAAAGAGCGAGTTCTCTATTATTAAATGTTATCGATTTTCGAAGAAATTTGTTTTTGTGATTTCAACTTTCTCAGTTTGTTTTTAAGTGAACACATTTTCTTCAAAAGTTTGGCATCGATAACTACGAACATTTTTCTTTGGAAATCCAACAATTGTCCAAATTCTAAATTACTAAGCTTATAAGTTTTTTAAATAATACTTATGCTTAAATTTCAAGCATGCTTCGTTTGCTATACAGATTTTTAATTTAATTTAAAAGATTCAACCTTCCCAGTAACGGGTACTTGACTGAAATGAATTTAGGGAAAACTGAAAAAGACTTGCATGATTTTAGAAACCGAATATCTGCTGCTATTAACCTAATCTTAGTACAGTACTTATAATAAAGGTTTTGTTCGGTTGACCGTGAAGCCATGTTAAGTCCTAACACTGGAACCTGTGGTGGAAGATAATCAAGACAAGAGTTCTAACCACACTACCTCGCAACTTGCTACGTTCTGGACGCGCGTTTCGCTAACCAAGTTAGCATCATTAGCAGATGATATAAACTAAAGTAACTTATCCTATACCGAGACTATTTATAGATAAATGCGGTCACACTTGGTTGCACCCGACTGCACCGTTGTCAATAGTTTACCAACTATTATGGAGAATATCGAAAGTTCCATTAAATACATTAAATACGTGTCAGAGTCAACTAAGGGATTCATTAGAGAAGCTTGCAGAAATCAAATTACAAAAAACGTTGTTAAGAAGTCAAAATGTGTTTCTCGTAAAAATACCGAAGTTATCCAGGAACTGAAGAAAAAATATTTTTTTAATTTAAAAGCTGACAAAGAAAATAAGGTTGTTATACTAGGCAAAACAGATTATTTTGAACAATTTGATTCAAACTGGTGTTTACAATTTAATTGAGAAAAACCCGTTACGAAAAATGACAACAGAAGTAAAAAGTACCTTAAAACAGTATAAAAACCTTGTGTCCGATAAACGAAAATTCATACTAACACATAGTAACCCACAGTTATCTAAACTGTATGGCCTTCCCAGAGTCCATAAACCTGAGAAGTCCATGAGACCTATTGTTTCAGCTGTTGGATCACCAACGTACAATATTTAAAAATGGTTAGTAGAAGAATTCAGCAAATTAAATATCTCATACGATAACTTTAAGGTTACTAGCTCGTTAGAATTCTTAGATAAAATTAAGAATGTTCATATAAAAGAAGGTGAAATTTTAATATCTATTGTTTCCTAGTGTACCCATACCACTAGCTTTAGAGTACCTAAAGGAACTACTTGAATTCAATAATTTGAAGAAAGAAATTATTGATGAATTTGATTGATTGATTTGCTTCTCACAAAATAATGTATGAATCAAATTTTTTTTCAGTTCAACAATAAATATTAAATTGCTTATCTCCGTTCCTTGCAAATTTTTTTATCTCGAGATTAGAAACCCAATTCAAAAAAAGAACTCAAGTATTTCCCAAGGGTTTGGTATAGATACGTAGACGATATATTTGCTATTTTTGAAACTAAAACAGAAAATTTGGACACTATCTTAGAAACTTTAAACAATAAATATCCTTCCATTAATTTTACGTACGAAAAGGAGAACAATGAGCAATTACCTATTCTCGACACAGTTATTATAAATAACGATAAATTAGAATTTGAAATTTATAGGAAATTTACTAATACTGATAGGTATATAACATCCGACTCATTCCATTGCCGTCAACATAAAATGGCAGCATTTCTTTTCTTAACTCACAGATTAGTCAATTTTGCATTAAGTAGAGAACGTTTTTAACAATTAAATGAATCGGATTAAAAATATAGCTAAAAGTAATGGATATAATGATGATAATTTTGTACATAAATTAGTAAATAGACATAAGCATAAGAAAATGTTAAAAGATGCCACTACTCTTCAAGCACTTGAGATTCCCAATAAGTTCATAGTAATCCTATATGATCCTAAATATATGAGAGGTCTAGAAAAAGTATTTTAAAGCGTAGGTTTTAGAGTAGCCTACAAAATGGAGAACAGTTCGAAAAATCTCCTTGGAAACCCAAGACAAAGCCGACTTGAAGGAGAGGAGTGGCATCTACGAAATTAGCTGTAATGACTGCGGTCTAAAATATGTTGGGCAAACTAAACGCTTCATAAACATTCGTTTTAAAGAACACGTGGCACATTTAAGATACGGAAGAACTGAAAAGTCATGCATTGCCCAACATGCCTTGGAAAACAATCACCAAATAGGAATAAATAATCTCAAGTTAATTAAAAATGTATCAAATACTAGATTGTTGGATGCATTTGAGAGTACAGAAATAGCTAAATGTGGTAAGAAAGCACTAAATAAAGACAGAGGGCCTATTTCCTATAGTCCTCTCTATTGTTTACTTGACAATGGTGCAGTCGAGTGCAACCATGTGTGACCGCATTTACCTATAAATAGTCTCAGTAAGGTTAGTAAGTAGTAAGTTACTTTAGTTTATATCATCTGCTGATGATGCTAACTTGGTTAGCGAAACGCGCGTCCAGGACGTAGCAAGTTGTGGTGTATTGTGGTTAGAACTCTTGTATTTTGATCTGTTTTGTTCTACTTTATGTTAAAGTACATTTTTTTCAAAAAAAAGTTTTAGATATAGTCTATGATATAATGTTTTTATGTTTATACATGCATGTATACTTACATATTATTCCTTAGTTTTTATATGAATATTTTTTCCTTTTTACTTCCCTCGAAGGGAGGTATTGTAATGGTAAGAAAATCACCCTTCGAGATTTTTTCTTATGTTCCCTAGATGTTATCTAGTTTAGTTTAGCTAAAACATGTGTACAGAACCTCTATGCAATCTATTAGCAAACAAACTAGACAGTTTTTGTCTAGTTTAATTTAGACCGAATGATTTTTTCTTATGGGTCCCTAGATGCCGAAAAACAAGTTTTCTTAATTCCCTCGGTCTGTCTGTTTGCAACATAGCTAAAAAACTACTTACTCAATTGACCTAAAATTTAGGTCAAAAATTAAGGATCATATGGGGATGACCTGGTAACATTTTTGTAAAAATCCAATAAGGAAAAACAAAATGGCGGCATAGTGAAATGTTAAAAAAAATTATTACTTAAAACTATTAGGAATCAACTGGTAAAGTTTTGGAACGAATCCAAAATGGCGGAATAAAATGTCGGCTTATTAAAATGTTTAAAAATTCAGCCTGAATAAACTATTTAATGGACTGGAATTCAAATTGTATACCATAACTAATTGCGGTATGGAGATGAACTAGTAAAACTGTGGTATTAATTTACATATCCTTACGATTTGGCGTCCCTAGTTGTCAAAAAATAAGTTTTATTAATTCCTTAGGTCTGTTTGTCTATCAGTTCGCAGTATAGCTTAAAAATTACTTATCAGATTGACTTCAAATTTTAAACAAAAATAAATGGTCTTATAGGGATGACCTGGTAATATTTTGGTAAGAATCCAATATGCCGAAACAAGATGGCGGCCTAGTAACAAAAAATTTTTATTTAAAAAATAATAAAATTTAATTATTCAACTTACCTCAAATTTGGCACAAAAATCAAGTGTTACGTAAGAATGAACTGCATATAGGGTAGCAAAAAATGGCGTGCTAATAAATTACTTAAAAAATCAGCCCTAACATGTAAGCATTAAGTGTGATGTAGAGATAAACTAGCAAAGTTGTCGTACGAATTTAAGTTCAATGAATTGGAACAAAATAACGGTGTGTGTCAATGTAAAAACTACTTATTGAATTTATTTTGAATTATGCACAAAAATCAAGCGAGGCATAGGTTGAAACTGGCAAAATTTTTGCAGGAAACAGGGTGTACTAAATTAAGTGCGCACTATTGCTAACTTGTTTATTACGGGAGATACAAAGTCGGTTAAATTAGTAAATTAGTGGTATTTTTTATTGTGTTTAAAAATAGTATTTCTTTGAATAGGACACTCTGTGTATTTTTTGCTGTTTCGACTGTAAATCTTCTGCTGAACAAAAAAGTGTATGTATTACTGACCTAAAGTTAAAGATAACTTAGTTATTCAAATATTTCGCTTTGATATAAAAAAGGCTATGTATTTTTAAAATACAATGTTATTTTACGTCACAAAATTGCTTGACAGATTTTTTCAAAATAGATGTATAACAACAAATGGTCCAATTCGTAGGCCATCAAGATCTCCTGACATAACACCATTAGACTTTTACTTTTGGGGTAATGTCAAAAGAGAGGTATATAGAAAGAGATATTTGACATTAGACGAACTTCAACCTAATATTAGGCGCATTGTAACATCTATCGATGGCAGAACACTTTTTAAGGCAACAAAATCTGTGTTAAAATATGCTGAAAAATATATTGAACAAAATGGAGATATATTTGCCCACTTGCTTTAAAGTTAAGTTGTTCTTATTTCTAACTTAAATAAAATACTGAGTAAAAAATAAACGTAAAATAAAATTTTATTTTAAAAATACATAACTTTTTTTATCTAAAACGGAAATACAAGAATAATTAGGTTATCTTTAACTTTAGGTCAGTAATGCATATACACATTTTTGTTCAGCAGAAGATTTGCAATCAAAACATCAAAAAATATACAGGGTATCCCATTTGAAAAAATACTATTTTTTAAATTGATTCAGAAACGCGATGTTCGATTATTTTTCTCTTTTTACTATTTTAATCACAAAAAATCCTACTAGTTTGCTAATTTAACCGACTTTCTAGCTCCCGTAATAAACCAGTTAGCAATGGTGCGCACTTAATTTGGTACACCCTGTACATGTGTTACTAAATAACTATGTACTGAACTAAATTGGATCACACAGCATCATTTCTAGTAAAAGAAGATTCATAATCAGGGAAGTTCCAGGTAAAGGAATTTTACCTATAGTTTTTAAATGTTTTAAGTGTCTGTTAATATTTACAATTTAATTTTTTTAAATGTATTCTACTAATGTACATCATCATTTGGGAAATATATTTCCTACTTACTTACTCAATAAGCAAAACATAAATGGCGAACTTAACATTTTAATTGCCAATTTGATCCGGTTTAACAAAAGGAGTTTTTTTATTAAATTCGGAGGTGAATGTTCCTAATAAGCATTTATACTAAAAGGTACACAACACATTATCACACAGATGACTTACGATATGATTATGCTAATGCGGCCACATTAAACGCAATTACGCTAGTTGATGAAACTGAATATTTGGCCGGCTTCAGCAAATGAAATTAGCTGCGTGCGTGTGAGCAAATCACCTGTTAATGGGTAGTAGAGCATCATAATTCCGTTGATAAATCAATTATGGAAAACTAATAGGTCAGATCGAATTGGTGGCTACAAAATCTAACCGAATATGGAACAAGTTATTTTGTTTATCCAGAAAAATTAGCGTTTTAATACCATAAATTACATTTGTGGTTTCTAATTTTGTACACTTCGGTCTAAATTAAACTAGACAAAAACTGTCTAGTTTGTTTGCTAATAGATTGCATAGAGGTTCTGTACACATGTTTTAGCTAAACTAAACTAGATAAAAACTGTCTAGTTTGTTTGCTAATAGTTTGCATAGAGGTTCTGTAAAACATGTTTTTCCAAAGTTAGCCTAGAGAGTGATTTTTTAAAGACTTTCCGTTTCATGCCAAACTTGTCCAAAGATAAATAAAAAAAATTTTCCCGTGTTCCGTAAATAACTTCTTAACTAATGAGAACATAAGTCAGCATAAAATACGCTTTTCTATTAAATTTTGTAATATTTAAAACACAAAACAAAGTATATTCTGATTTTAAACGTAGATTTCCCAAGGTAAAAGCAACATTGCAACAAGGCATATAAAGTTTACATATTTTTTAATTTTGAGTCCCCTTTTTAGTAGTGATAATATTTTATATTGGAGAAAATTAACGTTTATAAACATTAAGGGAGAACTGCACGCAAAAAGTGAAAAACTAGCGACAAGGTCTAGTCAAGTTCAAAATAAGATGAAAAGGTACCTACGTATTAGAAAAAACTTCCTGCACGTCCGACCTCAAAAAAATGTGTTATGTATAGGCAATTTAAATTACATTTCGTTTAAAAAAGGGTTCAAAAGGATTCACGTGCTGCAGAAATACAAAAACATGAGTACGATTTACCATTTCAAATTTTGCAGTTACGTAGACAAAGGATCAACGCAAGGCGGTAAAGAGCCACTTTGTGGAAAAAAAATTATATGCGACGGCATTTGCGTCAAAAAGTGGTCAAAAAATGGTCGAAAATGGACAAATCTACTTCTATTTTATAATTCTAGATTAGATTTTTTCATAAAAAATCGCATTTAGCGCCCAACTATACATATTTCCCTATTGAAATCCCATTGAAGCTAATACATATCTCTTATAGTTTTAACATAATATTGCAACGGCGGAAGGCTTGAAAATGATCCATAATACTGCGTGCAGTTCCCCTTTAACAAAATAATATAAATCAACTTATCGCAAACCTCCAACGAAATAGAACAGTTTTAAACAGCTAAACATATAAGTGGTTAAAAAACCTAAAATAAATATAAAAAATTAAACAATAAAAAAATTGTAGCATTTATAACAAATGTTTACATAAACAAAATATTGTCTTCTACAGATAATTATTTGTAGATGTAGTTTTATTGGTCTTTTTGAAATACTTAAATATGTTATGTCAATCAAAGTACCTCATCTTATTTTCATAATATTGATTAAGTTATGCAGGTATTTAAAAATTGTGGTGCATATGTCAGTTTTTCTTGACAGCCGCAATGGAAATAATAATAAGGATTAAGGTTTGCGTACTATACGGGCTATTATAACATCTTTTTATAAATGTGGTTATCTATTCCTCATCTGATGTATGAATTCCGAGAGATCATTAAACCATTCTACCGTATCGATATGTCAGCAATAATGATAATGATCGCAAGCGAAAAGAAAATAATTGCAAAACAGGTTAAAATGACTACGTTATTACCAGCTGCAATATTTAGACGAGGAGTTGTTTTATATTTTGCTAAATATGCTAAACTCTACCTAGTAAAAGTTACATCTATATAGATATGTTAAAGTCTACCTAATTAGCAGTTAGATACCCTTCGCCAAACTGTTTTCCAAATACACATTCCTTAATTAATTAAAAAATATATAGTCTAAAGAAAAGTGAAAAGTAACTAGAGCTGTTGTTCTCTTATTTAAAAGTTTAACATAACTAAATACAAAAGTCGAATCTCCTCATCTAAACGATAATATTTCAAACCTGCTATAATACGTTATTAACAGTTCACATAGTTTTTAGTTTATTAATTTACCTCAGTCAGGAAGTTGTAAACTGTCTTTATTTTAATGACTTTACGTGGTTCTAATAAGATACTATGTCAAAAACTTTATAGGTAACTGCTCCTCTTAATTGTACGTTGGTACTGCGGAATTTTTGATAGAATCTGCTCGTCATAACCTACACAAGTTTATATATAATTGTCTAGATCAAGTAGAAACATGAAATGTATTACTTAATTTTAAAAAGGTATGTTCTACCTATCCGATTACAATATTACACTATTATTATTAAAAACATGTGGCACAATGGCATGTGTTGCGAGTAATAAATAATTGAAACATTTTCTGACGTATCTTTTCTTAAAGGATCATCAATATTTTCGAATTTAATTAACACCGTTTTCCCTGTTTTATAATGCACATAGTGTTATAATTTTAACAAAACTTGATGTCCAACATGTCCAGATGGAAACATTCTAACTTGATCAAAGATTTATGAAGATAATCATATTCTAATCATTAGGAAATATTGTGACTAAACTTTTACATACCAAGGCCATTTTTACCGTTTTTTTAATCATCGTTATTCAGGTCCGTTGGAATATGAGTCATAAAAGGGATCTGAGGCAAATCAGACACTTGCAGAACGGGGTTGACTTGATTTGGCCCGGTTCTAGACCATATCATTAGTAAAACATCGTCGAGGGCAGCTGGTACTTTGACGGATTATCGTAAGAATATATCCTTAATAAATCGTATCACCAAATCTGCTTCTTCAAAAACTTCATAAAGCAAATAGCTTCTTGAGCATGAGCAACCATAGTAACGTTAGCAACGCCATTCCAACAACGCCCTGATCCCCTTGCGCGGTTGAAGTGGGTACCTTATGAAAATGCCTTGCGATCATCAACGAAATATATTACTTATCTTTAAGATGCTGTCTGTATATTGTTACAGAGTCCTTTCAACACTCGGTGATACTTTAAGAGATGTTAATAACCGAAAAGCATAAACTAGTGGAAAAACCGCGCAGATCAGTTAAATTTTACCAGAAGGTAGTGAAGGTACTCCCTCAATTTTTTTGGGTACCAGGAGTCTAATGCCGACAGATTTCGACCTTTTGGGACACTTTAAAAATTTGTTAATAAATGAAAATTAGAAATGTTAATAAATGAAAAGCATATTTAACATATCGACGCGATGCGGAGCGCATAGATCAACTAAATTGTTCTAGAGAGTAGTGAAGGTACTATACTACTAAGTCTTTTCGGTAAAAAAAGTAGTGGCGGATTTAGAAATTTGTTAAGAGGGGGGGGGCGCAAATATTTATTGACGTGGGGGGGTGGCGCAGATTAAACAACAGGTATGGATACATATTTTAGTTTTTATTAAGTAAATATGTACATTAGAGCATATGTTTAGGGTGTTACATATTGTGGGTTACACAAGGTTGCCTTTGACCGTAAAGACGTGGCGAAGAAAGTTTAAAAATGAACTAACTAGCAAATTAGTTTTATTTTTTGTCAATTTCCATATCACAAGAGGGAAGCCCCCACTCTCTAAACCTGCGCCTGAACAAAAGTCTAAAGTCGATAGGTTTCGATTTTCTGAAACACTTTTAAAATATTTAAAAAAATGAAAAACTTATTTCTCAAGACACTTTAAAACAAATGAAAAGCATAATTTTACATGTCCTCATTCAAAAAAGTGAAAAACCCCGTTCCATAGGCATAACTCAACTCAACTGTATCAGACGGTTGTAAAGGTATCATTTTAAGTCCTTTCGTTAACAAAATCCTAATGCCGACAAAATTCGATTTTTTGGGACACTTTAAAGTATGAAAAAATGAAAAGGTTGGTTTTTCCAAAACATTTTAAACGGTGTTAATAAATGAAAAGTGTATTTTATCATCTCTGCGTTTTCAGGTTTCAATTTTTCGGGTCATTTTAATAGATGGTAATACCTAATTGAAGGCCATAATTTAACAGGTCCTCAGTAAACCTAGTGAAAAACCACGTTGCTGAGCGCATGGATCAACTTAATTATACTGTAGGGTAAACAAGATACCATCCTAAGTCATTTTAGTAACAAAAGCCGAATGCCGATACGTTTTGGGATTTTTGGGACACTTTAAAATATAAAAAAAAAATGAAAAGAATTATTTTTTCATCGTAACATTCAAACTAGTAAGAAACTTCATTGCTAAAAGATATTTGTAACTAAAACGTTCCAAAAAGTGTACGAGGTCCTATTTTAAGCCATCTAGCTATTAAAGGTAAAATGCCGACAGGTTTGGATTTTCTACGACACCCTAAAATATGTTAATATAGAGCATAATTTTAATAATCTCCATATTAAAAGTATTGCGTGTGTGTGAAGGTACTACCTTAAGTCCATTCCCTAACACAAATCTAACGCCGCCGACGAGTTTCGATTTTTTACGACACTTTAAAAATATAAAAGAAATGAGAGGCATTATTTTTTATCCTTACATTCAACCTACTAAGAAACTCCGAAGTTTAAGGAATAAATAAAGTTGAAATGATGACAACTTTCTAACTTGTAAAAAACCGCATTGCGGGGGGCATTGACAATTCTACCAGGAGGTGGTCAAGGGACTACTTAAAGTAAGTAAAATGTATACATTAGTGGAAGGAATACACTTCTTAGTAAATAAGTAATTAGTAAATTAGGAAAAAACCGAGTTGCCCCCCGCAACCCGGTTTTTTACTAATTTGAAAGGGGGGACGCAAAATTATGTTTTTCATTAATTAATATTTTTAAAGGGTCCCAAAAATCTAAAGCTGTCGGCTTTTTAACTTTAATAATTCTTTCAGCAACGCAGTTTCTCACTACTTTGAATGTAAGTATGGAAAAGCATGCTTTTCTTTTCTCTTGTATCTTTAAAGTGTCCCAAAAAATTTAAACCTGTCGACATTTTACCTTTAAAAATGTTTTTCATACTTTACAGTGTCCCGAAAAACCGAAACATGTTATCATTAGACTTTTGTCACTAAAAAGTCTTTATGTCTTTTAAATGGTACCTTCTCTACTCTACAGTATAGTTAGTTGATCTATGTGTTCACCAACGCGGTTTTTCACTAGGTTGAATGTGGATCTGTTAAATTATGCCCATCATTTATTAACATCTTTTAAAATATCCCGAAAAATTGAAACATATCGGCATAAGATTTTTGTTATCAAAAAGTACTTAACTTCCTTCAATACCTTCTGGTAAAATGTAGTTGATTTATGTCCCCGGCAACGCGGTGTTTCACTAGTTTGAACGTGGAGATCTAAATTTATGCTCTTTCATTTTTTCATATATTTAAAGTCTGCCGAAAAATCGGAGACTTTTAGCATGAGACCCTGTTATCGAAAGAACTTAGAGTAGTTCCTTTACAACCTCCTGATACCATTCAGTTGATCTATGCCCAGCAACGCAGTTTTTTACTACTATGAATGTGGAGATGTAAAAATACTTTTCATTTATTAACATTTGGTGGCTTGGTAAATCCAAACCTTTAATTGCTAAATGACTTAAAAAAAGTACCTTGATCACCTTTGATACAGTTAGTTTAAAAAAATTCTTTAGTATTGCAATCTCTTATTAGTTAAATGTTACGATGAACAATTATGCTTTTAATTTTTTCCGTATTTTAAAGTGTCCTGAAAAATCGAAACCTGTCGGCATTAGCATTTGTTACCGAAAATACTTTGGATGGTACCTTTTCTACTCTACAGTATAATTTAGTTGATCTATGTGCTCAGCAACGCGGTTTTTCACTAGGTTGAATGTGGATATGTTAAATTAGTTATCATTTATTAACATCTTTTAAAATGCCCCAAAAAATTGAACCCTGTCGGGGTTAGACTTTTTAAGGTACAACGTTCACTACCTTCTGGTAAAGTTTAGTTGATTTACGTCGCCACCAACGCGATGTGTCACTAGTTTGAACGTGGAGATCTAAAATTATGCTTTTTTCATATATCTAAAGTCTGCCGAAAATCGGAACCTGTCGGCATTTTTGTTACCAAAAAGACTTAAGGTCAACAATCTTCTAGTACAATTTAGTTGATCTATGCCCTCAGCGATGCGGTTTTTCACTACTTTGAATGATGCAAGAGTATACTTTTTATTTATTAACATGTTTTAAAATGTTTTGGAAAAACCAACCCTTTCGGCATTTTACCTTTAATAGTTAAATAACTTAAAATAGTACTTAGACCACTTCTTCGAGAACAATTTTGTTAAAAAAATCTTTCATTTTTTTTTTAAATCCGCAGTTTCTCTAAAGTGTCCCGAAAAATCGAACCTGTCGGCATTACACATTTGTTAGCAAAAAGCTTAGAATAGTACCTTCGCTACCCTCTAGTATAATTTTGTTGATCTATGCACTCAGCAATGCGGTTTTTGCTAGGTTGATTGTAGATATATTAAATTATGCTTTTCATATATTAACATTTTTGACGTATCCTGAAAAATCGAAACATGTCGTCATTAGACTTTTATTAGCAAAAGGACTTAAAGTAGTAATTTTACTACCTTCTGGTACAATTTAGTTGATCTATATCTATTTTTGTTGCCGAAAACATTTAAAATAGTACCTTCCCTAACCTTTAGTAAAATTTAGTTCATCTATTTGCTAATGAACCCAATGTGGATATGTTAAATATGCTTATCATTTATTTACATCTTTTAAAATGTCCCGAAAAATTGAAAGTTATGGGGACTAGACTTTTGTTAGCGAAAATACTTAATCTTTCAATGCCTTCTGGTACAATTAAGTTCAAAAAGTTCTTCAGCAATGTAGTTTAATACTAGTTTTAATGTTAGGATGAAAAATTATGCTTCTTTTTTTTCATATTTCAGTTTCGAGAAACTGAAACGTATCGGTATTAGACTTTTGTTACCGAAAACAATTAGAATGGTACCTTTGCTGCCTTCTGATAAAATTTAGTTGATCTATGTCCAAAGCAAAGCGGTGTGTACCTAGTTTGATTGTGGAGATCTAAATCTATCGGCATTAGACTTTTGTTACCAAAAAGACTTAAGGAAGTACCATTACAATTGTTTGATACAATGTAGTTGATCTGTTCCTCCAACAACACTAATATGAATGTGAAGATTTGTTACCGGAAGGATTTAAGGTAATTCTTTTACAACCTTCTGGCACAATTTAGCTGATCTACGCCCCCAGCAATGCGGTTTTCCGCTACTTTGAACGCAGAGATTATTATACTTTTCATTTAATAACACCTTTTGAAATGTTTTGGAAAGACCAACGCCTTCGGCACCTAAGCAACATAAAACAGTACCTCGTCCACTTCTTGGTTCAATTTTGTTAAAAAATCCTTCAACAACGCAATTTCTCTAAAGTGTCCCGAAAAATCGAAACCTGTCGGCATTACACTTTTGTTAGCAAAAGGACTTAGGACAGTATATTCCTTACCCTCTAATATAATTTGATTGATCTATGCATCCAGCAATATATTAAATTATGTTTTTCATTTATTAACTATAAATAACTTTAAATAGTACTTCTTGGTAATAAGTTTGTTAAAAAATACCTTCAGGAACACAGTTTCTCTAGAGTGTCCCGAAAAATCAAAACACCAAAAAGGCAAAGGATAATACCTTCGCTAGCCTCTAGTGTAATTTACTTGATCTATGTGCCCAGCAATGCGGTTTCCACTATTGTTTGTGGATATGTTAAATTATGCTTTTCATTTATTAACATCTTTTGAAATGTCCCGAAAAATCGAAACCTGTCTGCATTAGACTTTTAATAGCAAAACGTTTTAAAGTAGTACTTTCACTACCTATGGTACAATTCAGTTGATCTATGTCCCCCATTAATGCATTTTTTCACTACTTTCAATGTGGAGATGTAAATTATGCTTTTCATTTAATAATCTTTAAAGTGTCTTGGGAAATAAACAAATTACCTATGCTTTTAATGATTTTAATACTTTAAACGGTCTCAAAAAATAGAAACTTGTCAGCATTAGAATTTTGCGAATTTAGAGAGAGTGGTGCCCCCTTGGTGATATGGAAAATGACAAAGTACATATTTCCTTAATAAAAACTAAAATATGTATCCATACCTATTGTTTAAATCTGCGCCCTTCTCAACAAATTTCTAAATCCGCCACTAATTTTATTACCGAAAAGATTTAGGGTAGTACCTTCACTACCCTCTAATACAATTTAGTTGATCTATGCGCTCAGCAACGCGTGGATATGTTAAAAATGCTTTTCATTTATTAACATTTTTTATTCTCATGTATCAACATATTTTTAACGTATCCCAAAAAATCGAAGAAATCGGTCGGCATTACACTATTGGTACCAAAAAACTGAGGTTAAAAATGGCTAACACTATAATATCTTTTTTATTTTATAATTTGTAAATCGCTGAAATTTTATTTATTTATTCTGTGCTTTAAAATCCCTGTTTTATTTTTGTCAAGACAATCTGTGTGGCCTAAATTAAATTAAATACCACCAGGAATAAATGGACTAAAATATCCGAAAACTGCCTATTGAGAGGAGCAATTTACTCCGGTCTTTCTCGCCTCTAAATTATTTTATTCCATTCGTTCTACCGAGTTCGTAATTGTAATTCGATTGCATTAATGGACTAATTAATATATTAAGCAAATGCTTGCCAATGTAATTAAAATTAAGCTCTAACTTTTCTCCTAAATTGTTATTCTTTTCAGTTCAATATATTTTTGTAGTGAGAAATATAATGGTTCATTTTTGGATTATGCCGTCTGTCCTAGCAAAATAAATATTTATTTGTTTGATTTTCCTGTCTAAATAATTTAAAAGATATGTTTTATACGACTGCTATGAAAGGGTTGATATGCATTTTCCCTTATTTCCTCATTAAATCTGGCTTCATTTAGAATTAGTGGTACTTTAAACTTTACGAAAACCTGATTGACAATTCTATATTATATTAGTCGACAATAAACAAATTTGTCTGTAAATACGGTTTTCTAAAATCTTAGAAGAGAGTGGCAAAAAGTCTTTAAGTTCCATAGAATTAGATTTTTCCTACTGGTTTAATAATAACCGTTTCCATAATATTGGAAACACAGTTTTTTAAAACACAGGTGTATTTATAGAATCCAAAGTTTTCTTTAAAAATTTTTTCCATCTATCAATTCAAAATTGAATTCAGACCTCACATTTGTGTGCTTATTTAATTTATAGAATGAGATTTTTTGCTTTGAGGTTGTATCTATTACCCTTTTCATGAAAAATAAATTATTGAGAACTGTTGCATCATTATATCACGATTAGACAAATTAAAATATATATTACGTTAAATTTAATTTTTACACACTGTTCCAAATAAGGTATTTTTTTCTGATAATGGCATGTTTAGTGAAATTCCGAGTTCTCTGTAATATTGTCAATGTCCTTTAATTTTTTGTTTTCAAATATTTATCACTGAATTCGTTTTTTAGCTTCATTAACTACATTTTATTATTAGTAACTCATGATGTAAATTGCTTTTATTTATTTATTTTTCTGTTTTAGAATTCCATGTTTGTATATTAAAAATAATATATAATCCTTTAATAATTTTTATCATTAATATTTTGACTATAATATATGTGTTCCCTAAGCAATTCTTAAACGTCTTACATGAAATTATAAGATTTAATGTTATTATAACTTCTAAACTAAAAAAATTTTCCAATATTTTTTTTTTTTTGCACAAACTTAGAACGAAACATACTAAATTCTGATTAAAAACTATTCGAGATATACTGAAGCTGAAACTATCTTTAGAAATTAAATTATTACTTGTTATTATAGCATCAATGACGATTTGTATGAAGATTTTTCGTGTTGGATTTTTAATTAAGTGATTAAATTAAAAAGTTTCGAAATGTTTTTCAAGACTAGTTGTAGACATTAAAATTTACTGTCTAACATTTATTAAAAAAAAAGAAAATATAAGTTGTGTATATTTTGAAATTATGAATTAATATTCAATAGAAAAATAATTCAATTTTTTTTCATGTAGTTTTAATTAAAATTGATGAATTTACCTTCTGTAAAAATGTGTAAGAAGACGAAATTTGCTAATTTAGGTTCATTTTTAGACATGTAAATCTTTTTCATGTAGTAGGAATTATAAAATATTACAAACAGAAATAAACATAATTCGATGCCAATAAAAATTGTTTTTAATACAAATACGTATGATTGTGTCACACTATTCTCTCGGGCCAATCCGAGAAGATTACATAATCATACTTTGGTACCGTTAGTCCAAACATGTCCTCCAACCATTTAATAAAATTATCTATATTTAAAGAGCGGGGACATTGAATTATCTTAAATAGTATGTTTTTATTATTAAAGGAAGGTAAATGTTATACTCATAGTTTCACAACAATTTGCAGTAATAACAAATTCTACTGTACTGAATTTGATCTTTCTCATAATGTATGAGACCTATTCAACCACTCTAGCAGCCCATATTCTTTAAATTTGTACCCAGGAATTTTAAACATACTATTTTCATATTCAGATGTCAGTCAGCTTTCTGAAAGACCCAGAACATCAAAATTTTTGTAATATTAAAAGAGCTCTTATTGAGATGGGCAGCAAAAAGGTTGTTAGTATTTTTGTAGCTTTTGTTGACGATTGTTCTACTGGCTAAGCAGCCGCATATCAATATGAGTATCTATCATCATTGCGAAAATCGTATAGTGCAGGACACGAAAGAAAACCGGGCTATGCTTAATGAATCTTTATCTATATTTGTCTGTTTTCTTTCGTGTACCGCACTTCTATAGCTCTTTTGTGTTGCAAAAAACGGCGAACTTTCGAATTTTAAAATGATTTAATTTTGTTTTTCTTGATCGATTTACCTATAAATATATTTTTTCTTGAGTTCTGTCGTTAAAGGTTCCCGGGCTACTGCCTACGTCCACTATTATTGGACCACCCAGTATAGTGATACACGATTTACAAGTCCAGATTTTACAAGGGCAGCCAGCATCAGATCCAGTGAGCGAGATTTATTAAAATTTTAATTTATGCAGTTCGACTTTGGGCTACTCGGGTATGCCAAAAGTGGCCGCCTGTCTCCGTTTGTCATATTACTTTATACAGGGCCGGCATGGTGAAGTACTATACAGGGCGTTTCCTAATTGCGTGCTGATGTTAGAGGGGGTGTTTTTATGTCCTAAAAGTCTTAACTTTTGAGATACAGGACGGTAAAATTTAAAAAGAAAACGTTTTTTTCCATCCCAATTCTGATGCTATTGTAGATAACTGCATGAAATTTGATACACGTTTTCTGTGCATTAAGAAGCATACGGATTTACCCAAGTTAATTACATATGCACGCCACTTGATTGTTATTAATTGAAAATTGAATGTTATTAAAAAATGCCCTTTTATGCATTAAAGACGTGTATCAAATTTCACACAGTTATTTATCTATAATAGCATCAGAATTAGGATTTAAAAAAAATGTTTTTCTAAAACTCTGTATCTTCAAAGTTAAGACTTTTAGGTTCATATTAAACTTTTGTCTTAAAAAAGTCCAAGAATTACCCCCCTTTAACATTAGCACGCAATTAGGAAACGCGCTGTATAGTACTTCACAATGACGTCCCCTGTACAAAGTAATATGACAGACGGAGACAAACGGTCACTTTTGGCATACCCAAATAGCCCAAAGTCGAACTGTATAAGTTAAAATTTTGATAAATCTTGTTCACTGGAATCAGTGCTGGCTCCCCTACTATAACTACATTGATGTGTTAATTTTGGAAAAATATGAGTTCTGTAGTTTTTCAAATATTAATTGCAACATTAGATATTTTTTGACACCCGGTATTGAACAGAAAATTAATTATTTTGAAGCAGTTTATGAACAATTTTACAAAATATGTGAGAAAAAACTAAGCCATTTTTGAGGTTGACATCTGTGATTCTAATGGTTCGATACCTTCTTAATCGTTGTCTTCCTTTAAAAATTATGAGGTTTCGTCGTCACTGCTTGAAGATCCCAGTGTGATAACTAAATCATCAATAACCGTTTCGATTTTGCCATCTACTTCCCAGTATTTATCTTCAATAGAACGAACATGTTTAACATACGATTTTCAATTTTCAGCCGATATTGAGTCAATCGCTTCTAATGTTATTTTATTTAAATCTTTAATCGAAAGTTTACCGGTGTTGCGCTCTCGAATATAATTTTTTACTCCTGCCCGTGCAAGTTGAATAGGGTTAAGGTCGCACATGTGTGGAGGCAGCCTTAAAGGTATATGATCGTTACGTAAAAGACCGTCAATTTTATACTTTTTTTCTCTAGGCTTGTTGGCTAATATTACTTCACATAATTGATATTTTCTCCATATTGGATCACATACAAGATTGTTCGATTTAAGCCACGATATCGTATGAGCTTTTGTAGAGTATTTAGTTGGCACTTTATCTTCTACGTGAGAATGATAAGACGCATTATCCATTACCACGACTGATTTGGGAGAAGCTTCTCGAACAACCACTTTTCAAAATTATCTCTATTCATCTGTCTATGATAGTCTCCAGTTGTTAGTCCCGAGCGAAAAACTAAAGCAGCACCTTTAACAAATCCGGCTTCTGAACCAGCATAAACTATAATAAAGCGGCTACTAGAGCGGATTCCCCGAACAACACCTGTAACACTTTCACTTTGCCAGCATTTGTTCACTGTCATATCATTATCTACTCAGGTTTCTTCTAGATACACAATATTGCGTCCTTTTGCCTATATTGCCTTACAGTTGATAGATATTTCACACGCCAGTGAAAAATATTTGGTCTTTCAATAAGCAATTCTCGTTTATTTTGGCACTTGCGCCAAACAAACCTATTTGATCGTAAAAGCCGATTCAAGGTTTTATACCAGTAGGGGTTTGCAGAAATAAAAACAAATGCTCGAAATGTATATACTGGAAAAGCTAGAACCTAGCGGCAAGTTTGTGTTTGCATACAAATTTTACTTTTCCGCTTGCTTAAGACTACTTTTCATTTGTATAGAAATAAAAACAAATGCTCGAAATGTATGAACCTTTATTTTAAGGACCGCCCGGTTCTCTTTCGTGTCCCACACTTTATCCCCCATCTCCTTTCCGCTATTCCGTCGATCAATACACCGACACAATACAAAATGATTACAAGTAAATATGAATTACATAAAACTGATATAAAAAAGAAATAATAAAAATAGTTAAGGGCTGTCGATCCGACCTTACCATTTGAATCATAACAACTATTCATATAAGCAAAACATTTAAAAGTAAATGTTAGGTCATTAAGTTAAAGAAAATTAATATGTTTAGATCTCATTAAACGACAATTCATATTTCTATGTATATAAATTTAATTTATTTAATTAAATATACTAATATAAACTTTTATAAAAATCAAAACATAGTATTAAACTATTACCAAATATATTAGCATTCCAGATATAAATTTCAAAATGTTCTGTTTACGAAGCAAGTGAAAGAAATATAATATATAAAAAATATCAAAGAGGTATGCATCAAAAATCTTACAAAAATATCAACACGGGTTCCATTAATGATAATCAGTTCTTTTGAACAATGCTAATTAGTTTTCCTCATATTTTTAGTTAGTGTAATACTGCAGTAAGTCATTTTTACTTACCTCGTGAAAGGGAAAAAAATCACCCTCCGAGATTTTTAGAGCTCTCCGAGAACCTAGATATCGAAAGACATGTTATCTCAATTCCGTCGGTCTGAAATACACCGATTTCTTCAAATTTTGACAAAAAATTAAAGGTCATATGTGGTTTATCTGGTAACATTTTAGTAAAAATCCAATATGGCGGAACAAAGCGCTGGCTAACAAAATGTAAAAAAAGATATTAAGAAAAAACTAATTATCCACTTTACTTCAAATGTTGCACAAAAATTATGTATTACACATGAAGCAAATGGTAAAATTTTGGTACGAATCAGTGGCGGCTCGCCAGGGGATGCGGGTGAAGCGCCGCTCCACCTACCTTTTCCAATCATTTTACTTAAAAATAAAAATATTTTTAAAATATTAAGCATTTTATAATCTACACTTTTATTATAAAATTTTTTATCAAAACTAGTGCGTTATATACTCAAAAAATAATAATGACTTGAAAACGTAGTGCGATGAACAACTTTTCATAAGGGCGACCCGTTGATGAATCACAATCAGCAGTAACGAATTCCACTTCAGACTCCCCACGCACGCCGGCTTTCACGCTTAGATTTGTTTATGGCAGTTGTTACGGCAACGCAATGATGAATATCCGTAAGCCAAATAAGGACGGGAGCGGCGTAAAACTGCTGCTGCACGCGCTTGTTCGCTTGTTATAGAATTAATGTAAATTAGTGCGTTCGGATCATCGGAGATGGAAGCAGTTTTGCATCGATCGAATCGGATCGAAATTAGCTTAAAGATATAGCTACATAACTGTTTTTTAAGAACAAAAAAACATATTTTAAATCTTATAAGTTCATTTTATTTCCCCTAAGTATTAAAAAACGCTCCAAAGCTATGGATAATTAACCTCATAAAAAGGTTAAAAAAGCAGCCATTTTGGGCGTGGCACCCCAAAAAATTTTCGTCTGCGGCTAGGTGCAGCGTAGCTGCGCTTCACCCGTTCCTAAATCCACGAGCCGCCACCGGTACGAACGCCTCAGGTAAACGAAATTGGAAAATGTTTATACATTTTAGAAAATTGAATAAAAAGGCTCACGAATACACATATACTTTACCAAATGTCAAAAATTTGTTAGAGAAATTAGGCAGATGTCAATATTTTTCCAACTTTGATTTGGTCTCAAGATACCCCCAAATTGAAATGACCGAGGAAGACTGATTTTAATAAAGGAATTTGTCACTATGAATTCTTGCGACGGCCTTTGACCTGTGAAATGCGCCCGCTACATTTCACCGAGTTATGGATAGTATTTTAAGAGGATATCAGAACGGAATTTGCCTTGTTTATCTTGACGATATTATTATTTTTACCACTAGCCTAAGAGAATATATACATTCGTAAATAAGAGACAGTTTTTAACCCGTTTGAAAACCACTTTTCATAGTCACGTAACTTATGGCACCTACCTACGACTAGTGATTTACTTTCAAAATGTGTTATACCTACAATATACGATTTTTTTTACTTTTGATTTATCCTATATGAGTTTTTATGCCTTATATTCAAACCAAATTATTACATTGGAATGAAACTGGATGTATTAAAAACATGCACAAATTTAGGTTATTTTTATAAGACATTCTAGTTATTATTTTCGGCCAGTGGCACACAAACGAATAAGATTATGAATTGTTTCACCATTATTCTTTCATTGCATTTTTAGTTTTGCCAATTTGATGCATCCAGATTTGTTTCTAATTAATTTTACACAAAAGAGGTACTTTTAATTCAAGTTTATAAATCCAACCATGTCCCTGATATTTTAAATTTAAATAATGCCGAATATTATTAAAATCAATACCAAAGCACAATTTGTGTATTTCTAAGCATGCTCCCATACATACCCCGTTGATATTATCCACCAGTGGCGTACAAACGAGACAAATTATGTAATTTTTCATTGTTATTCTAACATAATATTTTTGCAATTGTTATTTTTGACAATTTGGTGTATTAGTTATTTTTTGATTGATTTTACACAAAAAGGATCGGCTAGTTTAAGTCGATTGACCCAACCACGTGTGATAATTTTTAATAATGACGAACATTTTCAAAATTAATTCAATTTCAGCCAACAGTCAAAAATAATTATTACTTGACATGAGTAACTACAGCAATTAAACTCTGGTAATAATTTTTAATATTTCAATGCATTCCTAATACTTTTGCTAAGAATAAAATTTATTCCAAGAGCATTATTTAAATTTAAAATATCTCGGACATGGTTATCGACTTGAAACTAAGAGCACCTTTTTTGTGTTAAATTAATTAGAAAAGAAACTCAGTATATCAAATTGTCAAACATGCTGGTACTAAAAAAGTTATGGCAGAATAATACTGAAAAAATTATTATCGAGTTTCACTGCAGTGTAATAATCTGGTTTGAATACACAAAGAAAAAAACAAATAAAAGTATTTTCTATAACACCCTGTATCTCGAAAACAATGCCATTTTAGGCCTTGGTGTTTATTATATTTTGCCTTATTGTATGCCAAAGAATCTCCCATTCAGCGAACAATTATGTTTTTGAAGCCCCATCGATAGGAACTATAAGAAATTCTTACGTCGACCATACCGACTATAAAGAAATTATATATCATATAGAATTTTAATAAAAATATATAAACTTTGAAGTCAAATTTTCCCAAAATTAATATTTTTTGGAAGTTAGTAAATCCCTTTTCTATTTTCCGTTTTCCTCATTCCTAAGCCAGTGCAGAGTAATACTGTTCCGCAGTGTTGCCAGTTCTGGTGAAATTTCATCAGATCTGGTGATTTTATGCAAAACTTGGTGATTGATGAAAACTTTTCCAAAAAAGTACATTTCTGGTGATTTTTTAAAAAGCCGATCTCGGGTAATTTTTTCTTTAGCAAAAACCGAAAACTGTAGTTTCTTATTGAATGCACGTCCATTTAATTAGTGGAGTTAATGTTCACCTTACTAGCATTGGCACTTTGGCCGCGGTTTTTCTAAATATGGACATTGATATCAATGAATTAGATAGGGAATTTAGATTATTAAAATATTTGATATATTTTAATAATCTAAATCTAGAAATTATGGGATTTTGAAGACAATTCTGTTGTACAAAAAGAAACGATGAACATCTAGTTTTTCCAGAATTATAAAAATTTATTTGCTTTCCCACGTAGCAGTTCATGTGTTGAAAGGGTTTTCAGTACTATAAATTTTAATAAAACCAAATTGCGTATTTCACTGTGGAAACAACCTTGCTGCCTGCCGTTTGGGATGTTACATAACAAAAACGTTAATATCCACCGATTTTAACTGTTAAATTGTTTAGGTTCTCTTGTAACTGATCTCTTTATTAAGTGAATACACCAACGATATTTTATAATAGTTAAAATATCTTACATTTTTTTGCAAACATAGACTTGGTACTTAATCATTTGAAAGTTTTGATTTTTCAACAGTGTTTACTATGTATGTATATGTTTTGTTCTGTTTTGTGCCATTTTATAATAAAAAATACATATTTTAACAAGATGTGTGGTTGTTTTTTAATTCGAAATTCATTTATTATCTACACACCCCACATTACTACATCAGGTGATTTTCTGGCAACTTTTTTAGGCAAATCTAGTTATTTCTATTTTTTTTTCCCTGGCAACACTGCCGTTACGGTAGTTATTCTAATATTAAGTACTTCCTAATGATTTTATATAGACCGATGATAGTCCGAAGAGACGGCCGAATAAAAAAGCGGCCACCTAAATATATCCCAACTTTGTATTGTGTTCAGTATAGTTGGGGTGCGTTTAGAGAAAGAAGTGCGCGTAGCTTAACGGACACAGCTACCAACAGTTAAGTTCTTTATATTTATATTTATTTTTTTAAACATAATATTTGTAATGTAATATAACAAATAAACCTAAATCAAGCTGCTTGCAAAATTTCACCAAAGATTGTTGCGTGCGTGCCAATATACCGATTAATTAATTCTATATCGATGGACTCTGGTCTTTGGTTACAGGACGCAGAGTTGGAGGTTCAGTCGGCAACTTTCAATTACCAAAACATGCATTCGCACTTCACGGTAACTTTATAAAATACTCGATAGTACTGCAACTATACCTATCTATTGTTAATAGCCCACCTTAAGACGATGCACGGTCTTCCCCGGAAGAACACCAATCAAAGCACTACCCGCACGCGACAATGCTTGACATTATCGTCGATCATCGGACCAACGTAAGTCAAAGACCAGACTAAAAACTTACCTCTTTTAGGGATCACCTCATTTAAGGATTCTCTCTAAGACCATTCAACGCTTAAAGCGGCTTCCAAAATTTTGACAGCTTTCTGCTCAGACGGTGGCGCTTTCTATAATTACTGTATAAAGATAAAGCGTCTGTGACATCATTCAACCCAAACTACTGAAAAAGCGGAGAGAACCAATTTTATTTCATTTTGAAGTTATATTTATCGTCTCAGTGGTGCAAGTTTTCTTATTTAAAAAAAATGTATTCTATATCAAAATCACTAGTTGATAACAGAGGTAATTATTTTTTTTACAAATTGATTGAAAGTTGAAAGAGATACGCTGAAAAGATAAGCTGAGCTAGACAAAAGATATGACTGCTTAAATATAGTACATTCTTGCTATAAGCTTGAAAATTTTGTCAGTAAATCTTAACAAAAATATGTTGGCGTATTTTTATAAACATTCCGAGTGTACAAAAGGTAACTAAGGCGTAATGAATTCATTATAAAATGAAACAAAACAGAGCGAAACAACTAGAACTCTGGGAATAACTACAAACATGATAAAAGCACTAAAAATTAACATTTACGAGCGAACTAACTAAATATGGCGTGGAATATTTGTTGAAACAAATATTAAAACGCAGCATGCCTGCGGCGAAAATTTGATACAGAGTTATTGTACTTAATCTACTCCAAACTTTGAAATTTGCCCTTTGAGATTATGTTTTGGATACGCCAGCAAAATGTAATTCAACATAATGTTGCACTTAGCGAGAGTTCTAGTATAGCGGGTTAAAGATAAAATTAACTAATGGTGGTTTTTGTTTCATTACGTTTTGAGTTTTCGAGCTTTGTGTTTTTAGAATAATTATAATACGTATTAGAAATTTATGTAGTTATATTATTTAACATAAACACTTTTAAATTAACCACCCGGTGGGTAGGGGGGGGGGCAAGAGAGATGCGCTTGGCACACCCCCCTCTGGAAAACGCAAATATTATATATTACATAATATTACATTTTATTTATATATATTATTAAAATAAAGGTATTTAAAGAAATTTTATTTTGTTTTTGCCCCCACTCAAAGTCCTGGGGGCTCTTACGCCAGTCAGAAGTATCCCAATTCCCTGAAAAATAAGTGAAACATTTAAAACTTGACTAAGTTGCGGATAAATACTGTTCACGCTTTTTTTCTTGAATGTTAGAGAAACAGAAAAGTTGTTAATTGTGCCATTTTGTTCTGAGAAGCCGTTTTAGAGAAAAGCCTTCAGGCAATTTTAGTGATGATATTATGACAGGGTTTAACTTTCTGCAATACTAAGAAGGAGGTATGTTTTTAAAGATAACAATACTAATTCTGATAAAGTCTCCTAAAATAAAATTAACGTCCGATGTAGTTCTGTTATGCCATATTATTCCTTGGGAATCAAGAACTATAACTATTTAAGTCAGTAGCGTAGCGTGATTCTTTTTTTATGGGTAGGCTGTGTATCAAGTTGACACTTTGTATTTTTTTATGTATGAACATCGATCGACCATCATAGCGATGGTTTGACCAATTTTGATAAAATTTTCGATAAAAAAATGGTGAAATGCCGCCATTTTCAATTATTTAGACGAGCGCCGGAGTTTTTAATGACACGAAACTCACTTTTATTCTTTTTTTTTTAATTTTGACAATTTTTATAATATTGATACGGTGATTCTGAAATTTCACATGCAATGGATGCAATTTATTTTATAGGCGACCTCGAAAATTTATAGTTTTAGAATTTTTAAATGAACAAAATGATGATTTGGTGCAAATAAATGTGTGTCTTGTTCAGAGTATGTTTTTGTTTTAATAGCGAACCCACATTGGTGAGTTCGTATATATATATATATATATATATATATATATATATATATATATATATATATATATATATATATATATATATATATATATATATATATATATATATATATATATATATATATATATATATATATATATATATATATATATATATATATATATATATATATATATATATATATATATATATATATATATATATATATATATATATATATATATATATATATATATATATATATATGTCGATTGTTGTTGCTATATATAAATAGAAGGATGAAATAAAAATGTTTATAAAAAAATAGTACCTACTTAAATTAAGTAATTAAGCATTACCGACTTCATAAATAAAATTTTCAAGGTGGAATCATATATTATTTTTTACTTTTTAGTGTTTTTTTTTAGTCGGTTCTATTTTTTTATAATAACTTTTATAAAGTGAAAACATCATGGCAATGGCACTTTCGACTGCATTGAACACGTTATATGGGACATATCTCATTATGATTTGTTTGAACAAATAATATACTTATGTTATAAGTTGCGCCAAAAAGGTTTACATAGATTAATGTCAACCTGCTTCCATATTTTCGTAAATAGAACGTATTTCATAAACAGAAGCCGCCGGTAACTTTTAAGTGCCATAATAGAATTTGTTAAAACAAAATCATTAAACCTCGTTTACTTTTATTCGAAAAGCATATGCGTTGTAGAAAAGAATTATTTTTAAAAAACTTTATCTTCAATATTATTTTTAGGTTTCTTAATTGCGCAGTACGTTTGTTTTCATGGTTTTGCTTTAAGAATTTATCATAAACTTTCCTGCAATATTTATGATCGACCTTGTTTTGTATATACATAATAAATATAATTAAATATCAAACTTTAAAAAAGTATTCGGATAATGATGTGAATGTTGTTTTTTTTCAATATTCTCAGCATTTTTTTTTATAAAAGATCGGTCATCAAAGCCAGTCGGGAGTCGTGAAATGCAGCCCCGTTTGTTAGCGTCAAGTACTCTCGATTTCTCTCCCTTGATGGTGTAGCATTATAGAACCAACAAACTTGAGCCAACCCTTCAATTTTCAATGTTGTAGTGGAGTTCATTATATACGCACAGAGCAGTGGCGGAGACTGTTTTTTAGTAATTAATTCAATTAATTATTTGTAATTATTGCAACCAATTTATAGGACCATTATATTATGTTACACTGATACTTTTCAATTTAAATTTAGTAAAAATATTCGATGTTATTTAAACAAAAACTTTTACTTAAATTTAAAACACACGATTATCGTATTTTTTGAACTTAAAATTATTGATAAATTATAAATATAAACGTCAAAATTTGAAATATTCTGCCAAAAAATTAAGTCAAAGTAATATTTAGTAAGAAGTTTAAACTCAAAATTTAGTTAGATTTTAAAAGAAGTTACAGTCACTTTCAGAAACGATTCGGAACGACCTTATAATTTTCTTAAACAGAACGCCCTATAAAGGTTAGTCTCTATGATCTTAGAGGGTGAAACTTCTTAAAATTTGAAAATTAAATACCTCAAGCACTACTGAACCGATTTTAATGACATTTTGCGCAGCATTAGAGGTACATAGGAGTAACTGAAAACTGTTCTGACTGGTGAAAAATTTAGGACTGGGTTAAGTTTGTTTAGTTTTTTGTACGTTATTAAAATCAACACTCTGTAACTTACATACTGGATTTTTTAAAAAACCCAATGGATGTTAATTAAAAAAAAATGTATTGATTGCGCCTCTTTGTGTTTTTTTAGGAAAACTTTTGTAAAAAATAATTCTATATCAGTTTAAGTAAAACAAAACTTGATATTTCAAACAATACTAACCCGATTCTATTGAAATCTTGTGAAATACAAAGATCTAAAAACTAAAACTGATTTGACGGGTAAAAAATTCAGGACTCGTTTTTTTATTTTTTTTTAATTTTTACTTTATTAAAAACAACACTCTGTAACTTACTTATATTTTTTTTTAATATTGCACAAAATTACAATTAAGGGTATTTAATAAAAAGCAAAATCAATTTAATGCGCCTCATTTGGTTTTTACATATTTTTTAAATGGTTTACTTCTACCAATTCATGTAAACTAAATGATTTTTTGTTAAAAACAAAACAGCATTTGGTATAAAATTTTATTGAGTTTGAACTTTTAGACCCACTTAAAATTAAATGAATAATCTAGAAAAAACTTATTTACAGATTTTGTGTCAGTATTTTATTGTTTTAAATTTAACCCAATTTAACCTACTCAAAACTATATTTTATATTTAGTTACTGCTCTTACTAGTTACAAAATTACTTGTACTTAAACTAACTTAAACATCCTAACATTACCCAAATACCAAATTTATAAGAAAAGAAAACAAAATTACTTAGTAGCTACAAAAACATTAACTAAATATTAAATAAAATCAACTAAAACATAATATAGATTAAATAAATTAAGTTTTCATTTTATCCATTAGCTTCACAGCATTTTCTGGATTATGTTATTGATTTCTAGATGGACATGACAGAAACGTTATTACCAGTCATACTGTTTATTTTAACAATAAATACTATAAAACTTTGCTTAATCAAGGTAGTCATGGAAAAAACATTTTCCATGACTACATTTGGTTTGGCATGTCATAAAAAAAAGTTGGCGATGATAACATGAATTTTTAATATTTACTTTTTTAAAAATACCGTTTCAGTTTACAAATGCTCAATATGAAGATATAATTTTTGTTTGTGGATTTTGCAAAGGATGGTGGGCCCATATTTTTTAAGAATACCGCAGTTTTTACAAATCATTCTTCCCGGGTTATTGCGAGAAGCAGAAGTTGACGTAAATAATCGAACGGTTTTTCAGCATGATAGAGCAGAGCCCCACTATACCAGTGATATAATAAATTATTTAAACACAAATGTTCCCAAATAGGTGGATAGGACGTGGCGGACCAACACCTTGACCAGCAAGGTCTTCTGACCTAAACTAGCTGTTTATTATGTTTGGAGTGTTCTAAAGTATACTGTAAATGAGGAAAAAATTTTGACAAGAGAACAACTGATACAAAAGACTATAGAAGCTTTTAATTAAATTTAAAGGCACCCAGCTACAATTCTTACTTTATAAAACGGTATACTATAAAATTAGAATTTTCAGATACCACCAAAAGAGATTTTTTCTACTGACACAAAAAAAAACTAACTACGCCTATGCTGCAATATGGATATCGTTATTTCGCGTACAAATGAAAACCCAAAGTGAAAGGAAAAGTTGTTAGATAAAAAAACACTTGACATATTGGACTGTTAAACGAACCCTAAGGGAAAAGGCATATATTATATGTCTAGAGCAATTTCGAAAATATTTATCACTCATTATCTGCCCTCTGCACTTTCCAACATCAAAGTATAATAGAACCAGAATCGAAATTTTTTTAAATGTATATTTTTGTAAATCCTTGAATTGTTCGTTTCTCTGAATTCAATATATATATATATATATATATATATATATATATATATATATATATATATATATATTTAAATGCAGAGAAATGAGCACATCAAGGATTTATTAAAATATACATTAAAAAAAATGATTTCATAAATCTTCTTCATTTAATAAAGTTATTATTATTGCTATACTAATCAGGAAATTCGTGTAATATTGGCAATTAAATTATTTTTTACTTGAAAACGTAATTACATTCAAATTAATTTTGACATCATATGCGACAGATCCAAATTACAGATTTTTGAGAAATTAAGATACTCTTTACCCAGATCTCCACCAATGAACTAAACGTAAAGCTTAAAATTGACCCAATATAAACTGCTCTAACGCCTTGTTACGTTTAACAAATTTTATTAGTTTGGAATTGGTTGATGAATTGAAAAATAAAAACAAAAAAAAAACCCTGTATTTCGAAAACGAAGCGAAAACACTTTTATAAAACATTTTCGTCCTAATATTAGGTAAGGAGTATCCCTATTCATTTCGTCATTGTTGCAAGCGTTAAAAAGCGTTTTTTTTTGTGTTGTTTTATGATTTTTGTGTGGTCCATGAAGATGCAATAAAATAGTTTTTATTTGTTTATCTCGAAAACAAAGCGAGATACGAAAACTACCAAGGATTAAAAAAGTTTTTCCTTTAGTTGCTTAATCCGAAAAAAATATAAAAATTACACAAAAGTCAGTGGCGTATATTTTTTCTCAATAATATTGGTTATGGTGCCTCTCGGGACGCCACTGAGTATCTATTTGTAGCTAAATAAGCCCCTTATCACTACAAATAACGTTACCAAATTTCAACAAAATTGGGTAAAGGACATTTAAAATAAAAATAAAAAACCGATAAAAAAATTAAACACCCTGTATTTTGAAAACTAAGCGACATTCGAAAAAAATTTATATTGCATTTTCATTTTAAAAGTAAGTGCGGTACACTCTGTATATTATATACTATGTGTTTCAAATGTATGACTTGTCTACCGTTAATACTACGGTACAATGATAGTTTCGGTTTAGTTTTTGGAATTACAAAATTTTAATTTATTCGAAGTTAAAGAACTGTTACACACTTAGAAGTCGATTCCTGGATGTTCTGCTATATATTCGTGCTGTCAAAATGCGCCATAATTTTGATAGTATTATAGAGACATGTTGTATAGTTAGTTTTGGTAAAAATAATAAAATTATTGGCTGATAATTAAAATTGTTCCACGAACCATTCATTTGAGACAACTGACTATTTACGATTTGGCTATGTAATTCGGGAACCTAACTTAAAAAATATAAAGTCATATAGCTATGATATTTAATTAAACGGTACAAAATATAACTTTCATTCCTTTATGTATCTGTATTAAAAATAAATGTAATAACTTATAAGTAGATAATTTATCATACGCTTTTACATAAATCTTTGTCTTTTTCCTGATTTCCTGCGTATGTCTTTAAACTATAATTATTCCCTTTAATTAGGTTCTTATTTTTCTCTTTGCGCCAAATGCCTAAACTCATTTAAAGTACTAAATTCACAATATTACATTGTAAATAAATCTAAATAGATTAAAATAAACCCCAGTCTTCAGTCACAAAGCAAGGAAAGGCAAAAAGTAACTGACCCATATCCAACATATATCGTGTTCCATTCAGGAACGAAGCTAATTAAGAGGCGATCCTAAACCACAATTAACTGATATTAAGCCGGGAAATCACCGTGTGATTTTTTGCCTCTAACCCGCCCTTAGCGCACGTTAGGGATAGTTTTTGCCGCCCTTTTGAGGTAGCCTCTCCGATGTAATGCCAGCAAATGGAAATTAGTTAACCCTATGTTTAGTAGTCTCAGACTAAACACAAATAATGTTCGCCCCGAGGGGATTTCATCCATAGCGACATTAACAATTACGTCACAAAAGAAACACATTGAGGCTCATTTGAATAGTAATGGGACATATTACAAAAAATGAAAATCTAATTTATTCTTATTTTACTATAAAATAAAAAATATATTATGGTCACAGTTTAAAAATATTTGATACCTAGTTTTATCTGTACAATTTATATATGAAACATATTTAGATACAAATTACTTAGTAAAATTATTCAAAATAATTGTCCCAATAGAAAATCTACCAGTACCTATCTAAAAGAAAGCGATGTTATTAGAACATTAACCTTAAAAAAATAAGGGTTAATTTATATAAAAGCGTTTTTTCAGAGTATAAATACTTTAAGTTAAGCAGAAAACAGGAGATACAAGATGTATCACTTCCTATTTTGGAAATAATACGTTTACTTATTATACTCATATTAATGTGGGTTAAAGCGAGTATGTGCTAGTATCAAAAGATACATCATTCTATTCGAATTTTGAATGCCTTTAGAGATTGCCACTCAAGCTCTAAATTGCTTGCAATAAGCTTTACCAATCAGGTTAACATAGATATACGAAAGCCATCTAATTAGGCAAAATTCTACGCATATGGTTATCGCTTTTTGTAAACTGGGGATTAAAGCAAAATGTTCCCCTATTTTAAATGAGAGAGTGCAAACATTTTGTTATTGTTTAAGTTTAAAAAATCACCGTTGATTTTATTTTACTAGCAAGTATTATTGTAACTAAATTTTAATTCTAAAAAGCACCCTGACAATAGCGGAAAAAGTACATATGTTCGTGAAAGGATTACAGCGAGCCTTTTTCATTTTACTGCCTAACAAGTGTAAGATTTAGTAGTTGAGTTAAACCAGGATATTAAACATCAACGATTACCGCTGCAATATGTACAATTTTTGTCTAGATCTATTTTTTTGCACAAATTTGATATAGATCACAAAAATTATTTTGATTATTATTGTCAAGCTGGTGCTTGATCTACTGACTTACGTAGAAACCTAGATGTCCATACACGTATAAGTAAATGGATAATGGGCATAGAATGCTGGAGACAAATTCTTAGACCTTGAAAAAAAGTTTTATATGCAAATATAATAGGAAATACAAGGCTGGTTACCTCCTGAAACCTCAGGCGATACTTCTAGCTCTCCTGCAGTGAAGTTCGACATACCTATTGCCGCAACTGGACATAACAGCAAAAGCGTACCTTGCCCACAGCTATATTCTCTGAAAACTTGAAGGAAGGGAAAAGATTTGTTCATTCTATAAAAATTAATGAAGTACTTACGAGAGCGATTTTTCAGAAATATAAAAGAAACTGTTATTGGCTAATAGTCATACACCACAGACAGATGCTCTGCCATGGGCCGTTCACTTAGTCGCGTGAAGGACCAAGAAATAACATTAACAATAAGAAGCGCAATTGAGGTTTATTTATGATTATCTAAGAGGCTTTTGACAAACCACCATTCCAAAATTTGTATCTTCTCGCTATCGAATTTAGTGCTTGAAAGCTCTTCGCGCCATTTCAGATCTTAAGGATTTTAATAATTTTGCACATAGTTTGTCATACTTTTTAATACAAATTTGAGGAACAATAATGAGCGTTCTACGAATAACAACGCTCACTCTGTTATATTTATAAAGACATATCTTTACATGAGGTTCCTAGACGTAATAAGGAAACTTATTCTCCTAAATATCGAACTAAACTATGTACAGATGGTAAAGGATCCAAGTATAACACTCGACGATAAGTCAACCCGGATTTTTTACCACCCATAGACAAGAGACTAAACAAAGGTTAAATCTCACGAACGCCGTGCTGTAAGGCCGTAGGCAAGACAAATACTTGCTTGTTTGAATACAACTGAAACAATTTGTACCACTTCGGGAGTCATGAAGAGCATGCTTTGCTTGCCTTAGTGAATAATACCGAAGTTAGGTGAAGTGACTCTCGAAACTATAACAAGCTTATAGAAAACAACCAAGGATGCAAATTTCAATATTGTTTTAAATATTATTTATAATCATATTTTTTAGGACTTCAGTTTGTTGCTATTTTGGTGTTTTATGCTGGGTACTACACAATCTAACCAGTTCATCTGCATATGCTACTATTTTGGTAATGAATGATCGGTTTTGACGTATGGTTATCACCAAAATTAATTACTTACAGATGACATGTTTTTATAACATTTGACAAAAAAGGAGACGATACATTTATTACCGTCACATAGCTTTTCCCCTAATATTTATAATTAGGGTAAAGCGAAACAAGTATGGATGTTTGCCTTCATTATAGAAAGACATCTCACGACAACTCAATTTAAATTTAATTCCGAAGTGACTTTTTCTTCGCCTTTGACCTAATTTTCTCGAAACATTCAGTAATAAATTTAAAAACAAAATGTACCTATTCTTTAATAAAGATACTGCACGATTTTTACCTTTTAAAATGTTTAGTATCATTCTTTCTCATTAAATGATCATATTATGTGAGTCGCTAAGTTATAAACCGCCTGTGATTTTTTTAAATACATTTTATACACTGTTTCTTGTTTCTTTTAAACGATGTCGCTAATGCAAATAATAAATCTTTCCAATCTTTACATGGTTATAAAAATAATAAGAAATTAAATAGGTTTTATTAATCATTAATAGCTGGACTAATTAGCAATAGACAGTAAAAAGCAATAAGGATTACTGCTAAAAATACTAATCCACCTTTTTTTTAGATTAGATTTGATTTATATTACAACAGTATGCATTAGTGAAGGAGCTCTATCAGTCAATAGCTTGGGTAGAGTTTCCAATAAGTGTGTGGAATATTCAGACTTTATCTGACTTATAATAAGAATAAGACGCGTACAACTAGCGCCAGAATGAATACACAAAACAATACCAGAGGAGCAAAACCGATATTTGTGATTACCAAGAGAACATCCGAAATCTCCGTATACTCTGTTTACCACGGAGCAGCATATCATAAACTCATACCCAAGAGTAGTAAATCAAAAGTAAAAAATATATAACGCGGCATGAATTAGTATATAGTAGAAAATGGATCCTTTGGCATGACCGCTAAAGCAATGGAATTTGGCTAACTATAGACACGTGTTTCTGACTTAAGGTCTTCATCAGTATAGTCAACTAGTTAAAAGACGAGTACAACTAGCGCTAAAATGAATACACAAAACAATACTAAATTCCATTGCTTTAGCGGTCATCCCAAAGAATCTATAATTTATATATATATATATATATATATATATATATATATATATATATATATATATATATATATATATATATATATATATATATATATATATATATATATATATATATATATATATATATATATATATATATATATATATATATATATATATATATATATATATATTATATATATATATATAAATGTATATTTTGCTCCTATTGGTGACTCTGGTATTGTTTTGTGTATTCATTTTGGCGCTAGTTGTATTCGTCTTTCAATTAGTTGACTATACTGATAAAGAACTTAAGTCACACGTGTCTATGGTTAGTCAAATTCCATTGCTTTAGCGGTCATCCCAAAGAATTTTTCCCAAGACCTGTTATAAAATATGTATATATATATATATATATATATATATATATATATATATATATATATATATATATATATACATATTTTATAACAGGTCTTGGGAAAAAAAAAAGTTTATCCAAAAAACCATTTGCTAACAATAATCGAAAAGCTTAAAATCCAGTTTTTCTGGCATAGACGAAAATCGAATACAAGTTTTAATCTTAAACAAGATAACGTATATAATATATGGAAGAAGTATCAGTTTTCATGAAAATTTTCAGCTCTATATGTCAAAATTGACAAAAGGTAAAGAGGTTTGAGATTAAGGCTAATGCCTCAAAATGCTTATCATAATTTTAGAATATGTTTTTCTATATAGTAGGTTCAAATCAATTGGCTTCCTCGTTTAATTAGCACGCACGCAACCATATATGACTCGTTGTTGCTAGAAGCGTGATCTAGGTATACTTGTTTGGAAATAAAATAAAAAAATAATGCTTTAAAAATACAAAAAGATTGCCGTGTAATAGCGTCAAATCAATCTATAAACAAATTTAACCAGCTGATCAGTTGCAGTGCGTCACGGACTGGTATATGGAATCTAGTACAAATTTGGATTATCAGACAGAATCCCTTATATTTTAATTTATGTTGACTTACCGTAGTATCCATTTCTTACTTAAATACCCTATTTAGATCATCCTGAATATTATTTTTATAAAAGAACGAAAAAGTTGCATTTTTTATGTAGTTTTTTATTTGGTATAAACTCTTAAAAAATATCTCTACCCTTTTTGTCAGTTTTATCAAATAGAAAAATTGTTTAGCTTTATCTACTACATATGGTACCTGACATTCACACGTCTTGCGTCGATTTAAATTACGCTTTCTCAGTTTTGACAAAAATGTTTTTCTTTTATTGATCCTGCGATGACTTCGATCGCCACTTTTTGAGGGGTACGGTATATGCTTGTAAAGTATAATTACCTATGTATGTGCTTGTAAAGTATAATTACCTACCTAATTACAAATTATATAACTTTTTCAGAAGAGACATATACTAATATTAATTTTTTACAATACCTTAATTTAAATCAAGTTCCGATAGACTGGCGAAAAAATTGTCACTAGTCTCAGCCCGACAGTACTAGCAATCGAATGTTCCGGTTTTTTTAAATATTTCTAGATTATTGGAGATTTGTCGTACTTTTGTCCGACTTCTTTATTTTTTATATAAATTGGAAACCAACATTTGTCAAATTTCGTTTTTGTATTTAACCGCTTAAAATATAATCAGAAACTCAAGTAGTTGCTAGAGGGAAAAGCATTTTTTTTGTTCTCTGAAATCAGCTACTAACGCCAACTAAAAGCACGATTTTTATATTTGCTAACCAATATTTTATCAATTCTTGTAGAATAATTATCACTTTTTAAATAAGCCAATAATAAATTTCTATAAAGCATTCGTTTCAAAACACGGCTTTGCGCACTTGTTCCTGACTAAATTAAATTTTATTATAAAATTTAATGTGAAATTTATTAAAAAGAAAAAAAAATGTGCTTCCAATTTAAAATAACCACCAATTTCCCTATATTCACACTTGACTTTTTTGAAAATTTTCAACTTAACTGGATAAGTAATTTTTTATATTGACCTTCAAAACATTTAGTTAGTCCTGCCAAATGGCCAATTATCACGAAAAGTAGTAAAAAGTATGCCTGAACATATTTTCAAAGCTTCGGGGGGGGGGGGCGTTTAAGACTCCGAGGTCCCCCCGCTAAGTGCTTGCTTTTAAACATCCCGTATAATCGGTTTTTGGAAACAGTAAAAAATCTATGTTCTTAATTAATAGGTGTAGAACTGATCCTTAGTAATTTAAATATCTATACAATTTGAATTAACTTATATAAAACGAACGAAAATATGTTGCAGTTAAAAAGCTAGCTTTCCTATAAAATTATTTAAAGTAAAACGCAAAAAACTAAAAAATATCATATCAATATAAAAAGCCAGAGACCATTCAAGGGTTTTGCTGATGATCTTCGAACGAATGCGTTATTTTTAAGCACATTTATTTAGATTCAATGTATTCAAAAAAAAGTTAAAAAATTCTTAGTTTATCCGTACATTGTTCTGTAGAATAGCTGTATAGAATACTAAATATTCCTTAAACATTGAACTACACCCTATTTTTTTGGGTACCCTGTTTACCTACAAAAACTTCTTCTCCTAAGCCAATCTAAAAAATCAATTATAGAAAAAATGTCGAAACCAAGATCTCGTGTATGTGTGATTGTTATCGTTAGTATCTTTCAATCATTACAATTGTCTGCTTCATTGAAATGCAAAAAAAAGTATCAGAACTCTTTATTAATTTAAAAGCTATAAAACCTTTTGTCATAGTGTGTGGTAACTGGTAAGGGTGTACTAATCATTATATAAAAACTAAATCAGGTGGGTTACCAAATACCCTAACATTTTCAGAGAAGGGTGATGATGCATATTTAAGTACAAAGAGATTATTTATAAAGAAAATATAAACCAATATCAATAAAATTGTCAAATGAATCATTTTATTTTTACTGCAAATCAAGTGTATCGGTAACGCTGCCAAACTGCATATGATGAACTTATGGAAAGTTATCTAAACATCAGCTGTTGAATACAGAAATAATAGACGTTCCTCTAAAAATCTATACTATTAAACCATAAGCGATAAAAGTGTGGATAGAAATTAATAAATCCAGAGATGTTCTTTGTATTATTTTTAAATTTAGCGTGTCCAGTTGCCGAAAAAAATATTGGCGTAGAAGCTACACAAACAGAAGGAATATTAGTATTTTGTTTGAAAAATGCTGAGTTGTCAGAATTTAAACTCTTAAAGAAATACCCTTTTCATTTTATGAAAAAAAATAATAAAAAGAAATATATTATTTTTTAAAATATTTCAGAAAAAATCTGAGAAATAGCACCATTATTGATGCAGATTCTCTGACTTCAGCATTTTATATTACTCCTTAATCCGAAATTATTATTATTTATATAGCTTCTAACCCAGTGTACTCGGATATTACCAGCTTTATCACTTATATTTTAAAACACATAACAGTTTTTTTTCGAATACAAAACCCAAGCAAACCTAACGGTAACCATATCGGCTCTCTGCTCTCAACGTAATGTATATAATTTTCTCCGTATGTTGATGTGCCGATTACATATTGTTGGATGACATTTCGTAACCGCGGTTCGAAGAATCGCTCCAGTTTTGTTATATTGAAATACGGTGCTCTCTAGATAGCGAAGAACCAGATAAGACTAATGGGTTGTGTGTATTGTGTCTGTCTATACAGTTCGTTCAAGATTTCTTCCGCTGATTAATCGTTAAATGCAGTGTTATGTGATCGCAGCGGTGAGAGTCGGTTCATCAAATTATTTAAAACGCTTTAATAAATTTCCTTGAATTAAATTCAAATTAACAAAATTTCCCGAGCAACAATAAAACCCAGTAACTCACTTTTCCCAGTTTTGAGACAAATTTTTTATTTTTCTCGTAACTTTCGAATTTTACGAATGTGAAAATGTATCTGTGGCCATTACTCGGGTAATTCATTTGCATAGATTCCTATTCCTGTTGAATTTAATGGTAATGTGTTCTTTTTGATAAGGTAAAACTTGTTTAGAAAACAAGTTACTATTTTTAGATAAAATTAGATTAGCAGATTCCCGTGCTAGTCTAAAACCTAGTCATGCAAGTTACCAGGTTATAATTTGGTGCCATATCTACCAAAATTATAAGTTTTACTATAGTAGGTAACTTGGGATGTTATTTTTTAAGTTTTGTTATTTAAACTATACCTCTAAACAATTTAATATTTCGTTAACTGCTTAATTGTTTAAAACTAAAAATATCAGGACGCCCAATTGCCTGGATCCTGTGAACGAGCAAATTATTATCGTTGTGTATTCTTATTGTGAGCCATTTTCTTCAGAGTGATCTATATCGATACTTGTATGTATTTAAGATTTGCAGTATTCCTTTTCGATTAAACCGAAAATGCAATTTACACCAACTTAAAAAATCGGATTGAAAATGTAGGCCTGTCTTTAAGAAAGATATCTTAGTACTCAGCAGTTAATGCAAGCATAATTTTTGGACGTTTTCATCATTTTGGTTTTAACAACTTTAAGTAATTTTGTATTTTTTTCCAACATTTTAATGCTTTTTCTCCCAGGAAGAACAAATTCCAATTTCCCTTCAGTATTTTTTGTTTATGATTAGTAGATGATTTTGTATTGCAACAAACTAAATGTTATCTCTAAGTTTTTTCATAGCATTCCAAAAATTATTTTCGAAACAGAAAAAACTTGAACAATTCGATTTGCATAAAAAATTTAGTCAAATAATGATAATTTTTTTTTGTTTTCTTGCAACAAATCCTCTAAAAGATATATTTCTTAATGAACAAATTAAAATAAAACAATCCTATTTAAAATTGTATATACTTGATTTCCTTGACCATTGGCTTTAAATATGAAAGACCCGCAACTTAGTGCAAACTACTAGCATTGGCTCCTACAAAAAGCCAATGCCTTGACTTAAAATATAATTTTTCGGAAAACAATTTATTTTCAAAATTAAAGATCTCTTCTCTAAAAAGCACTTTTACTTTTCAATCATTTATTGAGATTGTAACTGGATTATCTATTGCCATTAATTTTGATTATTTGTATGAAGAATTTTGTATAATAAAACCCTTGGCAAAGCTGTCTCTATATGTGATGAATAATCTGTTATCCAAAAATGAAGTAACATAATTATAACGAATTTTTTAATTTAACATGTAATGAATTTTATAACATTGCAAGTGAAAACAAAAAGCTTTTAGAAGCTGTAAAGTCAAATAATAAATATTCCTTTTCATCGAAAAGTTAAAAACCTACTCTGTGAATGTTAAAGCAAGTTAGGTTATAACAAAAATTATAAATTTCTCACTGGCTGTATCTAAATTTTTTGAAGAAATTAGCCTGGGGTCGTATTTTTATGGAAAAAAAAACTATAACTACAAAACACAAGAAAAATATTTTATGCATTTCCTGTAAAGTTTTGAAAAAGTGACTTGTAGTTATCCCCTTCTTCTTATTGTTATGTAGAAAATGTAGTATTTGAATTTTAAATTTAATAAAAAAATGTCCTTCTTTATTATTTGTGTTTGTCCTTCTCTTGTGTGCCCTGTAATTCTTAAAATTTAAGCTGGCAACCCTAGTTTCAAGCCGCTGGGCTTGAAATAAGATACTGAAAATAGGAAACCTCAGTTAAGAAAGATCTATTTAATAAGCATTCCCGACAAATTTATTAAAACTGAATAAATTAACTTGTCTTCGCTAGAATTCAAGATCTCTCAGTTTCTAGCTGAACATTTAAACCACTAAGTCACGAAGACCGTGAGCTTCACAATCAACTACGACAATTTAACTTATTCAAATTTATGTTAGTTTTTTGAAATCCTAAATAATGTAACGTTACACTTTTACGGTAACTAATTATGATTTTGCTAATTATATTTTGTCATTTACCAAGATGTCAGGAACTAAGTTTTTGGAAGTTATTTAGATTCTTTGACTATTTTCATTATTATAAGTACTTAATATTGTATGACTGACAGCTTGGTATATTATATACATTTTATGTTTTATATTTACAGATGCTGAGGGTCTGGTTGTTGAAGCTTTCTTTAATGCCCACATATAAAAGGGCCATATTTTTATAAGAATTTCATTATTAGATGTTCATTCACCTATAGTTTTTCTATTATCTTACCTTGACATAATTTTGATCAGAAACACATCCGTTATAAAAAACCTAGTTGGGTATGAGCTGTTGTGATACAAACTAAACAAGATATTTCCAATATTTCCATTGTAGCCTGGTAACGCTACATAAATTAGAAACATTTGGTATATACCTCCGATTTCGTTTGTCGCCTTATAAATCTCGTTCAGTTCATTAAATGATTTGTCCTTTTGATAAAATGTAGTTTAAGATGTTACCTATATTGTTAAATGTCCGGTAAACACATGTCAGGTGTTCATTAAACAAGGGTTTGTGTTATTTATTTAAGTAGTTCTCCAAATGGTTGGTTTAAAAAGCCTTGTTTATTTTCGTTTTATAAATTGGGTTAAGTGACAACAAAGTTTGACGTTTTACTGTGTGCGGCGACGCTAAAATCCTTGCTTTGGCCTTTTCCATGAATGACTAAAAGCCATACGATTCCGTCCGACCACTTTACTTTCATTTTTATAAAAACCTAACATTTTAAAGATTTAATTATTTAGGACGAGGCTTACGTAAAGATTAGAGGAAAATATTAAAAAATAACAACATAAATTATTCAAAAATAAATATTTAAATTGAATGTATATTAAGATTTATTGTAATAAATAATGTATTCTGAGTTGCCTATCTTTTTAAAAATCTTTTATTTTTATCAAATAAATAAGGGGGAAAGAGACAAAATATAGGGACATTAAAATCAAGTTTTGCATGGAGCACTTTCAACAGTTTAGTTTTTTGGCCAAATTCCTACCTTTTTTTTTAAACCTTTTTTTCTTACTAAACCTTAGCTGAAAATCGTCTTGGAACGAGTTCGAGCCCACTCTTTACCGAAGAGGTGTTGGAATTTTACCTCTAGCCCAACAACCAGACCCCAGTAACTCCAGTTTTCCTGCCAGTTGATGAGATTTTTAAAAAAGCTTTATATTACAGTAGTACCTTTTATTGATCAATTTATTTTTTTCAAATTACCACACATATTTCTATTTATAAACAATTTAAACTACATTCTCTCATAAACAGGTTTTTTTTTAAATAAAGCAAATCATAATATTAAATAGTGTTTTACTGGTTGTTTCAGTACCTTTACGAACACACGGGTAAGGGGTGTATGAAGGCGGTGCAGTAAGTTCTGTTTTACGTGTGTTGGCGCCCTTCTTTCATATTTATAATTTTCACTTGCCTCCTTCATACACCAAGGAAAAGAATTGAAAATTTTGAACTCCCCCAAAGCCGAACTACCGTATAAGCTAGCCAACGGGTCGTAAGTGCAAACTTTTATTATTGCACTTACGTAAGAACTCTTTATAACGTGGGTTTTATAACACCAGAGTTTACGTTATAATAAATAATTTTGGTTATATTTCTAATAATAAAAAACAATCAAAATTAAAAAACTAGTCTGACTAGACATTATTATTCACAGATCTGCTTTGGATTCCTGCTGATAAGCTATACGTCAACGATGTATTGGGATGATAGATACATAGATATTAATGATTAATAATCATGAATAAGTTCCTTTCATTTTTAACACTCCTATCGTATTTAGGGAGAAGAACGGGGGCAAATGCTCCCCCCACAGGGCTAATAACCGCGCTAATAATTTTTATTAGTCGCCCAATGCAAATAGTTTGACCGCCCAAAAAAAAAACTTTCTAAATACATCTCTCAATACCCTCCTGGGTTTGTAGCTGCCAAAGGCTGCAATACCGGTAAAATTAACTATCGTAAATTTCAACAAGATAAATGTCCTAGTTGGGTGTTGGTGGCTTTGTGGTAAAAGTATTCAGCTAGAAACTGGAGAAGTCCTTGGTTCTAATCCCATCGAAGGCAAGATTTCTTCTAAATTTTGATAAATGTCTCTAAATGCCGGTTAAAAATAAAACGCAGAATGCACTAGATAACACAAAATTTTCTATAAAGTTATCGAGAAATAACGCATCACTGCTTAGTTAAAACATAATAACTTAAAGACAATGTGTGTTAATACAGCTTTTAAAAATATACTTCTTAACATAAAACTACATACAAAAGTGATGATAAAACAAGATATAATTATCCTAAGTTTTAACTTAGCAATTATCCGATATTTTTCCTAAAATCAAGTAAATGTATTATATTTTATTGTAGTTTAATTTTTAGGGATATACATTTAAGTTATAAAAGTTCTATAGAGACGTCATTATTAAATCGATGTGTTAAAAATAATTAAATTTCTGATTTAAAGTTTCCAGTGTAATACACAAGGGGTCCCTAAATTAGATGTCTATAATAATTTTTTAATAGAAGTTCCTCTATCACACTGGTGTACTCAAATTTTAAATACCTATATATCATATATGAATATATACACCTAATACCGTCTGTTTACTAAGTAACGAAATGTTTTACTCCATGGAATTTTTATAAATTAATATTATTTTATTAACAAGTAACGTCTCCTTTCCGCGACGAGACCTAAGTGAACACCCCACTCTCTCTCTTACAGTATACTCTTTGATCTTTATCAAGTCTACCGACTAGCAATCTGAACCAAAAATCCCTATCCACTCTACGAAATATCCGACCCTTAACCGAGATAGCGCATGCTGTAGATATATTTTATACTGGTTTGATGTTAAAAATAAGATTCACAATATTAGGAAAAAACTTTAAATGTAATATGGTAAAATACTTTTAAAAAATAAAACGGACCCCAGACTTCGTTGGTTATAGTAAACCTGTTAACAACTTTTCTCCCAATAGTTGATATTGGATTTTAGGCGGCCCCAGACATGCTCTATAATGCTTCTGTAAACATTAACTTTGTCTTTACAATAACTCTTCGCATCCTGCTTTAACGTGTTTAGTAAGCCAACGACTTATCCCAATAATAGTTATCTTTGTCTTAGACTCAACACACTTTCGCGTTCGTAACTGCTTAGTTTATTAAACCATAGTATTACAAAAACCGTATCACTTAAATCAATTTCCAAGGCAACTGATTAAATGTGTTCCGAACTCATATAAAAATGAGCTGATTTTTTTCTAACTATACACTTTTTTCTGTATTTTAAATTTTACAAATATAAATGATAATTTTTAGGAGTTTTAAATTAAATTAAGCACTTGGGCAAGGACATGGGCTCTGGAAGTTTAATGACTGGCAGAATTAATTGTTTGTAGTAGTGCAGAGCAGAGCTGAGGGACTGAATACAAAAAAAATCGGAACTTTTGGTTCTGTAAATATTTTACTTAAGAACTTTTGAATTAAAGTTACTTACTACTAAAGAATTTTCTTTTATCAGATGGGATTATACCTCAAGCTCTGAAGGCGCTTCGGATCGGATATATATCTCATAAGCTAGTCGTAATTCGTTCACAAGTTGCCGTATTAAGACCGAAAGGTAGTTTTATTCACGATTTTCTCTCTTGGTTTTTGTAACTTGTAAGTTGTATGTTTCTCCAGGATCTCTTTAGACGAGCATATTACCCTAAGCCCAGTGGTTGGCATATGTGACAGTAGAAATATAAAACTGAAATTTACCCGCTGACATGCAATAATGATATTGTAGTTAAGGTACTCTGATCAAAGAATTCCTCGGCTTTATAAACTACGTAGTATAGCAGAGATTCACCACTCCCTGCAATTGCAAGAATGATTGAAATGCACGCTTTACTGATGTTCACGATACTCCCTGGATCTGGATACTTTGTTCCTCTTCGAAAAATACACCTTGTGGAGCATGGGCTGTCGGACAAATTGGACTCATCATAGCTTAAAATGTTACCATTAGGAACGTTTCGCAAATTCTCTCTCAAATTACTAAAATAATTTTTAAGTTCATCGACAGTTTTTTCAGCCCTTGATACTGAGTCAATTTTTCTTTATGGTGCTTATTTAAATTCGTAACAAGTTCGGGTCCAGGCATGTTATTATGAAATTTTGAAAAAGTGTTTCTACTAGCGGCAAAATATCTATTATAACCGTGCTTGGTGCTTGGAACATTACAGCATTAATTTGTTTGTGTATGTGCCAATCCAAAATTTTTATTTACAAATTTGCTCCAAAAATCACATAAAGATTTTATTATTTTTTTTACAATTGAAATGTCTTACTGTTACTTTCTCTGCTATGACCACTGCACACAGTCAGGTTGCGTTTTGCCTATAACTTTTCGAAGCAGCATAGTTTTCATGTGGTCACATTAATGTAAGGTCGCTTTTAAATGGTTTTTCGTATTTTTGAAGAACATATGCTTGAATATCAGTATGATGTACTGGGCGTTTCAGAAACATGGTTAACTGAGAGAACAGAGAAGATGATGCATTAGCTATTAATAATTATACTCTTATTGGTCAGGATAGATCTACGAGAGGTGGATCAATTGTCATCTATTTAAAGAATCATTTGAATTTTAAGGTTTTGCTTAGCGAGTGTATGGAATATATATCTGGGTTGAGATAAAAGTAAATTCAAAAACATTGCTGATTGGTAACTTGTACAGACCTCCTTCTGGAGACATAAATGCATTTTTAACTTATTTGGAGAGTACCCTGGCTAATTTCTATGCAATTTATGATTCTTTATTTATTTTTGGTGATTTTGATATAAATTTGTTTTAGGTGGATAATCTAATAACCAATAAACTTTATAATATTATAGCTGTATTTAATTTAAAACAAATTATTACAGAATGCACAAGAATTACAAATGAAGTTTCTACACTGATTGATTTAATATAATGTAATATAGATCAGATTAAGAATACTGGTATTAGGGATGTTCAAGTCTCGGGTCATATGTTTTGTGATACTTATAACTTTAGTTGTTCTAGAGATACCGGTCCATAACTTTAGTTACAAGAAATTGCATAAAATAGATATAAACCAGTTTCATACTGATTTGGAATCGCTTCCTTGGGAGTTGATGTATAATATGGTAGATGCCGATTATAAGTTGGAATGGTTTACTAATAGAATTTTAAAAGCTCTGAATATTGATACGCCACTAAAAACTGCCAAAGGTAAAAAACGACCATATCAGCCTTGGATAACCCCAAATATTCGGCTCATGCAAAAGTTCAGATCAAGGGCATTGAAAAAATATAGGGAAACGAAGACTAATGCAGAATGGGTATATCATAAAGAAATGCGTAATTTAGTAACCTCAGCTTTAAGATCAGAAAAAAAAGCATGTTTAAATTTTAAATTTAGGGACTCTAATCAAAAACAAAAATGGCAGGAACTAAGAAAAATAAGTATTGCAAATAAAGCTAAATGTATTTTACCAAATTCATTAAAAAATGTTAACGAGTTAAATAAATATTTTACCGAAGTATCTAAAAATGTCAATTTACCGGATGAAACTTTAATAACATTTTATAGTTCAAAGAGACTGGTTAACAAAGACTTCGCTTTTACTACAGTTACAGAAGATTTTGTTACGAATATTTTAAATAAAATTAATTCTAAGGCTTTTGGAATCGATCAACTAAATATAACGTTAAGTTTGCTTGCTTGTCCAATTATTCTTAAACCGCTGACACATATAATTAATTATTGTATTGAAACTTCCTATTTTCCATTAAAATGGGAACAAGCAAAAATTATGCCGCTACCTACTTTGTCAAAAGTTCTCGAGAAAGTAATGGACATTCAGATGAATATCTTTTTGAGTGCAAATAATATTCTTCCCTATCACCAGTCAGGTTTTCGTGCGGGATATAGCTCTTCTACTGCACTCTCTAATGTCACAGACGACATTTTCTTTAGATTTTTGGACAATGACAGGGCCTGTATTTTATTATTGCTGGATTTTACTAAGGAATTTAATATGGTGAACCATAAAATATTAATTTCTATTTTACGTTATATTAGTTTTAAGGGGGAACTGCACGCAGTAATATGGATCATTTGCTAGCCTTCCGCCGCTGCAATATTGTTAAAACTATAAGAGATATGTATTAGCTTCAATGTGATTTTAATAGGGAAATATATATAGTTGGACGCCAAAGGCGAATTTTTATGAAAAAATCAAATCTAGAGTTATAAAATAACAGTAGATTTGTCCATTTTCGACCATTTTTTGACCACTTTTTGACGCACATGCCTTCGCATATAATTTTTTTTCCACAAAATGGCTCTTTACCGCCTTACATTGATCGTTTGTCTACGTAACTGCAAAATTTGAAATGGTAAATCGTACTCATGTCTTTGTATTTCTGCAGCGCGTGAACCCTTTTGAACCCATTTTTAATCGAAATATAATTTAAATTACGTATACATAAAACATTTTTTTGAGGTTGGACGTGCAGGAAGTTTTTTTTAATGCGTAGGTACCTTTTCATCTTACTTTCAACTCGACTAGACCTTGTCGCTGGTTTTTCACTTTTTGCGTGCAGTTCTTCCTTAATCCTCTGGCTTCGGGTATGGTGCTGTCATATTTGTCTAATAGAAAACAGCGAGTAATAATTGATGAAAATGTCTCTGATGCTCTTGTTGTTGTGGCCCGTGTGCCACAAAGAAGCATTCTTGGTCCTCTGCTGTACACTCTCTACACCTCACAGTTTGAGAAATCTCTGAAACATTACCGTCACCACATGTATGCTGACGACACTCAAAATATATTTTCCATTTCCATCAACAGAGACTCAAATAGCTAATGACTGTATTAATGACGATTTGGATAACCTTCTGAACAAAACTAAAAAATAACTTTTAAAAATCAATCCTACTAAATACAAAGCAATACTATTTTGTTAGGATAATGTTAGAAATAGTATTATGGAAACCTTGAATATAAATCTGGATAATACTGCAATAGAATTTCAAAATTCTGCAAACAATCTTCTATTAATAATAACAATAAATTAATTAAGAGCATGTAAATTCCAAATTAAAATTCTGATATTTAGCGCTAAAAATGATATATCCACATAGATATTATCTAAATAAAGATATTAAATAAATGCTTTGTGAGTCTTTGGTACTTTCGCTTTTAAATTTCTGTTACAATGTATGTGGTCGTTGCTTGGATTTTACGGAGTCTCGTCGCATCCAAGTTCTCCAGAATTCATGTTTGAGGTTCATTTTTGGTATACGTCGTAAGAAAGAAAGAATTTCTCAGAAATTGGCTGAAGCTAAGTGGTTAAGCATGCATAATCGACGGATTCTTCACGAAACCTGTTTCTATTACAAAATACTTAAGAATGAATGTCTGCCCTATCTTTTAAATAGAGTTGTATACAGCACTGACGTTCACAATTTAAATATCCAAAGAAAAAATATTTTCACAAAACCAGCCCACAACAAAAAATATTTTTAACGTTCATTTTCCTAGCGAATGCCATATTACATTAATACATTAACAATTATTATATTAAAAAAGCATCTAAAAAGTATGTTACTTCAGGAACACTAGATATTGTGTATTGTTCCAGGTTGTATGTATGTTATCTATATTATGTATGTATTCATATTATATATGGCTCATATATATATTGTTTCAAGTTGTAAATTTTTCATCATCTATTCAACACTAGATATTGTATATTTTGGATTGACCTGCAACATTAAAATTGGCTTGGTAATTTTTGGCTTATTCTCTCTATTATCCCTTCTTTCCTATTTCCTCTCATTTTTTATAGGGTATTTCTCTATTCTAACTACTTAGTACGTGAATAATGATTACTTCTTTTTTTAACATTAAGCTTGAATTTTATAATTGTATGTTTATCTATTTATTAACTTTTTTGGCTCAACAGCACCATATATGGCATCCATAATGGAGGCTCATATAAAGCCTTTTGACCAAGGTAGGTAGTGCTTAAATTGTAATATTAAAAATGTATTTTTTTTACTTGGGTTAATAAACGTCTTATTACTATTATTATTCAAAATTTTCTCGCTGTTTTGCGGATTTCCATGTGACGGGTTGTGCCAAGTCAGCATGTCTGTTCTATTGTAGAAATTTTCTGATAATACTGGTTGTCTTCAGTATCACTGCTTTTTGGATGTCATATCATGTACGTGCGGAGTCAGGTCCAGGACTTCAATTTGTTTTCTGAAATGTTTTGTTGTTATGCCTGTGACTGTCATTACGGTATTATTTGGACTGTTTCTTTCTTCCAGAGCTCTTTTATTTCTACAGCTAATGGCGTGTATTTTGTTACTTTTTCTTGTTCTTTCTGCGTAATATTTGTGTCATTTGGTATTGCTATGTCTATTATGAATGTTTTGTTTTCTCTTTTGCATATGAAAGTAATGTCAGGCCTATTGCTTACAACTGTTTTGTCTGTGTGAATTGTTCTATCCCAGTATAATTTAAATTGATCGTTTTCTAGTACGTTTTCAGGTATTTATGTGTAGTATGGTGTTTGCTTTTGTATAGGGTTATGTTTAATTGCGAGTTCTTGGTGAATGATTTTCGCAGCGCTGTTATGTCTCTCGGTATATTCAGTGCCTGCCAATATTTTACAGCCCACAGTTATGTGTTCTATAGTTTCGCTATTTTGGTATCATCTCCTGCATGTATCTGTGTCCATTTGTTCTTTTATAATGTATTTCCTATAATTTCGTGTAGTTATAACACCATCTATCCCTAGTAAGAATCCTTCTGTCTCGGGAAATAGTTATCCTGTTTGTAGCCATTTGTATGTGTATTGTTTGTCTATATTTGGGTCTTGCATTATGTTGTAGTGTTTGCCGTGTATAGCTTTTCTTGACCATTGTTCTTTTTTCTGGTTTCTTGAGTGTGTGGTTTGTATTTCTACTGGTACATTGTTTTGATTTAGGTTTAATGGAGTGTATTGTTTGTCTGCTTGGACTATTGCTTGGGTGTTTTTATGTTGAAAGTAATTTCGCGTGGTCTTTACTTGCTTATTATGTATTATGTGTAGGTCTAACAGTCCTCAACCTCCTTCTATTCTACTGATGGTAATTCTCTCTATACATGCATTTGGATGATGTTTACGATATTCTGTGAGGATGGTCCTGTTAAGCCTGTTGAGATCTTCTATATCGGTGTCTGACCATTTTATTACTCCAAATGAATGTAAGGACAGGAATGGCGTAGGTGTTTATGGCTTTGATCATACTTTTAGCATTTAGTTTCGATTTAATTATCTTAGTAATTCTGCGTTTGTATTTTCTTTTGAGTTGTTGTTTTATATGTGTGTGTTTTATGCTTGTATTCTGTTCAAATCCTAGATATTTATATGTTTCTTCTGGTTCCATGTTTTTAAGTGTTTCATTGTTTAGTGTTTCTGTTGTTTGTTCCTCTTTATATTTTCGTCTTTCAATGTAGTTTGTTTTACATTGGTTCATGCCAAATTCCATTCCTGTATCAATTGTGTTTTGTTTTGGGCAAATATTTTTATATCATCCATGTATAGTAGATGGTTTAATGTATGTTGTACTGTGTTTTGATGTTTAATTTGATAACCATATCTTGTACTGTTAAGTATGTTGGATAGTGGATTGAGACATAGACAGAACCAGAGGGCACTAAGAGAATTCCCTTGGAATATGTCTGTGTTTATTTTAACCTAAGATGTTTCTATGTGTGTTTTATTAGTTGTTAAATGTATCTTAGTCTTCCACGTTAGCATGATTGCTTGTAGGAAGTACTGGATGTATTGGTCTATTTTATATATTTCCAGTATCTTAAGTAGCCATGTGTGTGGAGTCGAAGGCTTTTTGGTAGTCTATATAACATGTTACCAGATTTCTTTGTTGTTTCTCTACTTGTTTCATAATTACAGAGTCTATTATAATTTGTTCTTTACATCCTTGGCTTCGTTTACGGCATCCTTTTTGTTCTTCTGATATAATGTTATGTTGTGTAAGATGATGATTTATTTCATTAGTTCTTATGGCTGTTATGACCTTGTATAGTGTTGGTAAGCATGTTATGGGCCTATAGTTTGCTGGGTTTTCTGTTTCTTTATTTTTTGGCATGATGTATGTTTTTCCTTGTGTTAAAAATTTTGGCATTTTTTCTGGTTTAAGAATTACATCATTTATTTGTTCTGTTAGACGTGCATGTAAAGAAGTTAATTTCTTGTACCAAAAGTTTTGTGTGTGGTCTATTCCAGGTGCTTTTCAGTTATGTGTTTTATGTATCACGTTTGTTAGTTCATGTATTGTGATTATATGATTTATTTGTTGTGGTATATTTCTATGTCTGTGTTGCTCTGTTCTGATCTATGTAGCTTCTTCGTTGTGTTCTTCAGCAAGCTGATAATAATAATAATAATTATTATTATCAGCTTGCTGTAACGTCGCATTTATCTAATTTTTACAGTGCCTTGCCCTGAGTTTTCATTTGCAGATGTTTCTCATTTCTGAAAAAAAAAGCAATTGCAGTATGTTTATTAATTTTCTTTATAAAAAATTTCCAAATAGAATAAATTTGACAGCAAAAGGAACCTAAAGCATAGTTTGAGTCACTCAAACTATCTTAGAAAATCTTCAAATTCAAAGTTATATTACATGTCTTGGTTCTGGAAATTATCTTTTTCATCATTATATTTCGTAAAAATCACTCACCTGTTCAGTTGACGATAACACCTCAACGACTGACTTGCTCCGATTTGTTCGTTACCCTTGTCCTAGCTAATCGACTTTAAGGTTACTATAATTATTACTAACTTTTTATGCTGTAACTATTTCGTTACAAAATTAATTATTTTGCAAAGTTTCCAAGAGAGTGCGTGAGACAGAGAAGGTAAGTGATAAAATTAAGATAATATAAAACCCAGAGTTTCTTTTGGTGGTATTGGAATAACTTTGTCGGTCACCTTCGAAAATTATGTAAAAGCGCAAAGATGTAGAGTTTTTGGTTATAAATGTACCTGTAGTTATCGTTCGTATTTTTATAGATATTAAAAAACTTTGAAGTGGGTGTTCAGTTTTTCTGAAACCAACATTAATTCTGCTTTATGAAATGTAACATTGTTTATAATATATATCCATCAAATGAGCCTCTTCTTGCTGATTATGATATATGCTAGGTTTTATACCTTTCTCTATAAAGACAACACAGGAATTTGAGAAAACCCTAGCAAAACGTTTTGTTTCTCTCTAACACATTGCCTCTTATGGCAGGATTATTATAACTTCTCGGGTGTCTTTGAAGGTAATGATATCAAACCTGGTATATTTATAATAAGCAAGACGTGCTCCATTAGAGGGACACATAATATAATTTTGGGGTGCCCACGTAATTCTAGAAAAGCTTCATTTTTGCATTGCCTACAACGGAAAAAAACGCGGAATAATTTTAAGGCTGAATATGTATAAAAAAGTTGATAATGCTTTTGAACAGAGAATCGACAAATACATTGTTAAAAGGAAATCGAGAAATATCTGATGACTAAAAGAAAAGGTCATGCACAATCCACTTGTAAATAAATTACTCCAAACTTAGGACCGGAAAATATCTGATGACTAAGAACAGACCAGTCATACTTGTGACAGGGCTCCTATTTTCTTGGGGGCTGCAGCCCATTCAGCGTGATGGGAGATCTGCGCCTGTATATATGGTGTTACATTTAAGAAGCCAAAGTTGAAGTTGATTTGAGAAAAAATTAATATCCTGTATGTCTGCAAACAACATTAGAAAAATGTAGAATATATTTTTTTGTATTTACCTTTTTTTGGGGGTACATTTATAACCGAAAACCATGTATATTTATATGGAAATTTATCATGACGAATATTTAATCAATAAATTTACTATAAAGTGACAAAGATATAGTCAGATCAAATACATGCAGAAATGCGTCCATACAGTCATTCAAAAAAGTCAGTTAACACTACATATCGTTTGAAAAAGAAAAGAAAAAATAATATATTTATTGACGTTTTGAAATAAATTAACATATTTGTCGGCTCGGATTCATTTTTGAACACTTTAGCGGCAAGCAAGAAATGTCAAACAATTTGGATCTGTCCACTCTACTTTAAAATATCAAGGATGAAATGCTGCAACTGATCTTTAGTAAAGCAAGACCTGCGGGCATCGAGCATTCTCTCTGTGTATTTGAAATGCTCAAACGAACATTCATCCTTCACGGTATCCAGGTTTACCCTATAAAATACCGTAAACTTTGACGTTATCATGCTTTTTAGATGCTGTAGTAGCCCGTCCAACGACGAAACACAGTCTTCCGAATTTAGTTTACTAACCTAGGGTTACCATTAAATCAGGAACAAAGATGTTGCACAATTAAAGTAATAATCGCCATCTACCTCATTCCGATCTCCAAACGTTATTTATTATGGTAAACACTTTTGTAGTAAGTGCTGACGATATTGTTAAAGAAAAAATATTTCCAAGATTAGAGAAATGACTTGTTTACGCGCCGATGAATTTATTAGTCCCTTTTTGAATTGGAGACATCTTTGCTTTATGTGGACATCCAGATGTTTCAGATTTTCAATTTAGTCAAGTAAACCATCAGTGTAAATTATGTTTGATAATTATTGGCTACTAGAGAAAGGAGCAAATTTATAATTTTATTATTTTTTATTTGTACGTTAAGAAACAGAGCAGATAACAGTAACTTTTTTGGCTTTCATTTTTAGAACAGTTGTATTAAAATGTTCAAGTGTGTCACAAATAATTGTTTATCCCTTTTGGAGGAAAACATGATTTAATCCCCTAATTACTATTAGCAAAATTCTGTGAACTGCAAATACCAATCCCAAAAATCTTGTAGTAGAAGAAGTAAAAGTTTTTCCAAATTTAACTTGTGCCTATATCCAGACATATTTAAATATCTTTACAATTCTTTGAAAAAAAATTATAATTATTGAATTTCATTTTCCACCGGTAAACGGTGCCCATTTCAGGTTTTTTATTTAATTGAAAACATTAAACATTAAAAAAAAAATGGACATGAGGCAAAAACGGGCCGGATGTTCGAACCGCTTTTAAATAACGGACAGTCCGCTGAAAAAACGGGCGTAATGCAAATCTATACTAACCGCATTCCCCGTTACCTGATTGTGATATTTACTTATGTTGAATCAAAGCAAATAAATCAACGCAGGACTTCTTAAAACGTTTTGCATTTTTAGCGAATTAATTAAAAGGATTTCGACCATTTACAAACTGTTCGGTTACAGACACAACAATTTATTCTGATATGCTATTATATCCCTAAGCTCAATTTTAAAGTCACTTCAACAATTATTTGATTAAGTAGATATTTTCAATCTAAATAGCTAAAATCATAGTAGATGCCACAGACTGATATTGAGCGTAAAATCAATAATCAGAACATTCCATCAATTTGCAATATATAATTTTTGACAAGTTATTAATTCTAAAACATGATTATCTGCGAGAGTTTTTGCATGCTTAAATTTTTAAGCAGGACTTAACGAATGTATCGACTCTGTAGAGTGCATATATTCTGAAACCTAACAAAATTGCAGATGCAGATGAGAATATATTTTTGCGTTGGCTTCCTTACTGCATTCATGCACAACAATTTTAAACCTTACTTACTGCATTCGAACATTTGGGCCTATTAGAAACTTGAGTTTAAATTGAAATTGTTTCTCGAACATTTGTGTTCTAACCCGAGTGCACATTCAAAGGAGGTAATGTATGTTAGATATACCAACATATGTTTGTTACAAACTTCCAGGCTAAACGGCGGGCCCGATTTGTATAAGTGAAGCATCAAAAGATTCGCCTGGGTCCCGTGAGTGTTCTTAGCTAATTATGATAAAAAAAAAACAAAACAGAGGAAAAATGCGTATTTTGTATATACATATGTATTTACATATGTAATTTAAGATAATTTATTCATACCGAAGAAACGTCTATTTGCTCCAGACTTTACCCGCATCGATGTTACGCCTGATTTTTCAGAAAAAAAGTTGAAATATAGATTTTTTCTCTTCGTTTTGAACCTCGTACATGCTTATCAGTAACTCCTAAGACAAAAACAAATCAGGACGTCAAAAGCTCCATATTTTTGCTTCAAGATATAGACATATTTTTCTTTTCATAGGTTAAGAAATTGGGGTAAAAGCAAGTTCGGGAAAAAATCACAAATATTCCTTTTTTAAAGATTACTGTTAGTTTTTCTGACAGCTGACGGACGAGAGTATATACATTTTAACAAGACTTACTTTTTAACCCGACGTGGGTCAAGAAAATTGCAATTATTTTCTCAAAGTCTTTTAGGGATGGATATAAACGAAATATCAAATAAATTTCACCAATCCTGCCCAAATTTTGTAGTTTTTACACATGAGTCATTTTCTTTATTAAAGGTAATTAACTATATTAAACATAATAAATATTTTAGTGATTTCAAACAAGACTTTGGAGTAGATGTTAACATATTTTTGTGTCACGTTACATTAACGTCACAACCAGGATACCATTATCCTTGTTAGAACATGTCCGGTAGTGACGCAGACGAAATAGTCCACTTCAGTCAATCAACGATTGCGATTTTCCTCTTTTTACTGCTCATCAGGCCGCCATAGACTAGTTTGTCTCGTATAGGGCAAAAGAACACAATGGAATCACAGAAACAACTACTCCGGTGGCTCGTTGATTCTTGACTTTCGTTGGATACTACGACCGGCAGCGAATTACACTGTTGATTCCTGACTTTCATTGGGAGAAATAAAGTTAATATATTTTTGTCACACCAGCGTTACAACGAGGATATCATGATCCCTGTCTAAAACTTGTCCTGCAATACTGCAAGAGCAACGATCCATATCACTTAAACGACTAATGCGATTTCGCTCTTTTTAGAGCTCATCAGACCGCCGTAGACTAACGAGCTCCGTGTAGGGGAAAGACACAAAATGAAATCAAAGAACCAACTACTCTTCTAGCTAATATCAAGACCGGCATTGAATTAGACTAATGATTTGGGGTTTTAGGTATCTTCCATATTCAGAAGTAGTATAATTTTAATTCCTTGCTTTATATGGGATACCAGGTACCTCTATAAAGCAAAGTGTCGCTAATTTTAATATGCTGTGGGCTTTCTTTTCTTATTTTATTTTACCAATTCTAAGAAAAATTAGTTTTTGTTTTTTCTTTTAATTTATACGTGTTTAAAAATATACACATACAACTCGAGTTTTCGAGACAATATTCAGGGAGAATAAATTAAATCCACTGAAATAATAAAAAAAAACTATTTCTAATTTTATTGCTTGGTAAACGTTATCACTTTTGTAATATTTTTTTTAGCCTAACTTGAGAGATACTAGGTGATTTTGTACACTCGTAATAATAGAAAAAAAAATTATTTATAAGACAAATGGTCATTATTTTCCGAAAAAAAAACAATCACCAATAATAACAGTCACTAAGGTCTCCTGTGGAATAGAACATTTACTTTGGTGCCAAATTGATCACGAGAGCGGTCACGGTGGTAAGTAGTGAATTATTTTTGTAGAATATTTACAGGCACCCTCAAACTTGACCTGAAGTTTAGTGATTAAAGAATTAAAAAAATGAGGATAATGATCAGCGAATAAGGTATAAGATGCTTTTTAATTTCTGAATGACGAAGAAGCTGAATATTGAACGTTCACGTACTTGATATGACTTTAGAATTGACAAGTGATGATTATGCACTCGGTTTTACGCATAAAGTCCGGGAGCGGAAACTGGAAAATGAGAGATATTTGAACATCTTTCATTTCAGTTTTTTTAAATATATATTTGACCCAAAGAAAAATTTGGGGACGCTGCCTGGCTTAAATTCTAAAATCCTGCTATCCAGTTAATAATAATTTAACATTTTAGACATTAAATTTTTTGATATATTCTAATCTAAGAACTGAAAAACTGTAAGTAGTCCGGAATAATAATATAGTTTAGCACTTTGAAATTACAATATTTTAAAATAGATATTAAGAGAATATTTAGTGTTTACTCAATTGCTATGAAGTAAATTGTGTAGTCTATTTTCAAAATCGTTTCTGCTTACCTGCATTATACAGGAAATGTATTTAAGTGCAGGAATCTTCCAAATTACCTATATTTTCTATATTCTTTAAATTTCTTGAACTTCTGTTAGCGTCTTGAAAAACCCACCTTAAAAAATGGAAATGCAAACAAAGCCATTGTTTCTGTCAGATTGTTACATGGTTGCCGATTATTTCATATGTATTTAGAATTGTTGATGTTTATTGGATAATAATTATCTAATAGGAAGGAGAACTTTTGCGCCTGTGGTGAATTAAGAAATCTGGCAGTCTAATCCCAAAACCCATGGTTTTTTTATTTTTCTATACTGTGTTTTATTATAAATAAATTTTGATAGTTATCGAAAGTAGTTATAATATGGGAGCGCCTCCTCCTCCTCCTCCTCTTCCTCTCTCTCATGTCCCTCATTCTTAACTTCCTCCCCTTTTATTCTCATTCGCATCATATTTTTAATTTTTTCTCTTTGTTCTCCCACATTTGATTTTGCATTCTTAAGTCTTATAAATAGGTGCATCATGATCATTTTAGTATGCCGAGGCACATTTACTAAGCTGTGCTCGAGTTGCGTAAAAAGTTATTTTTGAATTTTTCCACCAATTTTGTATAAAACAAAAAGAAAAAATGTGTCAAGTAATAAGTGAATTATGTGTAATCGCGAAAAATTAACTACAACTATCAGACAGTTAAAAGTTAAATATCTCAATTTCTTTGAAGTGATTTCGAAAGATGAATACACCAAGCTGTTTTATCCACTGAAACGAGATTATTTGGAAGCAATTGACTGTTGTGATGATTATTTAGAAGGAATTATAAGCCTTACTACGTTTTTCAATACATTTGGGAAATCATACTTTGTAGGAGAATTAAGCCACCTAATAGAATTTATAGGAGAAGATTGCCAATTTATATCTGCTATTATTGCAACCCAAAAGAGGTTTCAATTATACGAAGATAAAAAACAGGTATTATCAAAGAAAGTTAATCCTATTCGCAAGAGACGTCCCCCTACATATTTAAAATATTATGTTAAATAAATGAAATGGCTGAGTTGCTGATTGCAGTTAAATTATTAGAGGAGAAATTTAGTAATCTTTCAAAAACCTATTTCTCATATTGTATGGCAAGTGGTCCGGAGTGGATAGACTTTTATTGTAATCAATCTGAGGAATTCGTAAAGGCTGCCCTCTGTTGCAACAAATACATTGAAACATTAAATTTTTTTCAACTTATTCAAGATCTAAAAGATATTGGCTTTGGTTACTATTTAAAAGACTTGAAGCAATTTATTGACGAGGATACTATTCTTCAAGAAATTGAAAAGGAAGAATAAATTTAATAATATTTACAATGGAGCAAATGGTTACTGAAATGTATGAAGAGTTTATTATATCTGCTGCATACTTCCAATATTTATCAATTGTAGGCGAAGAAGACGCAGAAGCACAAGATTTGTCAGCATATGTTAATAATATAGATCGAATGAAACAATGTAAATTAGCCGCTAAATTTTGTAATGATTATTTAAAATATAAAAATGAGTATGAACTTTTAAATGAATTTAGAAAATTAGATTTAAGGTATCATATTAATTGTATTCAATCATGGTTGGTTAATGCAAAATAAAAAGGTAATTAATTTTTTTTTTATATTTTTATTCATTCATAAAACAATTGTCATATAAAAATAACACATTTGTCAAAGCACACATACAAGGTGATTTTGAATGATAGAAGCATTTTGGTTCCATTAGCTTTAGCGCTGGTTGTTCATCTATTTCAATCACATGCTTTTTAGAATATTTCTGTATAAAATCCTTTTTTTCGCTTCCTTTTACAAAAACAAAATCTGCTTTCTTCGTAAGTGTTTCAATTATTTTTGGGAAATGATGTAATGGAGTAAATCCATTATTCCAATGTATACAATGATAATTTTTCGTTAACCATACCGCCTGCTTGTGACAATCAGGTGAAAGAAACTCCATTGGAAAAGGCTTTTTAAAAATGTAATGAGTCATTTCATAACCATCAAAAGCTGCAAGCTCTTTCGGTATAAATTTATTTTTTTCATCTTTGAATCCTTGAATATCTATAACCAATCTCATATTTTCAAAGCAGCAAATTTTTTAATGAGACTTTTTTTACTTGAATAATTTGCAATTTCTTCTTTCAGTTGATTAATTTTAAAAATAAATTTTTCAATTTGTAGTTGTAGTTTTGATGTCATGATTAAAACTAAAAGCTTTTGAAAATTTCTTTAAATTAAATCGAAATATGAAAATAGTGGGGATAAAGTTTATAATTGTTTCACAATTTTAGTAAGAGGGTTGTAGCTAAATAATTTGTCATGTAAAATAAGACAATAAGCAGAAGTATCTTTTTTAATTGCATTGTGTGTCTCAAATTCAATTCTCATTACTACGGATCCCGTTTGAATTGTTTCTTTTTGATGGGAGCAATCAATATGTGTAATAGGACTAATGTTTTTGAATTGTTCAGGATTAAAAATGGGTTCATTTGGAACACCATAATAAGACTGTCTAAAGTTGGCAAACATTTCGTATAAAGCAGAAAATTTGTTTTCTTCGAAATTTAAGTACAAATCGTGATAAGGATATCTTTCAGAATTTAAATATACTCTAATATTTGACAAGGTAATATTGTCAAATTTACTCATATCTTTAACAATTTTCCCTTTTCTGTTTTCTTGAAAGCCAATCACAACATGACGAGGAGCTTCTAGTTTACTAGTTGTTTTTACCGGCCATGTGTGACGGGTTGTTTCGGTTAGAGAAGAATATTCAACAAGTTCCCAACTCCTGAATCCTATCAATATATCTTTATTTGATTCTAATATTTTTGATAGAGCAAGTTGTTGTGGCATATCAACTAGAATGTGAGGAACTTTCCAATAAATTTTATCGAAAGTAACCAATGGAGTGTCAGGAGCAGTAACAAGGTGTGCCGGATCTTCTTTGAAAATAACACCATCTAAATCATCAGTTGATCTAATAAGAACCAATTCCTGTTTCATATTCATAATAATTTTTCTGTAATCTTCAAAAAATCCTAAAAGCATTTTTAGTGGTATGGATACGGAGAATTTTCCATCATTATCAACTAAAATTGTATCACCTTCTTTCCGATGTGGAAACCAACCTGCATTTTCCAGTTTTAAACTTTCGTTGGTATTGTGAGAAAGGTAGCTTTTTAAGGTTGATGCTAATCCAACATTTCTTATTGAATCTATAGTAATTCCGTTTAGTTCATAGCGGATTTCTCTGAACAAAAAGGCTATACCATTGTTAATAAATAGCAATTCTTTCTTATATTTACCTTCTGTATTAGTTAATTTTCCTTCGATATAAAGTAAACTATCTGATGGTAGAGTGTAAGCATCGAGTTCTTGAATTGGGATCCTTATTTCATCATTGTAATCGAATTTTGAAGAAATATATGGTTGATATGTGTGAAGCTCAGAACTGACGATGGAATTGTCTACATAAAGCTTTTCGTTTACGTTTAATATGTTCATTATTTTAAAACAGTGAAACCCAAGGATGTGAGAAATTTACGATTATCTCGTCTTAACTTGTTGGTGTTGGATTTGATACTGAACTGTTGTTTAGGCTTTTTCTTTTTATAAGTTTTTACTTTGTTGATAGTAGTAGGGGCAAGTCTCATCCCAAGGGCTCTATTATATCTAACAACCATTTTATATTTCACTTGTTTGTAAATGTAACCTTACTGTTATAGTTTCTCCTCTAAAACTGATAAGTTCTCCGTCTTGATCAACTATTTTAACTGTTATATTGTTAATTGCTTTGACGCTAACTGGAAAATACAAAATGGGCAAAGGAGATTCAACTATTTTATACCCTGGAGCTACAGTTGGATAAAACTGGTGAATAATATGAACAGGTTTACCATTATTGTAAGAACCGACACAAATATTACAGTCAATACAAATAGCATTCACCTTAGTTATTTTTGCAACATTATCTGATTCTTCCTCTTTCATAGCTTCTAGTATCCTGCTATTAAAACCCAACATTTTTCCTATCGAATCTTCCTTGGTAAAATCAATTATTCTACTACACATTAAAAAAGTTTTTAGAGTATTAACATTTGCTTTTAAAAGAAAAAAAATTTTTTCATTCGGAAATAAATCTTCTATACTTTCTCTTATGTATGTTTCTATATCTGTAATGTCATAAGTTCCGTCGGGAATAACAATTACTTTATTATCTATATAAAATTTATTATATCCTTCTTTTATATTGGGGATAGTCATAAACGTTTCAAAATCAGCTAAACCCAGGTAATATTGTTTTTCATCCTCTAAATATATGGGCGGATTAAAATCAGCAGACAAAACAGAACTGTTTCCTGATATGGCAATTGTGGTAGACATTGCAGTTTATTTATGAATGAGATATTACAATAAATAATGAGTTTATATATTTTTTTGCAAAAATTTTAGGGATAGTTGACCACAGTTATATGAATTAAATTTTTGTTTATTTTCATAAGTATAAAATACATCCACTTTGCCATTCGAATTAAAATATTTGAGAAGTTCTAAAGGTGGTTTTAAATTTCCATAACTATCAAAATATATTACATTTTTGTTATTTTTAATATAAGCAGTCCAATGAGATCCTTTATTTTGTTTTTTATCCAAATTTACAATACCACATTCTTTCAGATTAATTTTTTTTGGAAGTTCATCGAGCATAAAAACACCTCTAAAGCCAGTTATTTTTAACAGCTTTACATATTTAATAATATCATTGTTCGTAAGTGCTCTTTTTGGAAAACTTATTTTGAGTTTTTTTTTTGTCTGATTGCTTTCATTTTGACGGATCCTCCTTTATAAGGTCTAATAAATAGTCCCTTTCCTTTATATGGTCTAATATATAATCCTTTACCTTCTTTAGAAGCATTTTCCATTGCAATATTATGTCTATGTATTTCTTCTAGTTGCTGTTTAGCTGCTTTAGCATCATTTACTGCCTTAGCAATTCCTGCCGCGCCTCCACCTAGTGCACCCAGGGCGCCAAGAATGGGAAACAAAAGAGGTAGAAATCCTCCAATTTTTTTGGGTGTTCGAATGATACGTTTTTTTCTCAATTTAAGTTTACCCCCTTTTGTATTTTTTAATCCCAAACCGAACTTTCTTTTACCCTTCATTATTCCTGCAACACTTAAAGCTGCAATTTTTTCACCAATAGAAGAATCTTTAGCTTTTACCCTATCCCAGGCTTTTTTTTCTAATATTTGGTCCGATATGTGTCTTTTTGATAAATCTTCAGTCTGAGAGTAAGATATATCATGTTCTTTGCAAGCGGAATCCAATGGATTTACACCAACGTCACCTCTAGTTAATCTTTTTTCCAAGTTGGTGCCGGGACCACAATAATTATATCCTGGTATATGAACTTCGAAAGGTAATTTACTAATTAATTTATTTACTAAACCAGAGCCTTTTCTATTACGTCTTTTAATAGTTTTTTTCAACTTATGACGACCCACAGTCATTGAAGTTCTTTTTATACTAAAAACACATTGACATTTTTCTGGTATAAATACTTTTACAGATAAAAATATTTACTAGTGTGATTAAGAATGAGGATTGAAAAACAAAAATTCTCATTACCAGTAAATAATCATGACGAAAAAATTTTAAGTAAACAGTTGAGAAAACATGGTGACTTATTTTGCGGTGGTTCAAAAAGAGGGCTTATAGTTGGTTGCAGTGGTAGCGGTAAAACCAACGTTATGCTTACACTGCTCGAGCATCCTAATGGAATTAGGTTTGAAAATGTCTATGTTTATTCAAAGTCATTAGATCAACCAAAATATGAATATTTAAGGAAGTTGTTAAAGCCTATGAAAGAAATTGGATACTTTGAATATGATAGCGATGAGAACATTATTTCACCTCATGAGATAAAGCCAAATTCCGTTATCATTTTTGATGATATTCCTTGTCATAATCAATCTATTATTAGGGACTATTTCACGCATGGAAGGCATAGAAACACCGATTGTTTTTTTATTTTTCAAGGATATTCCTCAATCCTTAAACGTCTAATTCGAGAAAATGCAAACTTATTAATTTTATTTAAACAGGACTGTTTGAGTTTAAAACATATATATAATGACCACTGTATATTGGATATGACATTTGATCAGTTTAAAAATATTTGTGCTAACTGTTGGATGGATCCATATGGCTTTCTTGTAATTGACAAAGATTGTGAAGTAAATCACGGCAGATATAGGAGTAAATTCGATTCCTTTATATATTTATAAAAGTAAAAAATTTGCAGTTTTATTTCATTTAAAACTTGTACAGCATGGATAAACGTTTAGCTCGAGAATTAATAAAATCGAGACAAGCCGTGAAGCAGAAATATCAAAGCTTGAAATTAGCTACTTCTACTGCTCAGTCCGAATTAGAACAAACTTATAGACCAATAACACAACCACTTAAACAGCTAATTTCAAGTATTGGTAAATCCGAACCATTCGATTTAAAAGAAGAAAGAGTTTCAAAGTATGAAGAATTCAAAACACCTACAAAGCTTTATAAAACATCAACTCCGACGAAAAATATTCAGAAAACAGGAAAAACTCCGTTACTCCCTACAGAACTACCAACATTTTTAAATGACAGTAGTATCACTTCTTCCTCTCCTGTAGTACAACCATTGTCATCAACTGTTATAGCAGAAACTTCAGATCCTTCTAGTGACACAACAACAAATTTAAACTTGTCAGACATATTGGAACAAACTAGAAAAACAATTCAAACCTATGTTGGTACACCATCATATAAAGATTACTTAGCAGATTTTCATGAATTACCCAGATCATATATTGATGAGGGTGTGAAAGATACACAACATAAATTTGACCATTATTACGGAATAGTTCATGACCTCGAAACGGATAAGTTTTCTTTTGGTTTAACACAGATACCGGTAGAAATTATTGGAAAGGACATTAAAGTGGGAGGAATAACGTACACAGGCACGCCAGGTTTATACGAATTGCTTTTCAAAAAAGAACCGATAGGTTATAAGAAGGAAGATTTAGATAATTACATGAACATTCTAGCTAAAACAAATGTATATCGTAGGAATTTTGATTCAAATGAACAAGTTCAAGGAAATACATCACACAAATATGTTACAATAATAGGACCATATTTACAAAGAAAGGGGATTACAAAGACAAAAACCTTGCCAAGATTAGTTACAGCATTTAACAAACCACAACCTCCGTTTAGAACAACTAGAGCCAAATCTACAGGAAAGGGATTAATTTTGAAAACAAACAGATCAAATACAGACTATGTATACTGGAATAATGTAAACGAAATTGTTGATAGGCTACGTTTATTAATTTCATCAAGTGATGCGGGAAATAATGCTCATAGTAACGAGATTATCTCTATTATTGAAGAATTAAGAGAAGATAAAGTAATACTATAAATAACAGCTATCAAATATAATCATATTTATTGTTTAATGAAAGCTCAACATGACAGTTGATAAATTTGGACGCCATATTTCAAAACAAAATCAAGAGAGAATAAGTGACATTAATAATTTAAAAAGGAGATTAGGTGAAAATGAAACAAATAATGAAATCTTTGCTAAAAAGCTTAAGGTTTTTGATGAAAATTTTTTAAAGTATGAAAACCAGATTAAAGTATGTTATACCTCAATTGAAAACGTTAATAAACAGTTGCTAACGCTAAATCAAATAAGTAAAGATTTGCAATTTTTAAATGAACATGTTAAAAAGGAAGACAAAAAATTAAGTGATGATATCAACAAAATTAATAAAATAATGGAAACAAATATAAGAGAAGTAATAATTGAAAAACACAAGGAAAAAATTAAACAATTAAGAACTTTTATAAAAAGGTTAGATGATGAAAAAAAAAGAAATCAAAATAGCATTCTTAACAGTAGAACAATTGACCAACTCACTTTGGAAGAAAATCAACAATATATTTCCTTGGAAAATATAATGTCCAGTGTAATTAAGAAATTAGAACAAGAATTAAATAAAACAGAGGAGGAATTAAAAAATAGTGATAGTAGATCAACTACTTTCTTAACTGGAGAGATAAAAAAATCCTTTAATGCGTTAGAAAAGGAGATTACTAAAATTAGTAAAATTTTAAATGAAAAAAGTTATACAATACAAATTGATAAATTGAATGAATGGGAAAAAACATATAAAAGTTATATTTCGAATTATTACAAAACATAGAAAGTGAACTTCCTTAAAATTGAATAAACAAGTTTGTTGTCATGACAACCGTTAAACAGCAAGTCGTTAATGAATTACATAAACCTGCTCGAAAAAACTACAAACGCAGAAGGGTGGTAGTGAAAGGGTTAAATGATCTTTTTCAAGCTGATTTGGTTGAAATGTTACCCTATGCCAAATTTAATAAGGGATTTAAATATATCTTGATTACCATAAATGTATTTTCTAAGTATGTTTGGGCCGAACCGTTAAAATCTAAATCTGGAAAAGACGTAACAGCGGCAATGAAAAAAATATTAATCAGTGCAAAAACTCCACCAAAAAACTTGCAAACGGATAGAGGAAGAGAGTTTTTCAATGTAAATTTTCAAAATTTGATGCAACAATTTCGAATTAACCATTATAGCACGTTTTCCAATTTGAAAGCGAGTATAGTAGAAAGAGTGAACAGGACTTTAAAGAATAATATGTGGAAAATATTTAGCATTCAAGGAAATTACAAATGGTTTAATATATTAGCGGATATTGTAAAAGATTATAACAATACAAAACATTCTTCAATAGGAATGAAGCCAAAACAAGTAAATAAAACAAATGAAAATAGAATCTTGAAATCTGCATTTACTCATGCTAAAACGTTAGATATAAAATCTCCAAAGTTTAAAGTGGGTGATCACGTACGAATAAGCAAGCATCGAGAGGCATTTTCAAAAGGTTACACACCAAATTGGTCAAATGAGATATTCCACATTAAAGAAGTTAAGATGACAAACCCTTGGACATATTTAATTCAAGACGAAGATAATCAGGACATTCTGGGTGGTTTTTATGAGCAAGAATTACTAAAAGTAAAGCATACCGATGTGTATCTTATTGAGAAGATTTTGAGAAGGAAAGGAAACAAAGTTTATGTGAAATGGTTAGGACTTGATAAAAAATATAATACATGGATTGATAAAAAAAATATTGTTTAATTAAATTGAAATTAAATTTTAGTTAAATTTGTTTTATTTCTGTTCCTCACTTTATGCTTTAGCTGATACAAATTACAAAGTCTTAATGTGCTAATTAATTTCAAATAAAATTCACATTTACTAAACTAAAATTTTATTAAGTAAAACATCAAATACAATTTTTATTAAAACGTGTCAAATATATTTTATTTCTATGTTCCTCAGATAATATCGAATCTAGAATAAGTTTACAATCATTTATTCTTTTTTCAAAACGGAGTCTATCTAAGTACCACATCTGAAAGTTACTCCTACGGGCTTGTCTGTAAGCAAAGCTCCACTTCACTAACACATGCACCTTATTGTTCTCTTCCAGAAAAGATATTGTTTTCTTCGTAATATTTTCTTTTTGATCCATTTTCATTGTTTTCTTCGTAATATTTTCGTTTTGTTCCATTTTGCTTCAATTTGTTTTCCATTTGTTCAGGATATAAAGCAAGTAATTCCATCATAGTTGAAACATTTTCACTGTTAGGATTTTCTGTTGGACTTATTATATTATAAACATGCGTACACAAGTCGCCACAATCAGATGAAATATTATTTTGAAATATTTTGAAATATGTATTGAATTCTTGCCTTTTAAGTATAGATAATCTATAATCAATAATTTCCTTTAATCGCCACAAATTGTCCAAAGACTCTTGTCCTAAGTATATGAAGTGTGGGCCTTTTGTAATTTGTAGAACAGGGGTATCATTTATTTTCTGAACCTGCAGATGAATGTTGTTTATATTCACACTGGTTTGATCAACTTGAGGAAAGTAGAAATTGTTTACAATAATTCCTTGATGAACACAAATGTCTTTCCAATTTTCTTCGGTTAGTGCGATTGAAAATCCAGTTTTTCCACCAATTACAATTTTTGGAGAAAAATCATTTAAACTAATGCCAACAAGAACAAATTTTGACAAAGAATTATTTAAAAAATAAATTTTTGAATTAAGAAGCGTTTCCAAAGGTTTATGAACCACGGCGTTGTTCATAATGACTAAACGAGACTGAAACATATTGTGTTATTCTTGTACTTAAATATTCTCATCCCCACTTTCTTTAAAGTTTCGTTTAAAATGGATTAATGAAAAAATAGATTTCCAGTTTGAAATTTATAATAAAGATAAATAATTAAAATGGTAATGTATAAAAATAATGCAAAGTTTAATGTAACACTAATGATGGAAAAGTAATAATTTTTGAATCCGTCATAATAATTGGTACAGTTGGGGGTTAAAATTTGTAACTGATTATTTTTAAACTCTAACCTTTCTATCCAATTTGTATCAAAAATAGATCGATTTGGATAATGATACAAAATTTTAAAAAATTTACTTGCATTTTCATTTCCATTTATTCGTTCCATCCAACTAATTGTACTATTGTTAATTAATCCAATTTTCATAAATTTACAATATTTACTTAGAGTGACGTCTGTTTTATTAGAAAAACATATTTCACACTGTGTTACGCCAGGGGGATGATGAACATAAAAAACATTTTGGAAAATAAAATAAAGAAGAATAAATTGAGATCTACTGATAGTCATTAAAACAAATTAATAATAATATTCCAAATTTATTAACATTAAGCAGATACTTTCACCACGAAAGCAAAAGCAGTTGTAAAAAAATAACAATAAAATACTTAATTTAAATATATGTAAAAGTTCATAAATAAGGATATTAATAATACTATATAAAATGTGTAGCTTGAAGACTTATTTTGAATGGTTACAATTATTCGATTCCTATTTTTCCATAAACAGTTATTTAAATCACAATTCCTAGCAAATTTCTTATGCTCCACAATAGGATCATCATAACTTAACCAATCAAAAATTTCAATACCACAATAAAAACATTTACAAATATCATTGATTGAAGTATAGTAAAAGCCAGCTCCAGCTAACACTTCTGGTCTCAATTTTCCTTTCCATTTTTTAAAAGTGGAAAGTCGTTTTTCATATGTTTTAAAATAACTGTTATCAATTTCTTTGTCAAAAGTTTCTAAGCACATTTTGTGAAAGACTTATGAAGACTAACTTTGGTTTCAAAAACAACAAATTTAAATACCTTATAATATCTACATAAATATATCTAAATCTTCATGTTCTGCATTCCATTGATACAAAGCAATATCTTGGTGTCCCCAAGCTAATGTATTAAAACTATAGGGAATTTTATACCGCTTATCATCTTCGGAACTCAAAGCCAATTTATTAATTAACTCTGTAAAAATTGTATGTTGTCTAGATCGAAAAACATACATTGAACAAAAGGTTTTAGAATGATTTTCAACAACATCTTTATAATGAATAAAATCCAACTGCTTTTTAATTGCACTTTTTTTAACACCTTTTGCTTTTTTTGTTAAACTGTTTTCCGTTTTAATACAATATGCTTTTGCTCCAGTACCAAAGAAAGTAGTAATGGGTTCACCAGCATATTCATCTTTGAATTTTCCTATAACTGACTTTGTAATAGGCATTTCATGAATATTATTAAATTCATAATTAGATGTGTCAAATTTGTGAATATTTTTTATCATGTCAGAATAAATATTTGGAGTTGTGACTTCTAAAATGAACGAATCGGTATCGGTGTATAAAAGTGAAATATTTTCCTGATAAAGAGGTTTTAAAAAATTATAAAAGAAATCATACATGACAGTTTTAGATATATCTAATATTGAGAAGCCTACATATATTGGTTTATTGTAAGTAACTTGAATCTTTTGCATTTGAATAGCTACCAAGTTTTCAGAAAATATTGTTAAGTCCTTGAAATATGGTTTTGCAATTAAATTCTCAGCACCATCTTTTCTTCTATTTTTTTCCCACTCTGTAACAAGTCTTACGTCAATTCTCCTATCAACATTTTCCATAGTCTTGCCATAAATACTATTATTTGCCAACTTGTAAGTATTACGATCAAATTCATTCTTTGAATCATTTCTTAATCTTGAATTCAAGTCTATATATTTTTTCAACCAATCAGATTGAGAAAACTGTAAAACTCTATGAACTTTAGTTAACTTGAGTCCATGTTCCAAACATTGTTTTAATAATTGATAGTGAATAACATATTTTGATTTATCATTTAAATTGGGTATTAATTTTATGCATTTAGAATTTGGCGGTTTAAAGTTTTCTGGACAAAACGGAAAATCGTTATGATAGGAATGTAGACTTGTAGGATATTCTAAATCAACTTCTAAAACATATCCCTTATTAGATTTTTTAGAAATATTCATAATATTTAAATCATTGATTTCTTTATCTGTTAACCAAACAAAATCTCCCGTTGGAATGTGCTGTGACATTGCATAACCATACAAATTTGTTGCATCATAATAAATTATGTATTTAGTTGGCTTTAAAGGATCAAAATTTAAAAGAAATGGATTATTAGCTTCAGATTTTCTACAAATGCAAGAGCTCACACCACCGCGAACGCTTTTTTTGAAAAAGTGTATCATATCTGGATCAGTTAACAATTCTAACTCTATTCCAGTATAACGCAAACACGCCTCCCAAGATAAACCTGGAAAAGTGTAAAAATGAGCTGGATCGAGCTTATATGTGGATAAACAAGTGCTTCTAAAATTTTCAAAAATATCTGCCAAAAGTAAAGTATCAGAGAGTAAGTAAACGTCGGAGTATTGACCAAGAGATTCACATTTAAACAATTGCCAAACCTTTACAGCTCTTTGGTATTCTGCATCACTGATGTGCTCATCCGTTAAAGTATTATAAAATTGGTCTTTTTGAGGTAAAGTTGTTTCTTCTAATTTTAAATAATCATCAATATAATTGTAAGGAAATACACCTTTTTGCCGAATAAGTTTAAATCTTTCTTCATCATTGAAAATTTTTTTTATTTCCTTACATTGTTCATCTTTTAAGCTTTCAGAGAGTTTTGATAAAGAATGGGATAGAAATTGAAAAGAATCAATAAACCTTAATGATATATTTTTTTTCTTAGCCTTTTGTGTCTTTTTATCAAAATAGTTATCCACATGAATAAGCTTTTCAAATGAAATATATTTTTCCTTGTTTTGTGCGATAACTGTTAGTTGTTCTTTGTTTAAGCATAATTTTTTAAGAAATAGATGAGAATCATAATTACGCAAATTATGCAATATAACTGGAATAAAGTTAGGTATTCTGTAATTTATGTTGCAGAGTGAATGAGCTGGACCTCTATAAAGACCGGTTATATGACAATGATCTGCAACCCTGTCATTTAAAAGAGGTTTATTACAAATATGACAAACTGTTTCATAGTTATGATAAATTTTGTCCAGTTCGTTCAAAGGAATCATCTTTTTAGGAGTCTTTAAATATTTATTGTATATGTTATACACATCTCTTTCTAAAGAATTTATAAATAATGTATCACAATTTTGACCTCTATATTTTTCAAATTTAGAATAATTATCGTCGAATGAACATTTAATGTAATAGGCAAATGAATGTGGAATATGTTCATATTGTTTTAAGGTGTATGAAGTATTAGGATTTTTATCAACATTGTCATTATTTAAAGGCTTTAAAATGCATTCAAAATCTGCATACACCACGAAAGGAACTTTCATTTGTTTATGATAATTTACAAATTTCAAAATATTATCATATGAATAGTTTCCAAACTTATCTTTTATTAATTCTTTAGAAGGTAGGTTAATTCGTAAATGATCACAATCATAGCTATTGTGTTGTAATAAATTTTCTTCTGTAGGGAAATATTGTAAACAACCATCGCAAATATATTTTTTTCCGTGATGTTTAGAAATTTGTGCAGAAACTAGTTTTGATAAATCTTTAATATAGCAATAATGAAAAGTTTTTTCATCATCATCACTTATTAACAATAAATTGACATGTTGATTTTTTTTATTCGATGAATAATAAAGTGGACCAATTACTTCATACCCCTTTTTAGGATTTATAATTTCTAATCCATATACATTAATAGAAATGTTATTTTTTTCTTCAAAAATCTTAATGTTCTTTAGCAACATTGGAAATTCTATACCTGACATATCCAAAACAGAAGAGTAGTGTGGGTAGGATGAAGTTTCAAAATCTAATCCGCTTGGTTGGTGAAGAGCAGACACAACTGCCCAGGCGAAGCAAAAGTTGTCATCATTCCTAATGTTGATCACAGCTTGACGTCTCTTGATCTCTTGAGGAAGTTCGATAAAAGATGAGGCTCTCAGCGGATTGTGCTTGTTAACATTAATTTCCAAATGAAGTAAATTCATCAAAGCCCATCCTGCAACGTAAAAATTAAAAAATTACTTTTTTTGTTGCTGTTGTAAAATCGAAAATAAATTCTTTACCTGAATCTCTTTCTGCAAATTCGTCAGCTTTCTGGTCAATAATGGTGCAGATTTGCTCTAACAGTTCTTTTTTCTGATATCCCTGGCAAATGACTTGGAACGGCGCATTAAAAGATTTGACATCATAGCTGTCGCTGCTGGGGTTAAAATAGAAACCGAACAGTTCCATATTTAGCTTGATACATTTATGTTTCTGCAGTTCTTGATCTATTAGATGTGCAATTTTGTATTCCAAATGTTGAAAATACTCTTTCACATTTATGAAGTTTTGGTGTGAGGAAATCCTATAAGATATTATTCGTTCCCTGAATGCTGACTTGATAATTTCAACACCTTCCTCCAAGCCTATTTTGGAATTGTTCTTGTGCACACTAGATCGAAGATGTCCACCCCATAGACTTTGGTTTATATTTTTCTTGCATTCTTTACAATATTTTACAATATTTGTAGAATCTATAAATTAAGAAAAAAATATTTTACAAAATATAACATGAAAAATAAAATGTTCTTACCTTTAACAAGCTTTGGTTTTTTCAACCAACTGTTGAGTTTTGTGGAATTTCCGTTAACATGTTTTTTATTATGTCGCAATAAATTATCCTTTCTAGTGAAGACTTTATTACATGTTACACACTTATGCATTTCTGAAGTTTTCTGGATAATAATAATAATAAAATTAATATTGTGCATTTCTATTTAGTTATAGTCAAATTTTGAAAAAAGCAATTGCATTTTTGAAGTTCTTTGTATAATAATAAAATTAATATTGTGCATTTTTATTTAGTTATAGTCAAATTTTGAAAAAAGCAATAGAAATTAATTGACTTTATGAATCCATTTCTTCAAATGAGTCAACTAATTTGTCAAAGGCCTGTTTAACATAATTCACCGTACTTTCGTCTCCCTTTTTAATTGTGATCAAATTAGTTAAATTTTGAATAGCGAAACCCAGACACTTAAGGTTTGCTATTTGTTTTTTATTTTTTTTATTAATTTTAAAATTTTTTTTAATGATAAATGATGGTTTCGAAATTGAATTTTGTTCAACTGGTGAATTATTAGGAGAAATATCCGAAGTTAAATTTGCATCAATTTGTTTTTCTTGCGGATCAGAATTTACAATAGCAAATGGTGAATTAATAGAAGATATAGCCGAACTTAAATTTTGATCAATTTGTTTTTCTTGCGAATCAGAATTTACAATATCATATGGTGAATTAGTAGGACAAATAGCCAAACTTAAATTTTGATCAATTTGTTCTTCTTCCGAATCAGAATTTTCACTAAACAAAAAGGGAGAGCAAATTGGTCTCGGAGAATTAATTGGCGATTTTAATGTTAAATAATTTGTATTAGATTTTTGAAAACAAACAATATCCTCATCGCTAGAATTTTGAGTTTCGTCAATGTCATTCAGTTCTTCAAGAGTTTGTTTAGTTTTTGTTGTAATTAAGTCCGATTTGTTGTCAATAATGTCATTAAGATCGTCAAGAGTTTCTTGTTGACTAGCTGTAAATAAATATTTTTCGTTGTTCTGTTTGTTGGCATTATTTTGAACTTGGCTATTATAAATAATTTCATTCAAGTCCTGAATAGTTTGTTGTTGACTAGTTGTAAATACGTCTGTTTCATTGTTTTGTTGGTTTGCAAAATTCTGCATTTGAGTACATGTGTATAAGTCAAAGTCATTGTCAATAATTTTGCTACTCGATGCCAAAAAATTGTCCATTATGAAAAAAAATCGTAATAACAAATAAAATGCCACAAATGTACATAAAAATGTCACCAATATATATAAGAATTAAATCTTGCCAAATAAAAATGTTAGAAATAAAAATAAAAATTGAAAAATTACCAAATAAACACAATGTAAACACCAGAAAACTCGCGAGCTCTGCACAGTGTGAATGCAGAAATCAATTGCATTCGTCTCTTCGCTGAGGCGATTTTATATGCAAAAGTTAATCACATGTGTCCTACTTAAAGTTGAACGACAATCTCTAAAAACCACTTTCCCAAGCCGATCAACTACCTTACCCCCCCCCCCCCTCCCCCCCCCCCCCCCCTTCCCCCCTTCCCCCCGGACCCCTTAATTTCCGAGACTCAAATCCAGGTTCCCCAATTTCGGGCTACCCGCTTCAGGTTAAGTTAAGTTAGGTTTTGTTAGGTTAGGTTAGGTTAGGTTAGGTTAGGTTAGGTTAGGTTAGGTTAGGTTAGGTTAGATTAAAAAAGAAGAAAAGAAAAAAGGAGAAGGAAAGAAAAAGAAGAAGGAAGGAAAAAGGAGAAGGAAGGAAAAAGGAGAAGGAAGGAAAACGGAGAAACATATAAAAAAGAGAAAGAAGGAAGGGAGAGAAAGAAGATAAGGTGAGGGTGAGGGGGGTTTAAGGGGGGCGAAGCCCCCCTTAGGGGGGTTGGCGGAGCGGGGAGGGGGCGAAGCCCCCCGGGGGCGCCCCCCCCCCCCCCCCGAGGCAACTGAAAGGGAAAGGGACAGTGAATAAAAAAAAAAAAAAAAAACAAAAAAAAAAAACTTATGTATTGCAGGTAGTAAAAGTGGTGGTTGATGGGATATATACTTAAGAACATCCACTCGACGATCATACAGTAACATTCGCTGTAATATCAGTTGTCGCTATTATTTTAACGTATAACCAAATTTTTTATCAAATAAATCGATCTAAATCCAAAGTTCCTAACAATGGCAGAAAATATGAATGGAAACGCTGTCCAAATTGAAGAAAATAATATGGAGATCGCCGCTCAAATTGAAGAAAGAGAAGAGATTTTTAATAACTTGGAAGGCGATTCCATCACTTATAAACATTCATTTTTGGACAAGTCATCTAGGCTTGTTAGAAGATCATTCTTATGTAACATCGATATTAATTATATTGAAGAGGAGGAAGAGGAAGAGATGGAGGAAGATGATCAGGAAATTGACGAAGGAGTGGATATGGATGGACAATTACTAAATTTAGGAACCGAGGGTGACGTAAAAGTAAGCAAGTTTAGGGCTAGTGAATTATTTAATAATTTTGAAGAAAAAGATGTATGTGTTATACAAAGCTACTCTAAAATTGAAAGTCGAAGACTAGGAACATTTGCTATTTGCCTTCCTTGTAGTGCAATTCACATGAGATATTTACGGAGAGGGGAATCCGATCACGTGAGCTGCCACTACAAAAGAGCCTATGTTGTTAGTGCTTCTGATTTACATTGTGCTATTTGTAGGATACATCTTTTTATACTAATTCCTGAACATGCTTGCTTTTACTGCAACAAAAATGAAAAAAAAGAAATAGAAAATTATATTGTTAAATATTAATATTAAACATAGTTTGTAAATGTGATGGGTAGATTAGTTTAACAATATTAATTTTAAATATAGGTTAGGTTAGGTTAGGTTAGGTTTAATATTAAACATAGTTTGTAAATGTGATGGGTAGATTAGTTTAACAATATTAATTTTAAATATAGGTTATAAACGTAATGGATAGATAATGTCAAAAATATTAATTTTAAACTTAAATTGTAAAGATAATAAGAATACGTCAAGAATATTAATTTAAAAATGTCAAATGTTACTATAAGCGGTTATATATTTTCAGTGCTATATGCAAAATACTTCTTTTTATTCTAACATCTGACACTGTATTTGTAAATGAAATAGTTAATCATATGTAAAAAAAAGTGTCGATTATGTCTACTGCCACTAGAAGCACTCATATATTAGCATAACATTTTGTTAACGCTTGTTTCTGTATTCAATTGAGTTTTCTCTTACTTGATGCAAATTATATTAATATTATTAGTATAATTAAAAAGTAGTAGATTAGGCTATGCCGGTCCGACAATCAAAACCGTCATTTTTACATGTAAATTCCCATAAGAAAATTTAAGATTCGATCTGCAAAAGTGGTGCCATTTTAGGGCGTGGCACTTTTTGTGTCAACCCATAACAATTGTTTTGTTATGTAATGTGAAAATTAGTATGTATTAAAAAACTTGTTAGATCATTGTTGTCGTTTCAATATAGGAAAAGGAAAAAATGTGTGTCAATTATTATATATATATTTACATTTACTTTTTTTACAAAATTATTTGTTACCAGAGTTTTCACAAACACAAATTATAAAAAAAATATTATCCTCTTTTTAAAATTACAACAAAATGATGTCTAATTACATCTTTGAAGATTTGTACCAAATAGTAATATCTAGTGCGACATACAGGACAATTGTTTACCATTATAGAACAACAATTTTCATCATTCCATCTTAAAATACATTTTAAACAAAAAATGTGGGAACATGTATTTGGTCTACATGAATCATAATATTCGATTATTTCAAAACAAATAGCACAAAACACTTTTTTCTCTTCACTCTCAGTTTTGTTCAAATTTTTTAAAACAATCCCATTATTTTCTTCTCGAACTAATGGTATATTTTCTTCTTGAACTCCTGGTATAATTTCTTCGAGGCTCTGAAGCGGAATGGATCGATTTCTTTCTCCAACTGATTCACTCATTTTATTTTAATATTATTATTAATAGATTTATTCAACAGATTTTTTTCTTTTAACAGTCACTCGTACCTTAACATACTAAAATGATCTTGATGCACCTATTTATAAGACTTAAGAATGCAAAATCAAATGTGGGAGAACAAAGAGAAAAAATTAAAAATATGATGCGAATGAGAATAAAAGGGGAGGAAGTTAAGAATGAGGGACATGAGAGAGAGGAAGAGGAGGAGGAGGAGGCGCTCCCATATTATAACTACTATCGAATATAAATTATAAACCTCAATATATCATTGAGAAAACGAATACATGTGCTTAAAATACTCTAAGATTCCTAATAGCGGCATTGAGTCAAAAACTCTCCGGTAATTCCGAAAGTTAAATAATCTATTAACTAAATCAATACAACAAACAAAAGCCAAACTACCTGTTGTCCTCTCTTTTAACTAATCAACTTATTACATCTGATCTAAATATTTTTTCTATCTCAGCATTAAGTAATTGCTGGTCTAATTTGTTTTAATTAGACATTGTTTCACTTCTATTTCGAGCTGCAACTTTCACTTTTGCATGTATGCTATTGGGATTTTAAGATCAACTTTCAGTTATGTAAAAATTCTTACTGTTGGAGTCTATTGTTACACGTTTACTGCTTTAGAATTGCTTATATAATAACTACATATAACGACAATGTAATTTGAATAACTTTTGATTAACTGGAGTGTCAACAATAATACGTGAGTGTCTATATTAACACAAAAGGAAAAGAAACTATTGTAATTTCCAACGTAAGCAAAATAAAAATACGTTTTTGCATATGTTATCCTTGTCGATTATTACATTATAAGCCTTAAGACGGTGTGATTTGTATAATTTTCTAAATTCTTAAATAAATATCTCAATAACTTTGAGTATATTACAATAAAATTCTGGGAATTTTCTGCTTGTGTTGTTGGATTTGCATTTTGTAGGTTATTTTTTTAGTAGCACTTCTTATATAAACAAATTCTGTTTTTTGCGATTACCTCTGAGGTTAAAAAGCTTTATACAGACAAGGGCTGTATCAAGACAACGTTTGACAAAACAGCGTACGTAAATAGTACTTATATCAAATCAGCGATAGAACAAAACTTTAAGCATTATTTAGGTATAGAGCAAGACAGCGACGTATGCAAACAGGTAACACTAGATAAAACGCATTAGAAATACATCATAGGTAATACATATTTATATTTTGCAACCATGTTTCCACGGTGGACTTTTTACTTGTTTAGACATGAAGTATGTTTTATGTCATTTATTCCTGAAAAAATGAATAAACAAGAATTTTCTGTATTAATTTCGGTTTTATGGCAAAATTTGGTTCTGTATGATTTTTTCTGCGCGCTATATTTAGTTGCCTTTCTTTTGTTACCGCTATTTTAACAGATTCTTGTTTGTATAGAGTTGTTTGAATTAGGAGCCTTCGCTATTCGACCTTTAACTGTAAAGTTTAGAAATCTTGTATATGTTGCTCTTGCTCAGCAATTATAGATATTTTGTTAAACAGCTTATGTTTTAAAATAATTATCTAGATAAATATTATTAGGCAAGGTATCCATTAAATATGTGTAAAGTCTACTCTGATTATTTTTTATATCGTACCCGTCAAGTTGCAAATATTTACCGACAGAGGAGGTTCGGTGAATATAGAATAGTCCGGTTATTATGGAATAGCATTCATTTCCATATTCTACTAGCGCCATCTTGAGTACGATTGGCATATTGAACACGTGCCGCCATCTGTTGTTGCCCGCGCATGCTAGGTCATTTCGATCTGCTTTCGTGGAGAGGCCACTAGCAAAAGTTTATTCGGTAAGCACGCGGAGTTTAGGGAACTCTTCAAATTTGTTCCCGTATTTCGTGTGTGTTAAGTAGAAAATTATTTTGCCCATCAGGTACGTACACTATAGATATCATTGCATCCATTAGAGAGATTATAAATATTTGGAATTTTAATAAATATCACCTCAGTATACGAACACATAACCTATTAGTGATGAGGGTAATATGGGATATTCAATATTAGCCGATATTCCATATTACCCGAAGTACAATTTAAACATTTTTACAGACCTACAATGGCACCAGCGAAAGACTTTAGAGCTAATGGAATTTATCCAATTAGATGAGATATATGTTTGAGAGAAGACTTTTTAGCAGAAAGTCAGCTGCGAAACGAAACAGGAATGAAACCAGTCGAAGATCTAAATATCAGTGTCCTTCCCGGGGATATTTTTCCATTACCATAGCTTAAAGAGGGAACACGTGGAAGAAAATGTAGCAAGTCGATGATACTTATATCGACGAGTTGGAGGTAAGTTTTTCTGCTTCCAAGCAGAAAGAACAGGTATTGAGAGGGGTTAATGAAGACACAACAAGACTTAGTGGCATCAGGTTCATGTCCACGAAAATAAGCAAACATCTCATTTGCCATTATGTTAAAACTAATAACTTGACATATGTTTCTGGATATGGAAACGCCAGGCCATTTGCTTGTTTTAATATGGTCCAAGTTAACTAACTGCAACCAAATATGCCTGTTCTGTTGCTTGAGGTTACTCAGGGTTCATGCGGCCTTAGTGGATCTAATTAGAAGGTGTTATAAGAAATATACAAATACAATTTTTTTTAATATGTGGTTCTTTCATCACCTAGAGCACAGCATTCTAAGAAATAAGGTATACGATGTTTAGCATATAAATGTAACAACGTTTATTGTCATTCGGACTAATATTTATTACACTTATTTTGAAAAAGAAATTGACAATAACGCGCAAAAATTAGAAAGCTCGTGAGCGTATAAATCATGAGTGTATGAATCAAATGCTTAAAATTTTTTGGGTTTTGTCTGAGATTCCATTACTCTCTTTCTTTGGTGACCCAATTAAGGTATTTTTTAGGATTTTAAGGGATGAGCAACAAAGCAAGACATTTCGACCATCCTGAGCTAGTGCCTCAATAGCCCCCTCTAAGCATGCTTTGCAAAATCATTTTTCTTGGGTGTTTCCCATTTTCGTCGATGTTTTAGGATTTATCTTGCACGTGGGAACTTTGTTCAGTGTCTTAGAAGTATAAAGGAATTCGTGAAAAAAAATAAAACCACATAGAACAGGTGTGAGGTATCACTGTATCCGAAATAATAAAAAAAATCCTGTCTATATAAACATCAAGACAATTTGGAAATTCAATAGCATTTATTAATTTACTACAAAATGTGTTTCCGTTATTACATTTTTCGATAAGCTAATTTTTTATAAATATAGAGAACGAAACTCATTTAATCCATTTGATCGTTTATATCTAAACAATTCATTTACCTGCAGATATTTTGCAATTATTTCGGACATGGAATTCGTAAAACCTGTAAAATGCTTTTTCTATTAAAACATATTTGTTTTAACTTTTGTTTGTAAAATAAATGATAAAACTGTCGTACTGCAAAAATATTGTTTAAAATATAATTTCTAATTAATATATATAGAAATTATTTAGCTGATATACATGGGTCTCCATTGTCTTTCTTATGTAGATTTCCGAGCTTCCAATTAACAAATGATTACACATTTTATGCGTAACACTAACAAACTGTATTAAGCCTAAGGAAGATGCAACCATGCATAGGAACGTTGCTTATATAGCAAGAGTTATATCGAACGCATTCGTCTGTTTTTCCCGCTATACTTTCACTCAACCTATTAGGATAAGACGCTAGATAGATTATTATAATGTCTAATCTTAGATGGATGGATGGATGGATTTTTGAATTAAGGCGCATCGATAGCATGATCATTTAGCACCTAACAGTTGTAATATTAAATCAAATGATATATATTTAGTTCCTTAAGTACTTTAAGAATTTTATCTATGTTCCCAGTATCTGGATTGAGTAGTTCGGGTAAGGAACTTGGTAGGTTATATTTGTTGATAATGTAGGCGTGTGAATGGCATGTGAAGATATGTTTGATTGTGAGGGTTCTTTGGCATGATTGGCAGGTTGGTGGAGGTTCATTTTTCAGTAGGTGGGAGTGAGTCAGGTAGGAATGACCTGCTGATAATCTTCTAAGAATAGTATCTGCTCTTCTGTTGAGATTAGGTAAGTAGAGAGGAGGAAAAACTAAAGGTTTTACTTCCCATAGTTTATTTTCGTTTTCATGAAGGTCCCATTTAAGTTGGAATAGGTTATGGAATATGCTCTTAATATGAGACAAAACATCTCTTGGGTGACTTATTAAAGGAATTTGGGTTCCTGTCAGAATGGCTTGTTTAGCTAATAAGTCTACTTGCTCGTTACCCTTTATACCCGCGTGGCTAGGGACCCAAAGAAAGGAGAAAGTGATGTTTCTCTGATTAGCTATAAATAGAAGGTCGCTAATTTGCTGTCTATGGGGCATTTTGTGGTTTAAAGTGGATAAAGATGTTAGAGCGCTTAAGGAATCCGAAATGATGAGATATTTGTGGCCTCGTTTGGAGGTTATGGCAGTGCGGATTCCCTCTTTAATGGCAAATAGTTCGGCCGTGTATATAGAGGTAAATTGGTTTAACTTAAATTTATACGGTTTGTTATTGAATATGAAAGCGGCACCGACTCCTTTTTCGGATTTGGATCCATCAGTATATATTTTGGTGTATTCGGAATAATACTGATTTATTTGATGGTGAAAAGCTTTAGTGATTAGAACATTTGGGGTATTTGACTTATCATAAGTTCTAAGATTTAGATTTATTTTGGGAAGAAAGGATTTCCATGGAGGAAAAGAAGGGAAGCTGGGGTAGTCAGGAGGTGGGAATGTGAGGTTATGTGTTCGTAGAAAGTTTTTAATTCTGTTGGGTATTAATCTAGGATTTGTGTTATGAATTGGATATTTAATATTTTTTTTATTGAGAGATAGAATATGGTATGAGAGTAGTGACTGTTGTCTTGTAAGGGCCAATGGAGGGATTGAAGTCATGCAATTTAAGCTAGGAATGGGAGTAGTGCGGTAAGCTCCGGAGATCAATCTGAGAGCTTGGTTTTGTATAACTTCTAGTGTGTTTTTGTATGATGTCCTGGCTGAGTCGTATATAAAGTCTCCGTATTTTAGTTTGGAAAGGATGGTAGTGTTATAAATTTTTGTTAGTGAATTGGTATCAGCACCCCAGTTTGTACCGGAGAGGGATTTCAGTAGGTTCAAATCTCTAGAAGTAGACGTTTTCAGATAGGCAAAATGTGCTTTCCAGTTCAATTTTTCGTCCAATATCATGCCTAGAAACTTTATAGTTGGATTTGGGGGTATATTTGAGTCACATAAGCTTAAATAGGATAATCTGGGACAGTTTTTAAGGTTGCAAAAATGGATAGTGGATGATTTCGACGGAGAGAAAAGAAAACCATAGGAGTCAGCCCAATTTTGAAGTTTATGAATAGTATGTTGTAGTGTTTTGATGCTGTGTGATGGAGAGGAGGACGAATGATAAATAAGCACATCATCAGCAAAGAATCTGTATTTGACTGCTGTTGGTATTATTTTGGTGATAGATTGAATGGCGATAAGAAAGAGAATAGGGCTAAGAACTGAGCCTTGAGGTAGGCCTATTTGTTGTGAGAAGGGTGCGGAGAGATGTTTGTTTGATCTAACTCTAAAAGTGCGAGGTTGAAGGAAGTTGTGAACGAATTTAATAAGGTTTCCTTCAAAACCCATCTCCAACAGCTGTGACATTATGAGGTTTTTATTTATGATGTCAAATGCATTGGTCAAATCAAGAGAGACAGCTATAAGGTGTTGTTTGGAAAGCATGCTGCATCTAATGTCAGTTTCAAGGGCCGCTAGGTGATCTATGGTTGATCTGTGACGTCGAAAACCGTTTTGATATGGAGAGAGGAGGTTTTTGGTTTCTAGTATCCAGTTTAGACGTTCCTTAATCATCCTTTCCAAAATCTTGCAGAGGTGATTAGTTAGGGATATGGGACGATAACTTGAAGGATTAATTCTAGGTTTTCCAGGCTTATGGATGGGAATGATAACCGAGTCCAGCCAAGAAGAAGGAAATGCGTTATTAATCCAGATATAGTTGTATAGGTTTAGTAAAGAATTTTTAATGTTCAGGGGAAGATGAGAGATCATCACAGGATATAGTCCATCTGGTCCAGGTGAGGTTTTGAGCATGTAATGAATGGAATTTTGTAACTCTTGTATGGAGAAGGGAATATTGTAGCTTTGTTCAGTGTGTGTGTCGAAATCCTCCAGATGGTGCTCAGGGAGGGTGTTTGGAAGAATGGCTGTGAATTTAGTTTGATAGTAATTGGCTAGGACGTCTGGGATTTCCGAGGGCTCAGTGATTAGGGTGTTGTTAATTTTCCAGGTGGGGAATACAACAAAAGAGTTCCAGGATTTTTTCTTTTCTTCCTTCACTATTCTTTTTGATAAAGCCCGGGCTTTTTTGAAGTTAATTAGGTTATCAGTAGAGGGCTGTCTTTTGAACCGGTTCAAAGCTGTTTTCCTATCCTTAATGGCTTTGGCGCATCTGTCCGACCACCAGGGACAGGGGGTTTGTTGCCTGTAAAGGTGAATTTGGGGATAGAGAGAGTGGCCGCTTGTAAGATGTTTTGGGTGAGTTCTTGTAGATAGTTATCAGGGTGGTGATAGGGTGATTCTGGGGGGGTCACTGAGATGGTGTATAGGTCCCAGTTAGCCTTTTCGAAGTTCCATCGGGTAGGGAAGGTGGAAGGAACAGGGGAAAGAGTCTTAGTAGATCGGATAATTATGGGATAGTGGTCGCTGCCATATGTGTCGTCAGTTAGCTCCCAATCGAATTGATGCAGAATGGATGTGCTGCAGAGCGAAAGGTCTAGGTTTGAGAGGGTGCCTGTAGAGGAGCATATAAATGTTGGGTCATCGTGGTTTAAAATAGTAATGTTTGAATTTGAAATGAGGTTTTCTATGATTTTTCCTCGGGCTGATGTAGATTTAGAGCCCCAGGTAGGGCTATGGGCATTGAAGTCGCCGATGATAAGGAATGGAGGAGGGAGTTGGGATATGATGGATTCCAGGTCATGTAGTGAAATGTTTTGAGATGGTGGTAAATATATATTGCATATGGTAGTTAGGACCTCAAGTCGGACCTGGGTGGCAATAGCTTCAATGTTCGTGTTAAGGTTAATTTGTCTGTAATCAAGGAGGTTGTGTATAAAAGTGGCAACTCCACCGTGAGCTCTGTAAGAGCACGATGGTTGCATAGGTGGAGCAATCCTACATGAGTGTGCTATGTTATAGGTTTTTGGTGTATAGAAGTTGTTGACTTTGAAATTTGTCTCTTGGACGCAAACTACAGATGGTTTATATTTCGAGATTAATAGTTTAAGATCCTCTGATTTTGATTTGAGACCGTTTGCATTCCAGTGTATTATTGGATTGAATATAAATAAAGATTTTAATTATTTACGGGTTAACGAGGAAGGATGGTGTCGAGGATCTTGATCTATGTCCATGTCTTCAAGGGAGGTAGTTTTAGACGAGTGAGGGGATGATTTGGGGGTTCTTTTTGACGAGGAGTTCCTCGGTGAGGAACTAGATCTCTCTTTGCGAGGAGGATCGGGAGGTTTTTCCTTACCGGAGGTAGTATAGTTTTTCTCAGTTGTTTTGGAGTGTGAGGGAGAGGTTTTAGAAATGAAGGGAGTGTTTTGGGTATTGGTGGTAGAATTTCTGGAGGGTTTGGTGGATTGGGTGGGGGGTTTAGAAAGGGAAGTTGTGGTAGGATTTTGTGGGAGGGGTTTGGATAAGGGAATTTGGATAGGATTAGGTTGGAGGGTTAGAGTTGGTAGGGGAGTAGGTAGGTCACATTGAATACTTACAGATAAAGTTGGAGGGTTTCTTTTGGAGACTGTGCTGTAAGTTGTAATGAAAGTAGGGTTAAGTGTCAAGTATCTGCGTTTAGCTTCAGGATATGAGAGCTTTTCTAATGTGCGTATCTTTTGTATCTCAAATTCTTTTTTGTAGGTTGGACAGCTTTTATCCCTAGGGGAGTGATTTCCAGCGCAGTTTGTACATTTTGGTGTTTGCGTGCAGCATTCACCTTCGTGTAGGTCGTGGCCGCACGAGGCGCAGATTTTGGTGAGAGAACAACGTGAGGCTGTATGGCCAAATTTTTGGCACGAGAAGCATCTCATTGGAGCCGGGAAATAGGGTCGTACTCTCAGAGAATACCACCCTGCTTTGATGTGAGTCGGCAGCGAATGAGTTTTAAATGAAAGAATAAAAGTGGATGAGGGTTTGGAAGAATTGGCCTTTGTCGGGAATCGGAAAATAGAGAAGACGCCCTGGTCTTTCAGGTTCTCCAATATCTCCTCATCTGAACAGTTTGATAGGTCACCACAGGTGACAATACCCTTTATTATATTCAAAGACTTATGTGGGGAAGTGGAGACTTCAAATTCTTGGAGTTTAGTAAGGTTTTGAGCTTGAATTGATTGATTTTCAGATTTGACCTCAATTAAAAGTGTTCCATCATTCAGTTTCTTAGTATCAGCTAGTGTGCCAAAATAATTAACTAAAGCTTTCTGAATAAGAAAAGGTGATACTGTTTTAAAGGACTCTTCATTTAATCTTTTGATTATAAAAAAACGATCGTATACTTTGGTTGTTATAATTGGGGGTGTCTCAGTTCTGGGTCGTTTTGACCCGCTTAAAGGAGGAAAATTTGAGTTAGATCTGTGCATATAGATCCCACGAGTATCCTGGGAAAAACGGTCAACTATGGCAGAGCCCGGTTTGCCATAGCAAGGCTAGGTTACATTCGGATTTCGCCCGGTTTCCGAAGGGAGCCGTTCGAGACCCATTTGGCTGGGCCATTCATCCTCTAGGCACGGCTTCTACACCGAAAGATTACCGTACATATAAAAACATCACAGGACAGCACAACATGACTCAGGTGCCTCGGGGGCGTCAATTCCCGTAACCTAGAACAACGTTCTAGGCCCCCTGAGGGGGTCTAATCTTAGAGAATCAAAACAAATAACTGCGGAAGTATTACTTTTGTATCTGAAATTTTAAATTAGGGGTAATAGTTGAATTAGACCACAAATTTCTGAACATATAATAAAATAATTTGTTATTTACCTGCCATGAAAATCATTCACACCCAAATAATTTTACATAGAAATATATTTTAAATTAAACAAGAAACCATCAATTCAGCCAAGTAGTATTATTTAAACTGTTTTTATTAATTTAGTCAGTGTTACTTTTTTGCGCAGTCGTTATAAAGTTGCGTAGTCCGTATAAAGGGTGAAGAAAAAAAGTTCCCAAGTATTTTAAGGAGTGAAGAAAAAATTAAGTTTTTGATTTACCACTTCTAATAAAAAATGCTATCCTATTGAAAACTTGCTAACCTTGGTAACATTTGCTGTCAAAAGTAAATCGATGCATTAATAACAATGTAGCTTTTTTAAGGATGGAGGTGTTTCTTGCTAAAAATCCTTTTTATAAAAATTTTTGATGACATCTTCGAAATCATTGCATAATTTTGGTAAGTCTTTTTTGGTTGTATTCAGTTTTATACAGTTATATATTTTTTTATTCTTTGACAACCTAAAGATCACATATTGACCAAGAATAAATCAGTTACTTTAAATGTTCCCGCAAATAAAAATCCAAATATTGTTTCCTTAAGTCTGTTTAGCAACACGGCTAAAAATGTGTCAAATAAGTACCTAATCGTGCATAAACCCCATTTCTGCTTTTAAAATTAGTAAAGGGTATTCAATAAAACTTGCTAGTTTATTTAGCAAAAGAGTAATGTAATGTTTGTCTTTAAGGTTATTGTTAAAAATATGAGCCGCATTAAAATGTCACCAACAATTCCTCCTAACATCGTGCTGATGAATTTTTTTGTACAATCACATAAATATTTTGATCAGCCAGACGTGGTTATAATGGTTATTACAATTTCCATTTCTGGCTTATCTATAAATAGCATTTTTTTTTCACAAAATCCCACCAATTTTCATATTTCTTCTTAAGCCAACTACAGAATTAATCACAAAATTGTTAATCTTTTACTTTCTATGCCCGGATGAAACGAATACTTACTGAAAATCTGTTATAAAGTCGAATGAGTCAAGTTTTCTTCATTTACGGTAAACCTTGTACTTAAAAATGAACTTTCTTCAAATCGAGCTAGTAAGTGTACTTAAACTATTGCAAATCTGACACTTGTAGTCTTTCCGGAATTTCCTCTTTGTCAGGTAGTTTAACTTTTTAGATGGTTTTATATTTACATTATTACGACTTACCCTTTTAAAGAACGATCCACTTAATAAAACAGAACGTTGTGGCACTAGTCTATTATTAAACGCCCATTGGCATATTTACCAGGCAATTTCTCAAATTCTAATGGGTCTTTCAGATAATGATTGTAAACAGAGTATCTGAATAAGAACAAAAACATTTAACAAAAGACTTTTCTCGTGCAGTGCATTAAAGTTGCAATTTCCTAAAAAACTTGGAAAAACTAAAACTTCTTTGCTGGGACTACGCATTTAATTCTTTACTTTCGAATATTTCGAAAATGGTGGAAAATATCCATTTCATGAGTACGTTTTTCCCGTAAATTGTATAAAAATTTTTTAGTTAACTTACTGCAAAAAAAAGTTTAGACCTGGAACATCTCTTCCCTCAAGAAAATGTCCCTTTTAAAGATGTATCAATCTAATTTGCACAGCATTAAATTGCATTTTCCTAATATGGTAAACTAAAATAGTAATTTATGTATCTAGGTCATAAAGGAAGGGTTTAGCGGCCGCGGAGTGATAAAAAGAACACGAGCCGTTAGGCGAGGGCACGTGCCCTTACTTTTCTAAAACTATTTCTGTCATTCTGAGGACCAGTACTTTCCTTAACAGATAACTTTATTTGATGAAAAATCTTTAGTTACAATTGTCTCGATAATCGATTCCATAGAAATACCGGCCCTAAATCAAGTTATGCTTTCCATAAACATTTGACAATACATTTTGCCCATAGCAATCAAGTTTACAAACTCAGCGAAATTAGAGCAGTTTCTTTTAAATCGTTTTTTTTTTCGAGTTTTGCAATGGAAATTGATGAAAAAGATCTCCCTAGAGAAATATTGGAAGCCGCTGAAGAGGCGAAGACTGACCTTCTGCCAGCCAAATCCAGAACACCGTATGAAAAGACCTAAAACGACTATTTTTTGTGGTGTGCTCGGTAGAATATCGCTAAGTGGAGCCATAGAAATGGACACCTTATTAGCGTATTTCAGTGAAAGAGTAAAACGAAACACGCCTGCTTCCCCTTGGGGTTACTAAAGTATGCTAGCACCCACATCAGTAAGGACGCAAAACTTATAGCGTTTTTAAAGCGCAACATTTGAGCAAAGAAAATATTGAAACATTTCTAAGGATTACCCTTGACGAAATATTTTTGATGATAAAAGTTTCCTTGATTTTTGGAATACTTGGTGTCACTAGGCGTGAGAAACTTAGTAAACTCAAGGTTGACAACAAGACCTCCAAGACTTTCTTTTGGTATCCATAAAAGCATCTAAAGCTAAGGTAGATCGTATATTCATGGTAGTAGAAGGAAAAGAATCCTTGCCCAGTTTTACTAGACTTTATAGAAAATATTTGGCTCTAAGACCAAGCCACACTGAAAATAAACGATTTTTTGTATTTTACAAGAACCATAAGTGCCCTACGCAAGTTGTAGGTAAAAACACATTTGGAGATATGCCACAAAAAATTGCCAAATTTTTGAAATTACCCAATGGGGAACAGCTAACTGGTAACTACTTTCGCTGAACATCTGCTACCTTTCTTGCCGAAGCGGAAGAAAATATTACGAATAAAAAACTTTACGCTGGATAGAAGTCATCTAAGGTAGCTAAAGGATATATCGAAAATATCAAAATTTCTAGAGAAAAGATTGCGAAAAAATACTATCGGATGCAAGCTTGCTATTACATTTTCAAACGCATTTCGTTTGAAAATATACTAGTAGTACGAAACTAGAGTCACGTCTAGTGAAAAAATAAAATAAGCGACAGTTAACAGTGTAAAACTTGTGTTTTCATTTATTTGTCAAAATGTATTTGTATATGTTAGTTTCCATAATAAAAATTGTAGGAACTAAAAATCTGCATTTTTGTAATCAATTGTATGAAAAGAAATACAAAAAACATACTTAGGTATACAATCCACGAGCTTTAAAGTAGCCCTCGAGCGTTAAAGTTTCGCTCTCAAATACGGGCGCTAAGTGCACTTACGCCCGGTTAGATATAAATTCTTTTTTTCACGAATGCTATGAAAACATCCAAAAAATATACCACCAGCAAGTTCTGAAAACGACTAACTTCGCATGTCGTGGTAAAACATTTTTTATTATACTCCTTTGAAGACACCTGATTTTCATCTACCTTTGGAGTAAAGTAAAGAAGTTTTTTTCAGGCCACCCCACGAAAACAGTGCACGAAAAAGTTTCCCCGATCTCCGATCATTTTCTTGCGCTAAATAAACATAGCGAATATAGGTAAACCAGAAATATACAGCAAAATAAACTAAGTTTGAAAACATCTCTGATATTTAACATGTCCCTGTTTTGTATTTTAACTTGAAAATGTTTGAATATTTAGATAAATCTCTGTAATATTTCCTGACATTTTAACAACCTTACCTGCCATAGACTAATTTAAAACAAATCGCGTTGGAAATAATTTGGAAATATCCATGGAAGCGCATAATACGTACCAAACACTAATTACATTTCCATAGCTACGATTCATGTATTATCGGCTTTGTTTATTTTCTGTCAATTAAATTTGTGCCGTTGTGTCAAAAATATATTCAATACTGAAATTTTCGATAACATATTGGTGCAAGCGGATTTATTACCAGTAAAATCCAAGTCAAGATATGAAGTGCGGGAACTGAACATAGTTAAAACTAAGTAACGATTAACTATGTTCCTTGTTTATTTTGACGAAAAAGCCAGGTCTTCGAAATTCCTGGTCGATATCTAAAAATAGCGTAACCGGTTTTAACGAGGAATTTCATCCTAAGAAATATTATTAGGAAAATATCTGCAACTCTCAATAGAAGTCTCAAAGTTGACGATTGTTGGAAGTACTAGTGTTTAGATACAATGTGTATTCAATTTTAAGTATTTTTGTGCAAAATTTAAAGGCAATTACAGTGTGAAATAACTTTATTTGAATTATGCAGGCGACCGCTAGTGGTAAGTAGAATATTTTGACATTATCCTAGGGTCATTCATTGACTGAGAAAATAGATACCCGTTAAAATGTACATATAACTAAAAAAATAACAGAAAAAAATTGTGTATTTATTTCACTAAGGGGAAAAGTGGGATGGTATGGAATGTATTTGCCGCTAAAAACACATGTAAGCAGTTTTAGGCTTTATTGTATAGATTTTTACTCAACTTAAATATTTTGCCACTTTTTGCCTCATTTTAAAATATTTAATTTTCTTTCTCTAGTTACACTGCCCAAAAATTACTAAAAATAATAGTGAGTTACTCATCACGTGTCTTTTATAGTACAGAACCTTATATTTTTATGCGTACCAGAGCAAAAATGTATTATCCAAAAACGGTAGGACAAAATAATTTGATAGTGTATTTTGAATACAGGGTGTTCCAAAAAATCAAAATAATTAAACATAATTTTTGAAAGAAAAACTAGCTATTATAAATGCGGGATTTAGAAATCGCTACTGATAGCTTTATTAAAGTATATAAATTAAGATGGAAAGTGCCCGTCGTTATATGAAAAGGTTTGAAAAACAAAGTGAAGCTTGGTTAAAAACAGTCATTCCATTTTCCTCCGAAATGAGAATATTTACATTTAGTACTAGAGAAGAATGACGATTAGTTTTTTTTCCTCAAGTAATCGTTCAAAAAGAAGAAAATCCGAAACCTTCGTTAGTCCCAATGCAGTTGGTATCTGGAGATCCAGACTCCGATAATAAAGTTGTAATTTGGCAAAATCATCGAACTTCGTCAACCAGGTCTTGTAGATCCATTAGAATGTAATTTATTAAAGAAACAACCAAGTAACTCAACAAGTCACCCACATTCAAAATCAAATTGCTTCTCTCATTCCAACTAAAATCAGCATAAAGGATAAGGATATTTATGTCAAACACAAGATGCTACTTACAATGATCGTTAACAAAATTTACAATGCTATTAGCGAGAAATTTTTTACGCAAAAATGTTATTTGTGTGGATTCACATCAAAAAATTTTAATAATATGGTTTTGTCCAAAGAAATTAACACCTCTAAATTACGTTTTGAATTGTCTTCACTTCGTGCCTGGATACGGTTTTTTGAAACTATTCTTAACCTTGCGTACAAATTACCGATAAGTCAGTGGCAAGCATGCCGTGACGAAAACAAGCAAAAAGTTGCTCAACAAAAGAAGAAATTCCAAAAAACCTTCGGATTAGAAATGGGTCTGTTAATAGATATACCAAAACCAGATTTCGGCAGCAGCAATGATGGGAACACAGTTTGGCGTTTTTTGAAAATCCAGAGGTTTCTTCAAAAATAACAGGAGTAGACCTAGATACAACTGAACGATTTAAAGTTACACTTTCGACAATATCTTCTGGATTTATAATAAATACCAATCTATTGCAAAAGCACTGCTATGATACGGACAAAAAATATGTAGAACTTTATCCGTGGTATAAGATGGCAACAACAGGCCGAAAATGCCAATAGAAAAACCAGATGCAGAAGATAAAGAAGATAGTGATTGAGTTTGTCATGTAGCATTTTAGGATTTTTGGAAATATATAGTAGGTTAACTGTGCAAACAGCATAAAATTTCTGTTCCGCAAATTAGTTATAATTTTCAAGTTAGTAGTGATTTTTTTTTAAATTGAAAGTGGTTCAAAGTGAAGTTTTCATTGACCAATGGACATATAAATAAAACAAGTTAGGTAAATCCACTGTGGCATTAGAAATTTGATAAAACAAAAATAGTTCTCCCAGACATTGTACCAAATACTTGCTTTAAGAGATAACGTAAAAATCGATATTCCAAAGAGAAGTCCCCGTGAAATAAACTAGGCCTACTCTACAGTATTTCGGCCGGACTAAAATGAAAGGCGACGGGTGCAATATCGAATGAGAAGATATACGAACTACTAAAGAAAGTTTCTGCTCAAAATAAGATTATACAGGAATCGAATGAAACTATAAGTAGAGATATACAAGACATAAAGTCTAGTCTTGCAAAATACGAGAAGGAATTAAACTTTCTTAAGGGACAAGTAGAAAGTCTTGAGCTTGAAAACGCCAAGCTAAAGGAAATAAATTCTAAACAAGAAGAATACCAGAAAAGAAAAAATATATTAATCTTTGGACTACCTGAAGTAGAAGACCAACCACTTGAAAAAAGTATAATTGATTTTTTTTCAGAAAAACTTCAAACACGCATATTAAAGTCCGATTTAGATAATTATTATAAGATCGGAGATAGAAAACCTTTAAAACACAGACCATTGCTAGTGAGGTTTGTTAGCGAGATCACAAAGAGGGGAGTTTTTAAGAACGTTAAAAACCTAAAAAACTCAGGGATAAGTTTGGCTTCTGATTTCACACCCAAACAAAGGTTGGAGAGAAAAATTCTATACGAGCATTTAAAAATTGCAAGGGAGAAGCAATATCAGGCAAGGATTTTCAAGAATAAGTTAATCGTTAATGGAGAACAGTATACCGTAGAAACTTTGCAGGATACGGAAAAAGGTGGATTTCTGAACTGCCAAATAGAAAAAGCAAAATTATTTCCCAACAACAGCACTCCTCTACGGAAGAGGTATTTTTGGATCACAAAACACAAGTGGCCAACCCAAAAGTAAGTGGTACCAAGGACAAACTATCGAATGGCCAATCTAAAACTTCTCAACAAACACCTAAAACTAGAGTTACCAGACTGGGTTCTAAAGGGAATCAAAATTTAAATATTCAGCAACCACTTTCAAAGGATCTTCAAAGAAAGTAAAGTAAATTGCCACAAGACCATCAGTGAGTGTAGGAGGGTTTTAACACAGCAGGATATATAGTGTTAAATTTAAGACTCTTAGCCTGACTAGCTTCAAATAGAAAGTAGTGGTGCAGTGTTCTATCCCACGCTGGGCATACATACGTAAGTACTGTAAATGATGACTTTTTGTTTAACTCGACATTGTCATTGGTAATTACCAGGGAAAAACAATTGTCATGACTTTTGATTTTTTTTTGTTTGCTTGTGTCTTCTATATATTTTAGATACAGGATATATTTTAGAAAATAATTTTAATAAGTTGAGCGTGCTATTTATTTTGGTTTGTTTTATTTTACGGATATTTACTTACTAATCTACATTCTTTTTTTAATATGAAGGTGGGACATTTGAATGTAAGGTCGATGTATACGGGCTTCGATGAACTAAAAACACTAATAATTACAAATAATTTTGACATTGTGCTACTGTCTGAGACTTGGCTATCTGTTGGTGATGATTCGGAGCTTTTTTCTGTTCCGGGGTACTACTTTTTTAGAAAAGATCGAACTGGAAGGGGAGGGGTGTGGCGGCATATATTAGAGACGAATATGCAATTGATTTAGTCACTTTCGAGTTTAATATTAATGTGCAACTGGAGTATTTTGTTTTTAAACTGAGGCTTAAAAATAAAAAATATGCATTTATGGTATTTTATAGACCACCAGCACTAAATTTTAATCTAATAACACAAGATTTCGATAACATTTTTTCTTGTATTTACTCAACTGTTGATGAAATTTTCTGTTTGGGCGATTTTAATATTAACTTGCTCAATTTACAAAATCCGCTAATCTGGTTATTCGAAAACTATAATCTCACCCAAATAATAAATGAACCTACCCGGATATCTGCCACGGTAAGTACACTAATTGATGCAATTTTTGTCACTAACACCTCTTTAATTCCTGCCTGTGGTGTTATATCAGCTGATAACATTTCGGATCATAAAATGATATTTTGTGTTGCAAACCTGAATAAAGCACCCATTATACCAATAATAATACGCTATCGTTGTTTTAGGGGCTTTAATTTAACGAATTTTCTTAATACCATGAGAGCTCTGCCTTGGGATAGCATACTATATGAAAATAATATTGACAAAAAATTCGAACTTTTTAATAATCTTATATTACATTTATTTGATCAGCATGCCCCCATGAGAAAATCACGTATAACTAAGCCAAAGGCCCCCTGGCTAACATCCAATATAAAAGAATTTATGAAGCAGAGAGATAGTGCTTTAAAGAAATTTAAACGGACAAAGGACGCACGTGACTGGGCAAATTATAAATATTTGAGAAATTTCACGTTATCTGCAATTCGTAAGGAAAAAAAGAAACATTTAGACTCTGTATGCGGTGAGAAGAACCCAAAAAAGACTTGGAGGACTCTTAAAAAATTTAACATATGCTCGGATAAAAATTGCTCAATTCCTAAAACCTTGTCTAATCCTAATCAAATAAATAACTTTTTATAATAATAATATTTATAATAATAACTTGCAGTTTTCGTTTTCTTTGGCAAATATATCAGATGTAAATAAGGCTCTCAATAGTATTAAAACCAACGCAACTGGAGTCGACGAAATATCCCTCTTAATGCTCAAATACTGCAGCCCATATATCGACAAGTATATTACGCATATTATTAACTGTTGTATAGAGCTATGTTATTTCCCTAATCAGTGGAAAGCGTCTATTGGTAAACCTCTACCTAAATCTACTAACCCTTCAAGTTTTAATGACTTAGGCATAATTAGTATTCTCCCCGCAATTTCTAAAATATTCGAAAAAATTCTCAACGATCAGATGTACAATTACTTTATTTCCAACGATATTGTTCCACAGGTACAATGTGGGTTTAAAAACAATGTGGCACAGAAGTAGCTCTAACTAACGTTATTGATGACATCATTCGAGCTCACGATAAAAAAATGAGCACAATTTTAGCGCTTTTGGACTTTTCAAAAGCATTCGATACTATAAATCATAACCTTCTTATTTCAAAATTAAAATATTATGGACTTTGTAGTAATTCATTATCGCTTATCTTCTCGTATTTGAGCAACAGGCAGCAAACAATATTTTCGGATAATAAATACTCGGATCCAGCGAACACTCTTTCTGGAGTACCACAAGGTTCGATCCTTGATCCCCTACTCTTTCTTGTATATACATCAGATATACTTAAGGCATTATCGCACTGCAAAGTTCAGGCATTTGCTGATGATACGCAGATTTATTGCTGCTTTGATACTGAAGATTACCTTGAGACACAACGGTATATGAATAATGACCTTAAAACCCTCAGTGAGCTTTCTCTAAAACATAATCTGAAATTAAACGCTCAAAAATCTTATTTATTAATATTTGGCAATAAAAATCATACAAACTTCCTTAAAAATTCCTTAAACATATTTATTAATAATACTCGATTGCAGTTTGTTGATAGTGCTAAGAATTTAGGTTTAATATTAGATACAGAGCTAAGATTTAAGGAGCACTTAAAAAAGATCTTCCAAAAATGCTACACCACGCTGAAAATGCTTTATAATAATAGACATATTTTAAGTAAACATTTAAGGAAGAATCTCTGTGAATCTTTGGTCTTGTCTAACCTTAATTATTGCGATTTTATTTATGGATTTTGCTCGGATAACGAAAGTAAAACTCGCATACAAAAACTTCAAAATACTTGCGTCAGGTATATATATGGTTTAAGAAAATTCGATCACGTCTCACATTTATATAGGGAACTTACATGGTTAAAAATGGATGCTCCTAGAGAGTTGCATTTTTGTGCATTTTTGATAAAAGTTACCGCCGCGATATTCATAACAGGGATGTTAGGGACGCAGAACGATTAACTATGCCTCGTCATATGAGTGCTCGGTTTCAACGTAGCTTTTCTTATAATGCCGTGAAATACTTTAATGCAATACCGAGTGATCTGTTGCAGTTGAATGTCGCCACCTTTAAGTATAGATACAAGAAAAAGTTACTAAATTTGTAAATTGCATTATTGTTTTTTTTTTGTTTTTGTTTGTAAAATAGTTGATTTTGTTTTATTTCAATTTAATACTTACTTTATCTGTATATTGTTTTTTTTGTTTTTGTTTGTAAAATAGTTAATTTTGTTTTATTTCAATTTAATACTTAGTTTATCTGTATATTGCTTCTTTTTTTGTTTTTGTTTGTAAAATAGTTGATTTTGTTTTATTTCAATGTAATACTTATTTTAGCCGTATACTTATTCGTACACTATATTATGAGTTAATTTTTTTTTGCTTCTGACCGGTTCAGTAGAGTAGCTATTAAAAGCTAGACTGCGCCGGGAATTGGCATACGTGAAATTATTTTGTATTTTGATTTTTTTTTTGAGCAAATAAAAGGCATTTATTATTATTATTATTATTATTATTTAGTTTAAGGTATGTATGTAGTTTATATCGGTAGCTGTAAACTAAATTATTATATCCATTATATATATTTTTTGAAATACTTACCCAATATTTGTAAGAAAACACAATAGATTTTTTTTTAAACTTTGTGTTTTACACTTTTATGGTTTCCTTACATGTTTAAGAAAAACAATTGGTTGATTTTTCTATACAATATATTATTACCAAGAATTTCCAAAAATTCGCCTGTGGGCGTCGGGCTGTTGGATATATTCCAGAAAAACTCCAGAGTTTTAACTGCAAAACAATTAAACACATTTTTATTTAAAAGTCTAGTTGAATAATATCTACTAGCAAAGGCAATTTTAGTATTTCGAATTTTTTGTACATATCGTAGAGATAATTTAATACGTTCGAGTTTAGACGATGTGAAAGATAATGGGCGTTTTCTTGTTGTGCTTTTACCAAATATAACATATGTGCTGCGGAATAACTGAAACTTAAAAAGCTCAAAGTCCAAGACGATCTTGGGTAACCATGTTGGTGCAAAGCAATGGTTATTTACTTACTCTGAAAGGACACGGAGGATGAAGTTCTTCCAATGTAGCGGAAGGATATATAGAAAAATCTATACAAAGGAAAACTGAGGTATCATGAAAACTGTTTTACCCTTCTTACTCGCAAAATATGAAAATTGCTCCATTCATTCGCGAAAAAACCAAAGAAGTTTGCGAACAGTCTGCTTCAATCTACAAAATGAAATGCTAAAAGGACTAAACCTGTGTAATAATACGAATTGCACGACAAATATTACCATTAATAATAATAACTTCAACTAAAAACATTATCATTTGAGGTTGTTGTTATTGGCATTTAGTTAATTATTTCCCTTTTTCCTACTTAAGTTACATTTTTTAAGATGCTTTGTCATTTTGAGAGAAGTATATTAAAAAATTTCTTTCACAACTCGTTAGATTTTTCTAAACTTGTCACACGCGCACGGAAAAATCCTTATTCCGCGGACTCCTAAAGAAATATACTATTACAGGGCTCAAATTAGTTCGGCATTGATCAGCTTCCCTAGGTAAAAATACAGACTAATTCATATTTTATTTTATACGAAGATATATGGTTGGTGGTTAATCAGATAACCTCGCGTCGGTTTGTATTATAGTTACAATGTCATAAGGTCAAAAATATTTAAAAATATCTTTCTCATTAAAAGTTATACTCCATAATCATGTTAGAAATTGGGGGTGCACTGTAAATTTTCTTTTACACCTATAGTCATAGACGGCAAAAACTGTCACATTCGTGTGGTGAAAAGGGCTGGTTTCAAAACATGTTACACAATATACTATTCTCCATTTCAAGGAATACGATCCCGAAAAGTTTACTTTTGAAAGGCCCTATATACAATTCAAATTACTACGTTAAGACTTGATTTTGCCATTATCCAAGGTCCTAAAAAGTGGAATTCGGAACATTTAATAAAAGTTTCGTTTGTAATTCTACAAAATACTGTCGGTTTGTGACGTACATCGGTGTAATATGCTCTTTTATATAAACAACAAAAAGTAAAAGGTTACAACAAAATGCAGCACGTTACGAGAAAACGCTTAAGCTAAAAGTAACATCTCGTTTGTTGCAAAACTGGAATAACATAAAAATTACCCCTTTTAAAATAAATATTATAAAAAATACATTTTTGTTATATATAACAGAAGCTCTCACGGTTTTGGTCAATTAAGAAATCATGGTTCTTGAGATCAAACTGTGTCGAATTGGAATTACTATCCGATGTGCCGCCTTCGATTATATGAGGCATCTTCAGGGATCTTAACTCCACGAGATCCGAACACCGAAATGTCAGGCCAAACGTTGGGTAGTAATTCTAATTTGATACCGTCTAATCCCAAGAACCACGCTTTCTTAAGAATTTTGTGAGTTCAGAGAATAAGAACAACTGTGAATGGTGATTTTGTTTACTTCCCTCGTAAAAGGGAAGGATTGTAATCGTGAAAAAATCACCCACGGAGATTTTCTCAAACTTACCTGATTGACATTGACAAATTTTGGTCAAAAATTGAGGGTTATATGGGGATGATCTGGTAACATTTTAGCGACAATCTGGCGAATCAAAATGGTGGCCTAGTAAAAATTATTACTAAAAAAGTGCTTATCCAATACAATGTATCTCAAATTTTGAACAAAAATCAAGTGTTATGTAGGAATCAATTGGCAAGATTTGGTACGACACCAAGATGGCGGAACAAAATGGCGGTTTATTAAAATATTTAAAAATTCAGCCTGAAAAAACTTCTTAATGAAATTATTTCACATTGTGTGCCTTAATTAACTGTAGTATAGAGACGAACTGTTTAAATTGTGGTATTAATTCAAGATGGCGGAACAAAATGCCCGCCAAATAAAATTTTTGTTATTAGAAAAAATTACCCTCTCAGGTTTTACATACCTTCGTGTTTCAGCGTCCCTAGATGCCAAAAAATATGTTTTATCAATTTCGTCGGTTCGTCTGTCAGTTTCTCTGTTTGTCTGTCAGTTCACGGCATAGCTTAAAAACTGCTCATCAGACTGACTTCAAATTTTAGTCAAAAATTAAGACTAATATGGGGATGACCTAGTAAAATCCAATAAGATAGAACAAAATGGCCGCCTAGTGAAATGTTAAAAACACTATTACTAAACACAAATCATCCAATATACCTCAAATTTTGCACAAAAATCAAGTGTTACATGGGAATCAACCTGCAATATTTTTGTACAAATCCAAGGCAGGAAAACAAAATGGCGACCTAATAAATATAAAAAAGCAGTCTGAAAAACTACTTATTCGATTAATTTCAAATTTTGGGCATCCATTAAGTGTGATATAGATATAGACTGGTAAAATTGTGGTACAAATTTAAAACGGCGAAACAAAATGGCGGTCAAATAAAATGTCTAAAAAAATGTTCTTATTCAATTGACTTGCAGCAGTAATACACGGATTAACTGGTACGAATTCAAAATGACGATACACAACAGCGGTCATAAAAAGGCAGTGAAAAAGCAGCTTATTCAATTAATTTTAAATCATGAGCAAAAATAAATGTGGCATAGGTAGAAACTGGTAAAATAATGGTACGATTCCGATATGGTGGAACGAAATTACGCCCAGTAAAAATGTTTGAAAAGACAGTACACTAAATGACTATGTGGGGAACTAAATTAGGTTACACTCTACTATTTCTATTGAAAGGAAAACTTCCTTATGTCAACTATCTATAAAGAATATGTAAACTTATGTTTTTTTATATCCACATACATCGGTTTTGTCTCGGAATTTATGAATATGTAGCTTAAGAGTGTAATTTAAAAAAAAAATTAAATGTAATTTTGCTTTCTGAATGAATTTTCAAAATTACAAGTCATATTTATTCTTAAAGTAATTATCCGTACTCACAAATTAATAAAATAATAGGAAGAATCTCATATCGCCTACGTTAATTAATACAGAAAAACATTATATCTTACCCCAAAAAAGAGACGTTAGAAATTAAATAGCCTAAATTTTAGCATTTTCGCACTTACACACCATAATGCCTAGGAACTCTAAAAAAATAACCAAAAATATACAGTTTTTTACAATTATTAGTATTTGTGAAATCATGTACTTTGCGATTCACTAAAATGCAATAGTGTTGCGGTTTTTAAGCAATGTCAGATAATTATTTGTTGATAATGAAAATATAGTTAATGAAATAAGAGGTTATTATTGCAGTAGTATAAAAAACCCTAAAATGTAATTTTAACATTATTAGCAAATATAAATTTTGTTAATAGACATTTATTACATCTATGATTCCGTCTTATGTAAGATAGACAATGTTATATGTAATAATATGTTTAACAATTTTCATCTTATACGAATACGGCCTTTACTGATTGGTAAGTGTCAGTTTTACTTTATAAGTAATAAATATGTTTAATATCTTAGTAACGAGAAATTAAGTAGTGCATTATGAAACTTCTTACTCTAAAATATTTTACTCAGGTAAATAATTATAATGACGTATTGAAGTTTATGAAACAGTTTTTTGTGCCCTCCGCAATGTGTCTACATCTTTACGTTTCAGGTCCCAAGATGCCAGAAATACGTTTTGCCAAAAAACTCGTGTATATATATATATATATATATATATATATATTTATATAGATATATAATATATATATATATATATATATATATATATATATATATATATATATATATATATATATATATATATATATATATATATATATATATATATATATATATATATATATTCATATAGTGTTAATGTCCTTATAAAACGAACAACACATTTCTTGCTAAGTCATGTACGTTTTGATCATCTCCTGATCTTCTATTGAAGATCAGAATCAGAATACATAAATTCATTTTCAACAAAAATTTGAAAATTAGATAGAACATGTAAAACATTTAAAAAATTAAATAAAACAGTGTCACATTAACGATACAAGACTTATGCGGAGACAAACAAGAAAGTTCTTGTTTGTCACGAGACGATCGAAACGTATATATATATATATATATATATATATATATATATATATATATATATATAGAGAGAGAGAGAGAGAGAGAGAGAGAAAGGAATTCTTTGGGATCACCGCCGAAACAAAGAAAAACGAAGTTTCTGACTAAAGTTCCTTATCAGTACAGTCTAGTTGACAGGAGAGTACAACTAGTGAAAAAATTAACATACAAAACCACAGTAGAGTTACCAACAGGAGAAAAACCCATCATTTGTTATTAGCAAGAGAACGTCCAAAATCTTAGAGAGTAATTAAATCAATTCAATTTACTATTCGCTTTTAGTTGTTGGGATATAGTCTTCGTCGATTTCGAAAATTAATATTTAATAGTCATGTATTAGTGTTCTTGACCTATACTTTGATCCAGGAACTTCTTTTTAAATATTGTATAAATATGTTAAACGTCTTTTTCCATTTTATGTATTTAAATGTTTTGTTATGTCCTACATATCCGACTAACAATTTTTGAATAAGGCCCGAAAGTCACGGTCGAAACGTAAATATATATATATATATATATATATATATATATATATATATATATATATATATATATATATATATATATATATATATATATATATATATATATATATATATATATATATATATATATATATATATATATATATATATATATATATGTATATATTGTCATGACTTGTCAATGAAAAGTGGATTGCCAAGCTACCCTATGTATCTGATATATTTTAACTTATAAATGAAATGAATTTAGGGCTTCAAGGAAAACACAATGCAGTTTTTAACCTGCATAATAAAGTCGATGTATTATTTAAAAGGAAGATTAGGATTTTGCGTAAACGAGCTGAAGGAAAAAAATTAATATATAAAATAAATAAATTCTATGGACATTGATCTTCAAGGAATAAGGAAAATAATTTCCGAACATTTGACGGCACTTTCAGAAGCTTTCGAACATTATTTACCACCAAAAAAGGATATAAGTCTCGAAAGTTTTTGGATTTCTAACCCTTACATTAATCACAAAGACAACAAATTAACCACTATTCAAGTAAGAAGAGCTAATAGAGCTAACCTCGCACCTAGTTTTGAAACTCGAATTTGAGACATTGAATATCCATTAATTCTAGATAAAATGCAAAAACTCGTACCCTGATTTGTTTGAAAACGAAAGTTTTATTACCTTTCTCAACTACGTATTTATGTGAAATCACAATTTCAGCAATGGCGGTCTTGAAAATTAAGCAAAGAAACCGCCTTAGTATAAAGCCTGCGTTGCGCTTAAGCACCACAAGTTCTGAACCAAGACTTAGCATGCTGCTGGAAAAAAAGAGCAACAAAAATCTCATTAAAATTAAGAGCAGTGAAGGATGTTTGTCTTTACATTATGTACCTTTAATGAAATGTTAGTTTCGTTAATGTTTTATTCTTCTTCAAAAAATACTATTATGTATTATCCCACCTAAAGTCTACTAATAACTAAACTCTGAAAAACTTCTACATATATTACAAGAAATCCTAAAAATTTTGTGCCGGTCCACAATAAGAAAGTGTATTTTTTGCTGGTCAGCGGTGTAATGTGGGTTGAGAAACACTAATGTAGAAAAGGAACCACTTCCCGGACGCTTTTTTTTTGAGAAAGTAGAGGACTAGGCCGGAAGAGCTATTTTTTTCAAAAAAAAGGGTCTGCTGCCAAAAAAACATGTTTGTAATTATACTTATATCGAAACAAATTGTTTTAGTATTTATCTTTTCATTTAATATCTATTTTTATATATGTTCATTTCCCTCGTAATACAATCGTGAATAAATCACCCTCTGATATTTTTTAAGATCTTTACGTTTAAAGGTCCATTTCTCGATTCCTTTGATCTGTCGGTTTGTCTGTCTGACTGTTTGCAGCATAGCTAAAAAACTACTTACCCGATTGACTTCAAATTTTGGTCATCGATCAAGGTTAACATGATGATGACCTGGTAATATTTAAGTAAACATACAATACGGCAAAATAAAATGACGGTCCAGTCGAATATTAAAAAAATTATTACTAAAGAACTACTACCCAATTTTCCTTAAATTTTGTACAAAAATAAATTATTACGGGGACTCAATTGGTAAAATTTTGGTATAAATCCAAGATGGCCAAACAAAATGACGGCTTGATAAAATATTTTAAAAATTCAGCCTGGAAAATTACTTAATATATTGATTTCAAATTTTGTGGATGAATTAATTGTGGTATAGAGATGAACTGGTAAAATTGTAATACGATGGCGGAACAGAATGACGCCCCAATAAATTTTGTGTATCGTGAAAAATATCACTCTCGCAGGTTTGACATATCTTCGCGTTTCAGCGTCCGTAGATGCCAAAAATCTGTTTTCTCAATTGTATCGGTCTGTCTGTCTGCCAGTTCGTGGCGTAGCTAAATACTACTTACCTGATTGACTTCTAATTCTGGCTAAAAATTAGGAGTCATATGGGGATGACCTGGTAATATTTTGGTTAAAAGTCGATATAACGGTTTAGTTAAATGATAAAAAATTATTACCAAAAAACCCATCATCCAGTTTACCTCACATTTTGCATACAAATTAACTGTTACATAGGAATGAATTGGTAATATTTTGGTACCAATCCAAGAACGCAAAAAAATGGCAGCGTAATTATAAAATATTTAAAAAATAAACCTCAGAAACTACTTATTAGATTTATTTCAAATTTTGTGCAAACTTTAAGTAGTACATATAAATAAAACGGTAAAATTATGGTACAAATTTAAGATGGTGAAACAAAATTCAACTGATTTCAAAATTTGCAGAAAAATAAAATGCAATATAAGGATAAACTGGTACGAATTTAACATGAAGGGACAAAATTGCAGTCTTAAAGAAACTCAGTGTAAAATTTACTTATTTAGTATATTCTAAATTATGCCCAAAAATCAGCATAAGTGAAAATTGGTAAATTATTAGTACGAATCCAATAGGGTGAAACAAATTGGCGCCCAGTAAAAATATTTGAAAACACAGTATATATATGTGTCACTAAATAACTCTTATCAGTAGCATGGAGGACAGCACGAGTCACATGCAATCATCCAACAGGCTAAAAGTTGTGAAAAACCATTACGTGTTGCGAATGCCATCGGACCTGCTACCAAAAACTGTTAGTATGCATCAAACCTACTCCGTAATCTTCCGAGGGAGAGAAGAGTGGAGTCAGAATAAATCTGATCTACTGAAAAGAGAGCTGTGCTCATTCATAGACGGCTCCAAAACCAATAAGGGTGTAAGAGCTGGAATCCAAGGGGTAAGACCGAAGGTTGCTCTGTCAGTGAACCTGGGCAATAACACCTCAATATTCCAAGCAGAAGTTCATGCTATCGAATTGAGTACTAGAATGTTGCAGAATCAACAAATAACAAATAAAAAGATAAAAATTTTCTCGGATAGTCAAGAGGCCCTTAAAGCATTTGAAGCGAGTCATTCTATATCCAAAACAGTTTCGAACTGCCAAAAGGTACTTGTTGGCCTGGGGATCGTCAAAATGGCCCTTATCTGGATACCAGGACATGCGGGTCTGAAGGGAAATAAGTCTGCGGACCTTCTAGCGCAATCTTGGACTTGGTGAGGAAAAAGCTAATTTCTATTAGCTTGGACTGCCAGGTCTGTTCCATGCAAAGGCATTTATACCCCTTCCCATGAAGAAGAGGATAACAGAGAGTCCGTTAAATATGAACAGAATTAAGCTCAAAACAGCAATAGACCTATACACTGGCCATTGTGGTCTAAGACATCACATGCACAGGATGGGGCTTGAAGATGAATCCGAGTGCCGCCTATGTATGGAGAATGACGAGACCCTGTGCTGTGTGAATGCCTGGCAGCTGCCAGGATCAGGTTCTCCATATTCGGTAGGGATATTCTGCTGCCCAAGGACTTACAGAAAACCTCCCCAAATACAATGATAAGACTCACTGACGATTTAGAGTTGCTTAGGGAAGTGTAAATATAGCTTTGAGCTACAATAGACCACATAGTAGCAGTGGAGGGTCGGTTTGATCCACTCACTTTTAACTTAACCTAACCTACTAAATAACTATGCGCAGCAGAAGAGTTAAATTGGGTCTCAATTTCTAATAAAATTAATAAGTTCATAACGAGGGATCTTCCGGGTAAAAGAAATTTACCGATTTTTTGACAATTCGAAAGAGTCAAAAAGTTTTCAGAAAAAGGCAATAAATAGCTCTTTTAGTTTTAATTGACCACTTAATAAATGCTTTTTATGACATAAGAACTTATAAATTTTAATTTAATAATACTATCATAAAAGTTATTATCATTACCTAATAACTAAAAGTGCAATAAACACCTATCAATAATCTATTTTTGTATATTTTATAATTTAATCAGTTCCACAAGCATTAATTACAGCAGAAAATATAAGCATGCAACCGTTAAAACTGCTAAAAGCTGCTGCCAAGTTGCATAAACACTTTTGATGATTTATCGTTAAAAATCTACATCTCTAGATACTTCCCAGCGATTATTGCATTAAAAGGAGCCGTGCCGTGTACGCAATTTAAATCAAACAAACTTATATTTCATTATTGACTGGATAATTAAGAAGTTTTGATTGGATAGCGATAAATTGCGTTTGGATTGCTTGACGTTTGACTTTAGCTGGTTTAATTTAGACGAAGCCGAATTCTATAGGGTGTAAACAAAAAGATATATATATATATATATATATATATATATATATATATATATATATATATATATATATATATATATGTATAACTGGTAACACAGTTCATTGCCAAAGCAGAAATCATTGGGTCACGATAATAAAAATCACTTGTAATATGTGATGACATGTTGGTAAAAAATACCTAAAAATTGTTGGACAAATTATTTTTCTCAATCATTTAACTATTGCATATATATATATATATATATATATATATATATATATATATATATATATATATATATATATATATATATATATATATATATATATATATATATATATATATATATATGTATATATATATATATATATATATATATATATATATATATATATATATGCAATACAAAGTTAAATGATTGAGAAAAATAATTTGTCCAACAATTTTTAGGTATTTTTTACCAACATGTCATCACATATTACAAGTGATTTTTATTATCGTGACCCAATGATTTCTGCTTTGGCAATGAACTGTGTTACCAGTTATACATATATATATATATATATATATATATATATATATATATATATATATATCTTTTTGTTTACACCCAATAGAATTCGGCTTCGTCTAAATTAAACCAGCTAAAGTCAAACGTCAAGCAATCCAAACGCAATTTATCGCTATCCAATCAAAACTTCTTAATTATCCAGTCAATAATGAAATATAAGTTTGCTTGATTTAAATTGCGTACACGGCACGGCTCCTTTTAATGCAATAATCGCTGGGAAGTATCTAGAGATGTAGATTTTTAACGATAAATCATCAAAAGTGTTTATGCAACTTGGCAGCAGCTTTTAGCAGTTTTAACGGTTGCATGCTTATATTTTCTGCTGGAATTAATGCTTGTGGAACTGATTAAATTATAAAATATACAAAAATAGATTATTGATAGGTGTTTATTGCACTTTTAGTTATTAGGTAATGATAATAACTTTTATGATAGTATTATTAAATTAAAATTTATAAGTTCTTATGTCATAAAAACATTTATTAAGTGGTCAATTAAAACTAAAAGAGCTGTTTATTGCCTTTTGGAAGCTTTTTCTGAAAACTTTTTGACTCTTTCGAATTGTCAAAAAATCGGTAAATTTCTTTTACCCGGAAGATCCCTCGTTATGAACTTATTAATTTTATTAGAAATTGAGACCCAATTTAACTCTTCTGCTGCGCATAGTTATTTAGTAGGTTAGGTTAAGTTAAAAGTGAGTGGATCAAACCGACCCTCCACTGCTACTATGTGGTCTATTGTAGCTCAAACCTATATTTACACTTCCCTAAGCAACTCTAAATCGTCAGTGAGTCTTATCATTGTATTTGGGGAGGTTTTCTGTAAGTCCTTGGGCAGCAGAATATCCCTACCGAATATGGAGAACCTGATCCTGGCAGCTGGCAGGCATTCACACAGCACAGGGTCTCGTCATTCTCCATACATAGGCGGCACTCGGATTCATCTTCAAGCCCCATCCTGTGCATGTGATGTCTTAGACCACAATGGCCAGTGTATAGGTCTATTGCTGTTTTGAGCTTAATTCTGTTCATATTTAACGGACTCTCTGTTATCCTCTTCTTCATGGGAAGGGGTATAAATGCCTTTGCATGGAACAGACCTGGCAGTCCAAGCTAATAGAAATTAGCTTTTTCCTCACCAAGTCCAAGATTGCGCTAGAAGGTCCGCAGACTTATTTCCCTCCAGACCCGCATGTCCTGGTATCCAGATAAGGGCCATTTTATTGATGCTCCCCAGGCCAACAAGTACCTTTTGGCAGTTCGAAACTGTTTTGGATATAGAATGACTCGCTTCAAATGCTTTAAGGGCCTCTTGACTATCCGAGAAAATTTTTATCTTTTTATTTGTTATTTGTTGATTCTGCAACATTCTAGTACACAATTCGATAGCATGAACTTCTGCTTGGAATATTGAGGTGTTATTGCCCAGGTTCACTGACAGAGCAACCTTCGGTCTTACCCCTTGGATTCCAGCTCTTACACCCTTATTGGTTTTGAAGCCGTCTATGAATAAGCACAGCTCTCCTTTCAGTAGATCAGATTTATTCTGACTCCACTCTTTTCTCCCTCGGAAGATTACGGAGTAGGTTTGATGCATACTAACAGTTTTTGGTAGCAGGTCCGATGGCATTCGCAACACGTAATGGTTTTTCACAACTTTTAGCCTGTTGGATGATTGCATGTGACTCGTGCTGTCCTCCATGCTACTGATAAGAGTTATTTAGTAACACATATATATACTGTGTTTTCAAATATTTTTATTGGGCGCCAATTTGTTTCACCCTATTGGATTCGTACTAATAATTTACCAATTTTCACTTATGCTGATTTTTGGGCATAATTTAGAATATACTAAATAAGTAAATTTTACACTGAGTTTCTTTAAGACTGCAATTTTGTCCCTTCATGTTAAATTCGTACCAGTTTATCCTTATATTGCATTTTATTTTTCTGCAAATTTTGAAATCAGTTGAATTTTGTTTCACCATCTTAAATTCGTACCATAATTTTACCGTTTTATCTATATGTACTACTTAAAGTTTGCACAAAATTTGAAATAAATCTAATAAGTAGTTTTTGAGGTTTATTTTTTAAATATTTTATAATTACGCCGCCATTTTTTTGCGTACTTGGATTGGTACCAAAATATTACCAATTCATGCCTATGTAACAGTTAATTTGTATGCAAAATGTAAGGTAAACTGGATGATGGGTTTTTTGGTAATAATTTTTTATCATTTAACTAAACCGTTATATCGACTTTTAACCAAAATATTACCAGGTCATCCCCATATGACTCCTAATTTTTAGCCAGAATTAGAAGTCAATCAGGTAAGTAGTATTTAGCTACGCCGCGAACTGGCAGACAGACAGACCGATACAATTGAAAAAACAGATTTTTGGCATCTGCGGACGCTGAAACGCGAAGATATGTCAAACCTGCGAGAGTGATATTTTTCACGATACAAAAAATTTATTGGGGCGTCATTCTGTTCCGCCATCGTATTACAATTTTACCAGTTCATCTCTATACCACAATTAATTCATCCACAAAATTTGAAATCAATATATTAAGTAATTTTCCAGGCTGAATTTTTAAAATATTTTATCAAGCCGTCATTTTGTTTGGCCATCTTGGATTTATACCAAAATTTTACCAAATGAGTCCCCGTAATAATTTATTTTTGTGCAAAATTTAAGGAAAATTGGGTAGTAGTTCTTTAGTAATAATTTTTTTAATATTCGACTGGACCGCCATTTTATTTTGCCGTATTGTATGTTTACTTAAATATTACCAGGTCATCATCATGTTAACCTTGATCGATGACCAAAATTTGAAGTCAATCGGGTAAGTAGTTTTTTAGCTATGCTGCAAACAGTCAGACAGACAAACCGACAGATCAAAGGAATCGAGAAATGGACCTTTAAACGTAAAGATCTTAAAAAATATCAGAGGGTGATTTATTCACGATTGTATTACGAGGGAAATGAACATATATAAAAATAGATATTAAATGAAAAGATAAATACTAAAACAATTTGTTTCGATATAAGTATAATTACAAACATGTTTTTTTGGCAGCAGACCCTTTTTTTTTGAAAAAAATAGCTCTTCCGGCCTAGTCCTCTACTTTTTGTTTCTCAATCCACATTACACCGCTGACCAGCAAAAAAAACTTTCTTATTGTGGACCGGCACAAAATTTTTAGGATTTCTTGTAATAAACATTACGAAACTAACATTTCATTAAAGGTACATAATGTAAAGACAAACATCCTTCACTGCTCTTAAATTTAATCTTTTTTTCCAGCAGCATGCTAAGTCTTGGTTCAGAACTTGTGGTGCTTAAGCGCAACGCAGGCTTTATACTAAGGCGGTTTCTTTGCTTAATTTTCAAGACCGCCACTGAAATTGTGATTTCACATAAATCAAAAAGAATTAATGGATATTCAATGTGCGAGGTTAGCTCTATTAGCTCTTCTTACTTGAATAGTGGTTAATTTGTTGTCTTTGTGATTAATGTAAGGGTTAAAAAATGCAAAAACTTTCGAGACTTATATCCTTTTCTGGTGGTAAATAATGTTCGAAAGCTTCTGAAAGTGCCGTCAAATGTTCGGAAATTATTTTCCTTATTCCTTGAAGATCCATGTCCATAGAATTTATTTATTTTATATATTAATTTTTTTCCTTCAGCTCGTTTACGCAAAATCCTAATCTTCCTTTTAAATACATCAACTTTATTATGCAGGTTAAAAACTGCAACAAGCGTCCGGGAAGTGGTTCCTTTTCTACATTAGTGTTTCTCAATCCACATTACACCGCTGACCAGCAAAAAATACACTTTCTTATTGTGGACCGGCACAAAATTTTTAGGATTTCTTGTAATATATGTAGAAGTTTTTCAGAGTTTAGTTATTAGTAGACTTTAGGTGGGATAATACATAATAGTATTTTTTGAAGAAGAATAAAACATTAACGAAACTAACATTTCATTAAAGGTACATAATGTAAAGACAAACATCCTTCACTGCTCTTAAATTTAATGAGATTTTTGTTGCTCTTTTTTTCCAGCAGCATGCTAAGTCTTGGTTCAGAACTTGTGGTGCTTAAGCGCAACGCAGGCTTTATACTAAGGCGGTTTCTTTGCTTAATTTTCAAGACCGCCATTGCTGAAATTGTGATTTCACATAAATACGTATTGAGAAAGGTAATAAAACTTTCGTTTTCAAACAAATCAGGGTACGAGTTTTTGCATTTTATCTAGAATTAATGGATATTCAATGTCTCAAATTCGAGTTTCAAAACTAGGTGCGAGGTTAGCTCTATTAGCTCTTCTTACTTGAATAGTGGTAAATTTGTTGTCTTTGTGATTAATGTAAGGGTTAAAAAATGCAAAAACTTTCGAGACTTATATCCTTTTCTGGTGGTAAATAATGTTCGAAAGCTTCTGAAAGTGCCGTCAAATGTTCGGAAATTATTTTCCTTATTCCTTGAAGATCCATGTCCATAGAATTTATTTATTTTATATATTAATTTTTTTCCTTCAGCTCGTTTACGCAAAATCCTAATCTTCCTTTTAAATACATCAACTTTATTATGCAGGTTAAAAACTGCATTGTGTTTTCCTTGAAGCCCTAAATTCATTTCATTTATAAGTTAAAATATATCAGATACATAGGTTAGCTTGGCAATCCACTTTTCATTGACAAGGCGTCGGCTCAATAAAGTTTGTTTTTGACGTAAAAATAGTTCTACTTCATTTCTTATTTCATATAATCGACTTAAAAACGTTTCCTCTTGAGAGCCACCGCACTTCAGCGTGTAATAATAAATGCTCATGATCTGAACCCTTTTCAGCGCATAAAATAACAAACATTCATGTGTTTAGTGCATTTGCTTTGATACAGTTAACAATCTTGACTGCTTCTGTTAGAACTTCATTTAGTTCCGGAGACAAATTTTTGGATACTAAATGTTCACGATGAATAATGCAATGAGTTGCATCATTTCTTTTGATTCTACTGCTTTAACTTTCGATGCTACACCTAAATTTTTTCTGTCATGGCTGTTGCACCATCAGTGCATAGTCCAATACACTTATTTCATTAAGTAGATTTACTCTCAATATAATCGTTAGCTGCTCTAAATATTTTTGAGCTCGTAGTTTGCGATAGCAGTTCGATACTACACATTAGTTCCTCTCTAATATCCGCAACTCAGTAGTCAATATAATGAACATAACATAATAACATGGCTTTATTTGAAACATCCGTGGACTCGTCCATTTGTATTGAGAACCATTCTGATTTCTGAAGACCTAATAGTACTAGTTCCTCAAGATCGTCTGATAATTCTATAATTCGACTCCCGGTAGTATCATTAGAAAGAGGAAGGGCTTTCTTTAATCTGCAGCTGTTTAACCCATTATTTCTGCACATCCTCCTATTAAAAGGGCTCAGATTTTCAGCAACGGAACATGGCTTTTTATATTCGGCGATACGTAGTGCCACTAAATACGAAGCTTTCAAGTAATTTGTCAACCATAAAAGTTTTTTTAAAAGGACTCATTTCAAGTTTCATTTCCAAACTTTTACGCTGAAAAAATTCAATTGGCTTATTTTGTAAATGTGCATGCTTCGTCTACAAATGTCGCACTAGCTTTGAGGGTTTCATGCTTTCATTGGACAGAATTTCCCTGCAAATAGCGCATTAAACCAAACTTTAAATATTCTGGATTGTAGTTTCAAACAAAACTCGATTTTCTCTTTTGGAAGGACCAGGCTGTGAATCGTTATCAGATTCATTAGATGTCGTTGAAGTATTTGTTCGGCGTATAAAATTAAGTAGCATGCCTGTGACTTTTTTTGTATTCATTTTAACCGAACGTTGTTCTTATCTAAAAAAAAATATTATGGTTTTACTACTATTTGTTATTAATACAGAAATAACATAAAATTGTTCTTTATTACCAAAAAATGCCACCTCTAATTATTCGGTTGAGCCCTTTAAGGCCTCTGCCAAAGTGCAGAAACATAGTTACGAACATGCTATCCCTTTGCACTTGTAATAAAACAGAGTGTCTATAAACTTAATAAATTAAAATCACAGTGGCAACATTGTAGCGCGATGTCATTTATCACGCGTCATCTATTGCAAAGAACGAAACGAGAATTTTCGAGAAATTGTAGTTATGTATTCCATCAAAAAAAGCTGAAAATCCAGTATTTTGTTAAACATCTCTGTGTTTTACGTATTATGAATTCGGCGAATCAACAATATCAAACACAGAGAAATAAGCAAAATATTTAACGGAAAGCCCTTTTCTGTTTCCAATGTTAAATACTAACAAATAAACCAATAAATACTTATCAAACAATTAGATGAAGCTATTCTCAAAATATAGCAATACCTTTAAAAATATCTTGTTTTTAATGTAACAGCAAAAATAATTCTTAAGCAAAAAACGAGTGGTATGTATCTATTCACTTTCTACAACTTTCCACAGTATTAATGTGTTTTCCCGAATTACGCTGTTGCCAAACTAAAAATATTTTCATTGGAATATTTATAAATGTTTACTAAATAATTATATTTTCCTTAAAAGAGCCCGCCGTTGCAGATATATTATCTTACATATAGAAAAAAGAAAATCGTTTGTCATGTTGAAACTTTCGCGACCCGGCAATTTTTTTCGCGCACCGCTAATATGCCGCAGGCAGGCGCGGCGGGGCGCGCCGGCGGTAGAGAAATACTGCTCTACATGGTTGCCGAAAAATTAGTGTACGTAACACGAGCGGAAACTGTTTTTTCGGACTCACAAACTTCCTTATCTACTTGTCTAAAAAAAAACAGTATTTTCCGGACTTCTTTAGCTAAATTACTATTTAGGTATTTTTTAAGGATTTATTATAGTAACCTAATAATTTCCTTCGCGAGCAACGAACTGTGTTACAAGTTGTACTATACTTTCTTTTCATTTACAGCCTATAGACTGTCGGCTAATAAAAGCAAATGTCAAGAAATTCAAATGCAGTTTGTCGCCATCCAATCAAAACTTCTTAATTATCCAGTCAATAATGCATGTCAATATAAGTTTGTTTAATTTAAATAGCCTATACGGCACGGATCCTTTTAATGCAATAATCGTTGGAAAGTATCTACAGACTAGAGATGTAGATTTTTAGCGATATACATCTAAAGTGTTTATGCAACTTGCCAGCAGCTTACGTGTGACGTTCAATTGTAATTGTATAAAGCGCACCAGTCCGAAGATATATTTAATATAACCATGTAGTCCGCCCCCGCGCGACTCGCTACGCACGATTTATTAGACTCTAATATTCAGATAAAAAAATGTCCATTCCAGCATCCTGTACCCCTTGCCCAGAGTGACCTCATTTCGTTTAAAGATGCTTAAATATTTGCTTTAGGGGGTGTGTTTGTTAGTGTTCGATGATAAAAATATTTTGGGACGGGAGGGTTGATATATCTTCGGACTGTGCGCTTTATACAATTACAATTGGACGTCACACGTAAGTTCGTTTAATTGTATAATTGTATTACAGCGCAGAGTCCGAAGATATATTTAATATAACCATGTAGTTGTTTAAAGAGAAGCAAAAATGTAGACAATTGTGTAGACAGACTATACAATTTTATTTCAGTTTTCAATCGTAGGGATATTGCTTGCTTAAGCGTTTAAGTGGTTGTGTTACATTCAAATAAAATTGATGCTACACACAGAGAAGAGTTTTCGGTAAATTTTGGGAATTGTAAACATGGATTTGCTTTTCCAACGCGGGTTGTCTTAATTGTATCGGATATAAATATCTGGTAACCTAAAGGAGACTCAATAATATTTTTTTAATTTTATAAGTGACAATGTTTGAATTCTGTGACCAGTGATTAGACCTAGTAGCAACAGCAATTTATAGGATAGATATTGAAGTGAACTTGATTCCATATTTTGAATTTTTTCAAGTACTGGTTTGGGGTCCCAGGTAACTTCGTATCTGGGTTTTGATGGTGCTATTCTTAAGACACCCTTCATAAATCTTTTAATTCTAAAATCGCTACCTACATCCCCCTTGCATATTAGTGACAAGGCTGGTCTATGCGAATTTAAGGTCCCATATGTATATTTCTTATCAACTAAGAGTTCTTGCAGAAATCTTATTATACAACAAATACTATTAGTATATACACTTGTATTGTTTTTGTTACAAAACTCCCACCATTGCTTTAAGCATGTATTGTACTGCTTTAGTGTCGAAGAGGACAGGGACTGAAGTGTTCTTTCTGGGGCACACTCAGGTAGACCTTTTAAGCAAAATGCCCCCCTGACAACTTCGCTGCTACCAGGGAAAGGTTTGGTGCTAGTGGGCGAGTCTTGCTGAAATGAGAATATAGAAGGATTTCATTATGAATAAATACAAGCAGTTCACTGATTGACAATTTTAAAAATAAGGTAAACCATGACTAGGAGGGCCAGTTCGGGACGACGATAATGCCTTTTGCCTGATCAGAAATGATTTTTTGTAAGGTTCTAAGAACCAAGGAAAACGGCGGAAATGCATAGAAATAGAAACTATTCCATAGTATTGTAAAGGCGCCTGTTGCTATAGAGCCTTTATCGCCTCTCCAAGATACAAATTTAGTGCATTTATAGTTTTGAGACGAGGCAAATAACTCGACATCTGGTATTCCAAATGTCTTTATAATACAGAAAAAGGCATAATCCGCGAAGGTCCATTCTGTTTCAGTAGGAAGCCTCCTTGATTCTTTATCAGCCTTATAGTTGTTCTCTGATTTAATATGGACCGCAAAGAGCCAAATATTTCGCTCTTCAGCCCACTGCCATGTATTTTTTGCCAAATTATTTAAATGTAGAAATTTTACACCACCTATTTTATTGACATATGCTACCGCTATGGTGTTTTCAGATCGAATAAGTATATTACAGTTTCTTAAAGGAGAGGCAAACTTTTGAAGACCATAAAAAATTGCTTTAAGTTCTAGGACATTTATGTGACAATTTTGGTGGTGACTACTAGCCATGGCACCCCCCTTTTGTTTCTAACCATACTCCTAGCCTGAAGTTGACGCGTCTGTAAATATTTCTAATTCGAATTTATCTTTTTTAATATCGTTATAGCAAGTTAAAATGTGGGTAGACCCACCACTTAAGATCAGGTATGACATTGCTAGATAAAGAAAATTTCCCATTATAGTTTCCTTTATGTTTAATAAGGGCCAAAATGTCTCCCTTTCAAGTGACTTAGTGTAGAGCCATCTATATTTTGTGGCAGGACAGGCTGAAACTAATAGCCCAATGAATTTGCAAATTTTTGTATGGTATGAGTTTTATTGTTTATAAAATATTCTACCCATTTTTTCATGTTGCTTCTTTTTTTTTTAGTTAAAGATATGGTCATATTAAGACTGTCAAATATAAAACCTAAAAATTTAGATTTAATTTGAGGTAACAAAACACTTTTTTCAGAGTTTATTATCATGCCTAAGGACTCAAATAATTCTATACAGATATATACATATTTTAAACATTCTTTGTATGATTTTCCCATAATAAGAAAATCGTCCAAGTAATTTACGCAAAAAATATTCAAGGTTCGTAAGTGTCTGAAAATTGGTTTCATTAATTTAAATGTATAAGGGGCTGAAGATAGTCCAAACGGCAAACAAGTGAATTCAAATAATTTACTATTAAAAGAAAATCTTAAATATTTCCTGTTATTTACGCTAACATTTACTAGGAAATAAGCATCTTTTAGATCAATAGATGCCATAAAATAACCCTTTAAAAGTAGTCTTGATACCGTTCTAATATCTTCAAGTTTAAAATGTGGTGCGAAAACAAACTTATTAAATGTTTTAAGTTTAATATAAATCGCCTTTTTCCATTAGGTTGTTGTGCTAGAAAATACCTGGAAAAACTGATTCTTAACTGGTTTACAATGCTTTATAGCGCCTAATGACTGCAGGTTAGTAATAGCTACTATATAGTTCATTTGCTTCTGAGGTAGACAATTTTGGCGAAATTGGAGGTTTCCTTTGAACAGGAGCCCGAATAAGTGGTATTTTATAACCCTTTATCCATTTTAAAATTACAGGATTCAATTTTAATTTGCACCAGTTGGAATAAAAAAATTGTGATCTACCTGCAATGTTCGTAATGTTGTTATTACTTACTGATAAGAGATTTCTTGGCCGACCTTCTTAAACCGATTGACTCCGCCCGGTTTTCTTTCGTGTCCTGCACTATACGATTTTCGGAATGATGATAGATACTCATATTGATATGCGGCTGCTTAGCCAGTAGAATAATCGTCAACAAAAGCTACAAAAATACTAACAACCTTTTTGCTGCACATCTCAATTAGAGCTTTTTTAATATCACAAAAATTCTGATGTTCTGGGTCTTTCAGAAAGCTGACTGACATCTGAATATGAAAATAGTATGTTTAAAATTCCTGGGTCCAAATTTAAAGAATATGGGGTGCTAGAGTGGTTTGAATAGGTCTCATACATTATGAGAAAGATCAAATTCAGTACAGTAGAATTTGTTATTACTGCAAATTGTTGTGAAACTATGAGTATAACATTTGCCTTCCTTTAATAATAAAAATATATTATTTCAGATAATTCAGTGTCCCAGCTCTTTAAATATAGATAATTTTATTAAATGGTTGGAGGACATGTTTGGACTAACGGAACCAAAGTATGATTATGTAATCTTCTCGGATTGGCCCGAGAGAATAGTGTGACACAATCATACGTATTTGTATTAAAAATAATTTTTATTGGCATCGAATTATGTTTATTTCTGTTTGTAATATTTTATGTTTCCTACTACATGAAAAAGATTTACATGTCTAAAAATGAACCCAAATTAGCAAATTTCGTCTTCTTACACATTTTTACAGAACGTAAATTCGTTAATTTTAATTAAACCTAAATGAAAAAAAATTGAATTATTTATCTATTGAATATTAATTCATAATTTCAAAATATACACAACGTATATTTTCTTTTTTTTAATAAATGTTAGACAGTAAATTTTAATGTCTACAACTAGGCTTGAAAAATGTTTCGAAACTTTTTAATTTAATCACTTAATTAAAAATCCAACACGAAAAATCTTCATGCAAATCGTCATTGATGCTATAATACCAAGTAATAATTTAATTTCTAAAGATAGTTTCAGCTTCAGTATATCTCGAATAGTTTTTAATCACAATTTAGTACGTTTCGTTCTAAGTTTGTGCAAAAAAAATATTGGAAAACTTTTTTAGTTTAGAAGTTATAATAACATTAAATCTTATAATTTCATGTAAGACGTTTAAGAATTGCTTAGGGAACACATATATTATAGTCAAAATATTAATGATAAAAATTATTTAAGGATTATATATTATTTTTAATATACAAACATGGAATTCTAAAACAGAAAAATAAATAAATAAAAGCAATTTACATCATGAGTTACTAATAATAAAATGTAGTTAATGAAGCTAAAAAACGAATTCAGTGATAAATATTTGAAAACAAAAAATTAAAGGACATTGACAATATTACAGAGAACTCGGAATTTCACTAAACATGCCATTATCAGAAAAAAATACGTTATTTGGAACAGTGTGTAAATATTAAATTTAACATAATATATATTTTAATTTGTCTAATCGTGATATAATGATGCAACAGTTCTCAATAATTTATTTTTCATGAAAAGGATAGTAGATACAACCTCAAAGCAAAAAATTTTATTCTATAAATTAAATAAGCACACAAATGTGAGGTCTGAATTCAATTTTGAATTGATAGATGGAGAAAACTTTTTAAGAAAACTTTGGATTCTATAAATACACCTGTGTTTTAAAAAAATGTGTTTCCAATGATATGGAAAAAGCTATTATTAAACCAGTAGGAAGAAATCTAATTCTATGGAACTTAAAGACTTTTTGCCACTCTCTTCTAAGATTTTAGAAAACCATATTTACAGACAAATTTGTTTGTTGTCGGCTAATATAATATAGAATTGCCAATCAGATTTTCGTAAAGTTTAAAGTACCACTAATTCTAAATGAAGCCAGATTTAATGAGGAAATAAGGGAAAATGCATATCAACGCTTTCATAGCAGTCGTAGAAAAAATATCTTTTAAATTATTTAGACAGGAAAATCTTAAACAAATAAATATTTATTTTGCTAGGACAGACGGCATAACCCAAAAATGAACCATTATATTTTTCACTACAAAAATATATTGAACTGAAAAGAATAACAATTTAGGAGAAAAGTTAGAGCTTAGTTTTAATTACATTGGCAAGCAGTTGCTTAATATATTAATTAGTCCATTAATGCAATCGAATTACAATTACGAACTCGGTAGAACGAATGGAATAAAATAATTTAGAGGCGAGAAAGACCGGAGTAAATTGCTCCTCTCAATTGGCAGTTTTTGGGTATTTTAGTCCATTTATTCCTGGTGGTATTTAACTTATTTTAGGCCACACAGATTGCCTTGACAAAAATAAAACAGGGATTTTAAAGCACAGAATAAATAAATAAAATTTCAGCGATTTACAAATTATAAAAGATTCTTCTACCTCCACCGAGTGTTCTAATTGTTCCTGTTCTTGTTGTAGTAATCCTTCTTGTGCCCCTTTTGGTAACTCGTTTTCCGGTGGTAATCTACATAACGAGTGGGGCGTGTCCGGTTTAAAGATCGTTTGGTATTTATTTGACCTGTTTTAATTTGAACTTTTTGGCCTAATTTTTTTGATGTTGAGGGCCTAACTAGGCTAGTGCTAGTATAGCTCACCTTTAGCCCCCTCCCTGTTGTTTCTAGCGACTTGAGTTCTTTGATTTTTTCCACCAAATCTGGCCCAAAGAGAAATTCACCAGGCGTCGTTCTTTCTCCTATGTCTTTGAATTTTGGATCCAATAAAGGATATATAAACTGCTTTCTAATGCAAGACATTTTGTAGAATAAATTGGTAATAATACGACTCGTGTCGTTAAGATGGAGAAGTATTTTCTCTTTCTCCTCTTTGTCCACGCCCTTCTTTCGGTTTAAAATAATATTTATGGCCTTGTCTAAAGCAGAAAGACTACTACCTAAATGGTTTTGGTATTCAGCGAGATTATGATCTCTTTTTTGGTTAGGACCTGAAATTGAGAACTTCATCTCCGGATTTATCTTGGGAGCGAGTAAATTTATATTTTTAGGGCTTTCGAATGTTGAAAGGAACTTGTATACTTCCTCAGTGGTTAGACCGTGAATCAAAAAATGATTCCATCGCGAGACCAAGGCCTGGTGGAGATCAAAATATTTGTTTTTCTTTACGTTAGGATTGGATCCTAAAATTTTAGCATATTCTTCTGGAAGGTTTTCGTTTTCATTTTCTAGAATTCCTTCATTGGACTAAGGTCAAACATGTTCAGGATCGCCCGCCTCCCTTGCATGTGTAAGTGACTCGCCAAAATCGGGCTCGTACAGAGACCAGCCCACGGAATTGTGGCTATAAACTGATCCCGTGTTGTACAGATCACGGCGGCCAGTAATAGATAAGGCTGTTGGAGATCGGCCTCGTCGAGATATTGGTGTTAAACCTGAAGTTTCTTTTGATTTAAGAGTGATAATTGGACTTCGGCTTCGACGAGTTGAAGGAGTAAGGCCTCCAAGCCTACTACCAGGTGATGCCGAGTCGTGCAGACGTCGGCCATCACTGTAGGTGGAGGGGGAACGACTACGGCGTTTCTTGTAAGAGGAGGGCTTATTTAACTTTTTTTTCAAGATTTTCTAGCCTTCTTAAAAGGTCCTTAGAAGAAACACTGGATTCTCTAGAATGAGAACGTTTTCTCTTGTGGGAGGATTTTCCCATAAACACAGAACACAGCGCTCACGGCGCAATTTGCTTAGGGATGACGTCAGCCGCGCTAGACGTAAAGACGGTACCGGCTGTATCGAACGCACGGGAACGATTGAGGTGACTCTGGGCACGGGGTACAGGATGATGGAATGTAATTTTGTTTTTCTGAATATTAGACTCTACTGTCCTTTTAAATACCAAGTACCAATATTTTACCATTTTCTATGTGCCACGCTTGATTTTTGATAATTTGGTATAAGCAGTTTTAACATTGATTTTTTTTAAGACCGCCTTTTTGTTCCGTCATTTTTAATTCGTACTAGTTTTTCTTTATAGTACATTTGATTTTTCTTTAAAGTTTAAAGTCATTTGAACAAGATCATTTTTTAGGTTGATTTTTATACATCTTATTTAGCAGCCATTTTGTTTCGCCATCTTGCATTTGTACCACAATTTTAGCATGTGGTCTCTATATTATAGTTAATGCTTGCACAAAATTTGAAATTGATCTGAAAAGTATCTTTTCAGACATTTTATTAGACCTCCATTTGGATTTGTTCTGGGATTCGTATCAAATTCTTACCAGTTCATTCCTATCTATAACAGTTGATTTTTGTGCAAAATTTTAGGTAAACTGATTAATTAGTTTTTTAGAAATAATTTTTTTAACAGTTAAGTAGACCGCAATTTTATTCCGCCATAATAAAGTATTAACAAAATATAACCAGGTCATTTCCACATTACCCTTAATTTTTTACTAAAATTTGAAGTTAATCGGGTAAGTAGTTTTTAGCTACGCCGCGAACTGACTGACAGACAGACTGATGGAATTAAGAAAACATGTTTTTGGTTTCCAGGGACGCTAAAACGTGAAGATATGTAAAACCTGGTAGGCTAATATTTTTCAGGATACAAAAATTTTATTTGGACGCCATTTTGTTCCGTCATGTTGAATTCATACCATAATTTTAATTTTACCAATTCATACCACAGTTAATTCTTGCACACAATTTTAAATCAATCTATTAAATATTTTTTTCAGGATGAATTTTCAAACATTTTATTAAGGCGCTATTTTGTTTCGCCATCTTGGATTCGTTACAAAATTTTTCTAGTTGATTCCTATGTAATATTGATTTTTGTACAAAATTTGTTAATTTTGTTAAAGTTAATTGGATAAATAATTTTTTAGTAATATTTTTTTTAACATTTCACGAGGCCGACATTTTATTTTGCTATAATGGATTTCTACCAAAATATTCATTAATCTTAATCAAAATTTGAAGTCAATTGCATAAGCAGTTTTTTAGCTATGCCGCTAACAGGCAGACCGACAAAACATGTTTTTCGGCAAAAAATTTTTGTGACACGGTCTAATCCCAAGAACCATGATTTCTTAATTGGTACAGCCGTGAAAGCTTTCGTTCTATGTGGGATTATTTGTTGCTTACAAATTTTTTTAAGAATACATTTTGGTGTTTTCCCACCGTAAAATATATATACCATGAAATGCGATGTAACTGATCATAAATTTGGTTTTGTTTAACATAACTTTTTATAAGTTTTGTTGCGATCTATTTCCAAAATAAATAGCAAAGTATATAGGTAACCCAATATATAATCACCACTACCAATGTGATACAGCGCTTTTTTTGCGACATTGTCAATAAACTACTTGATCAACATCATACAGTTTGGAGAGACTTTAGTCAGTATTATAACATTACTGTAGCGATATGCGCAATAAATTGCACTTTAAACAATCTAAACCCCGTTAAAATTTATAAATTCCTTTCAAAGTTAAATAAGAATTTATATTGTGGTGTGAGATTATTGATCACAGGTTTGAGACTAATCGCCTAAGTTTTGATGAAATTCTATTAGGAAATTTCATTTAGATGAAAGATTTCAGATAATATTAATAAGGAATGTTAAAATATTATATGTAAAAATATTACCAGGTATTTTAGAAACGAAACAAAAAATGTTAAAACCTATGTAATTATTCGGTAAACAAGAAAATCTCGATAAAGTAACAGTTAACTTATCAACTTCTATCATTTAAAAAAATATATATATTAGATATTTTCTTCATAATTTGTTCGATCTGCAGATTTCCACCCCAATGATTTCGTTTCTATATTTAGCACTATTATTGGATAACGATGTACCAAAGTTTTCATATTCTATTAAAAACTTTTACTTTTAGTCAAAATGGCTCGGGATTATCGTTATTTATACGAAGATCTACTTTGCACTCTAATTTATACTTCCATATTTCGTGGTTTTACCACAAAACTTGCTGATACGTTTACTTAATAGAATTAAGGTTTTTTTATATCTTTCTTAAGCTTTCCTTAATCGACAAAGCAGGAAGCCTTTGTCCGGAACTTTCCGCAAAGCATTTACTATAGATTGTTTATTATCGTCTCATATCCGTATCCCAAACTATTTTTTTAACGATCTTGATATTTTCTGTATTATACAGCCGAAAAATATAATTTAATGAATCTCAAAAGAAATTAAATTGCTTCATATTTTCGATCTATGATTTAGGATTTTATTAAAACTTTAACACATATGATATCACTCTCTTGACACCCATCAAGGCTGTCTTGATTTTTTAGGTAAAATTTTGTACTCCCTAGAAAGATTTTGCTTAAAATATATAGTGATGACTTATTAGACACAAATATATTTTTAAATAGCATTTATTTTCTAAGAACTTTTAAGCCCATATTTCAAAAAGCCGATAGACACTTTTTTTAGGCAGCTTTTCGTTCGCAAAACACGTTATTATAAATTATAATTTTTATTGTAAGCCAAGTGTGATGCAAATAAAAATGTTAAAATTTCCAAAAAGGAATGAGAAGGGATACAATTTAAATATTAAAATGTTTTAACATTTTACTATATGAATTGTATTAATTTTTAAGTTTAAGTGTTTACAAAAATTAAATGTCGCCACATATTAAACCTAAAATAATATTTTTCTTATAAATCAGGTTGCTAAAAACAACGATTTGTTGGCACTTTTATAATAACATTTAAAAAAAATTAAATGAAATATTTACAATATTTATCAGTCTTTAATGGACGAAATTTGTTATTTATTAGATCTATTGATAAAAATGGTTTAGTACATACCTACTTTAGCAGATGTGATACATAGCTGTGGTTAAAAGTTTTATCAGAGAGGCTCAAATAGTGATCAATAAAGTATTCCGATACTAATGAACACTGAATAAAGCAGTCAACTGAAAAAAATATTACTCTGAAATATAGTTTGCACTCCAGCATATTCCAAATGTTTACGCCATATAGAATAAGAAATGGAGTCCTCCAACTCCAAAATACTTAGTACTTCATGGAAATAGAGTTTTTCCTATGCTATAATAACATATAGACAACCGATATGAGTATGCGCGGAATTTTACTTTATGCAATTTTCAAGATACACACACACCATTAATATAATGAACGAGGGGCCCTTCATACCTCATTAATCGCTAATAATATTTTGACATATTCTTCGAAAGCTGTTTATAATCTTGCTTATAAATACGGTGACGATTTTTCTTTGCTGTAGTCAGCTTAACTTCTCGACCATAAAATAATGTTAAATATGAGGCTTTTCAAAACTAGTCAGTGGTCGGAGACAATCCCAGTTGACCATTTTTACAGGGGATTTTTTGGAAAGATTATTTTATAATAGAAACGTGCAAACCAAATGTTATGCTGTGTAGCATATTGAACTCGTAATACTACTAGGTTAAGTATATATATATATATATATATATATATATATATATATATATATATATATATATATACGTTTTTATCGTATGTTTTTAAATTTTATACGTTATAAATAAATTATTAAATATTTTATAAACTTTAAATGAATCAGAATTTTACATGCCATATTATGATAATTGTCTTCCAAACATGAATGCATTCAAGAAACATTTTAAAAGAATAAATTACCAAACGAACTTATTAGATAACGATCAATATACGCAGGCTTTTCACGTTAAAGCCTCAGACGTCTTTGGATGACATTATTATTATCATTTTATATTGTTCTTATTTATGCTTTTATAAAGTTTTGTGCCGTTTAACATTTTAAGTAGCCACTTTGGGTCTGGTAAGTAGTGCCATTAGTTAAATAAATATTTATATTTATATCCACGACCATAATGAATGTGGACTCTTTGACTATTTAATCCTCGAAATTTTGATTTGATTCGTATGAATCTGAATGATTATGCATGGGTAAACATCCAACGCATTAAATTAATAAACACGTAATGTCTGAAGGTACAGAGTGACGACACGCAAAAAATCTCATCATTTTATATGTTGTTGAGAAGCACTCTTTTTGCCGGTTTATACAACTTGTTGATTTGCAATCAAAATTTCTTGTCAGCTTAGTTTTTGTAGAGTACAACTCATACATCAGACTTCAGTACAAGCAAACTAACTTTTTCATTTTTATAATCATGGGAACATTTGCAAACATTTATTTGTAATAATCGCAGACACGTGCCTGACGTGTTGGAATAAACTTTGTTGAAAAAGAAAAGTTTTTATATACTGTTCGTCTGTTGTGTCGGTCAACATTTAAAAGAAAATCAGTGAATTTCCTTTACCCGGAACTCCTTTCGTTATGATTTTTTCAATTTGGTAGGATTAATGAACTGTAACCCAACTTAGATCAGTACACAGTCACAGTATCTATGAGGTACATATACTGTCCTTTCAAACATTTTTATTGGGCGCCATTTTGTTCCATCATATTGGATTTCTTCAAATATTTTACTAGTTTCTTTTTACCAGTGGTGGCTCGTGGTGAATTATATTGGGAGGTCAATAATAAATTTAAATATAGGCATACTTAAAATAAAAGTTAATATCTTTAAATTAAGCTTTAAATTCTCTTGAAGTTCTACTCTTCGTTCTTTAGAATTGGCAAAATGCTGAATGACACATGCGCTAAAATTGCATGCACATTCCTTTTATAAACGACTTCTCGATTCTTAACCTTACTAAAGCGGATAGTCTATCTTGGTCCAAATCCTCAGCAAAATGTATAAGCCCTCGAAAAATCCCTGGATTTTCAGATAAAGCCATATCATCATGGCCAGATCATTTCCAACTCACACATGGATCACAAAAATAAAAAAATATATATATTACAAAAAACAGTATATAAATTAATTTTCATCGATTAAAAACGTCCGAAACCATATCGAGTTAGAATATCGACCGCGTGACCTCTGAACAATCGAACTTCCGCATGCCGACGCGATGCCGCGACCAATCGATGGAATTATGAGAAAAGACCGGCTGATGACCCAAATCACGATTTCATATTTCATTTGCTATCACGCTCGGCTGCCTCTCGGTAGCTGTGAAATATTCGAGTACTTTCGTCAAGCTTTAAGCTTTAATCAAGTTGCCGAACTGCCCAGCCTAGCTTAGTATAGCCTATTTTATTATGCCTAAGGAACGCAACGAGACCATTATTTAACGTATTTAACTTTTCCCAAAGTTCGCGTGTTATTACCACTATTACGAGGGACGGTTAAACTAATAATTTATTTTCTGAAATATTTTTGGGGAGTCATTGACCAAATGACCCTATGGGAGAGCCGCCACTGCTTTCTACCTATGCCACACTTGACTTTTGGGTATTATTTAAAGAAAATTCAATAAGTAGTTTTTACATTGACACATACCGCCATTTTGTTACGTCATGTTGAATTCGAACCAGTTTAGCCAATTATCACATTTAATAATTTTGCAAAATTTAAAATTAATTGAATAAGATTTTTTAATTTTACGTTGGTTTTTTAAAAATTTGTATTTGGCCGCCAATTTCTTTTGCCATCTTAAATTCGTACAATAACTTTACCAATTTATCTCTATATCACAATTAATTCTCGCATAAAACTTGAAATTAATTTAATAAATAATATTTTCAGGCTGATTTTTTAAATACTTTATTAGACCGCTATCTTGGATTCATATCAAAATGTTACCAGTTCATTGCTATATAACACTTGATATTTGTGCAAAATTTGAGGTAAATTGGATAATTAGTTTTTAGCAATGATTTTTTAACTTCTAAAATAAACAAATCCTTTTTTGAACTGTTGACGTTTCGCAACTTTATTGCTGCATTCTCAGAACACATACATTTTATATCCTACATGAAAACCATACTATCAGTCTTTACCTAGTCCGTTGGTCTGCAGATATTTCCTAACCGCAAAAAATACATCACTCTAAGACAAAAACAGGAAGATCGTTAACAAAAATCATTTAGAAACCTAATATCTAGGAAATATCTGCGAACCAACGGAGTAGGTGAAGACTTGATAATATGGGTTTCATGTAGGATATAGAATCTCTATGTCTCTTGAGGATGCAACAATGAATATTTTTTTTTACTGGATCTTAACCCCAAATAATATACCTCTCTAACATAAAAACAAGAGGATCGTTAATGAAAACCATTTAGAAACTTAATATCTGGGAAATATGTGCAGACCAACGTAGTAGGTAAAGACTGATAATATGGGTGTCAAGCAGTGTATAGAATCTATATATGTGTCTTGAGGATGCAACAATAAAGTTGCGAAACGTCGACAATTTAATTATTTTTTTACTGGTCCTAACCCCAAATCATACACCACTCGAACATAACCACAAGAGGATCGTTAACAAAAATAATTTAGAAAGTTAATATCTGAGAACCAACGGAGTAGAAAAATAGGATATAGAATCTCTACGTGTCGTAAGGATGCGACAATAAAGGTGCGAAACGTCGACCATTAAAAAATAGACTTTTGTTTTTCTTAACTGGATCCTAAACTCAAATAATATACCACTCTAATATAACAACAAGAGGATTGTTAACGAAAACCATTTAGAAACTTAATATCTGAAAATATAGGTCCTGTGTGTCCTGAAGATGCAACAATAAAGTTGTGAAACGTCGATAATTTAAAAAGAAGCTTCTTTTTTTACTTGAATTTAATCCCAAATAATACACCACTCTAACAAACGCTTTTCAACATTTTTCCGCCATATTGGAATTTTATCAAAATATTACCAAGTCATCCCCATATGAGCCTTAATTTTTGGTCAACATTTGAATCAATCGGGTTAAAACATGTTTTTGGTTTAGGGACGCTAAAACGGGAAGATATGTAAAACCTGTCAGGATGACTTTTTTACGATTACAAAAATTTTATTTGGCCGCCATTTTATTCCGCCATCTTGAAATAGTAACACAGTTTTACTAGTTGATCTATATACCACAATTACTTATTGCACACAATTTGAAATCAACCAATTAAGTAGTTTTTTCAGGCTGAATTTTTAAATAATTTATTATACCGCCGCGCCATTTTGTTCCGCTATCTTGGATTCGTACCAAAATTGTATCAGTTGATTTCAACATAATTCTTGATGATTATGCAAAATTTGAAATAAATTGGATAAGCAGTTTATAATAATTTTTTTAACATTCCACCAGGCCGCCATTTTGTTTTGCATTACTGGATATTTACCAAAATATTACCAGATCATCCCCATATGACCCTTAATTTTTAAAGTCAATCGGATTAGTTTTTAAGCTATGCCACGAACTGACAGACACGCCGACAGATGGGCAGACGGAATTAATAAAACATATTTGTGGCATCAAGGACGCTAAAGCTTAAAGACATGTGAAACCTGAGAGGTTGATTTTTTTCTCGATAACAAACATTTTATTTGATTGATTTTGATCGGCCATCTTGAATTAGTACTATATTTGCTAGTTGACTTCTGTACCACAATTAGCTATAGCACACAATCTGAAATCAGTTTTTCAGGCTGAATTTTTAAATATTTTATTAGGTCGCCATTTTGTTCCGAATCTTGAATTCGTACCAAAATTTTACCAGATGATTCCAACATAATACTTTAACTTTGAGCAAATTTAAGATAAATTGGATAGGTAGTTTTTTAATAATAATTTTTTTAACATTTCACTAGGCTGCCATTTTGTTTCGTTATATAGGATTTTTTCCAAAATATTATGACCTTTAATTTTTGATAAAAATTTGAAGTCAATCGGATAAGTAGTTTTTAAGCTATGCCGCGAACTGACAGACAGACAGACAGACCTAAAGACAATCCGACAGATTTGAAAAAACATATTTTTTGGCATCTAGGGACCCTTAAACGTAAAGATATGTAAAACCTAAGAGGGTCATTTTTTCACGATTTCAAACATTTGATTTGGCCGCAATTTTGTTTGGCCATCTTGAACTAGTACCATAATTTTACTAATTGATCGCTATACCACAATTAGTTATGGCACACAATTTGAAATCGAACCATTAAGCAATATTTTCGGGCTGCATTTTAAAATATTTTATTCAGCCGCCATTTTATTACACCATCTTGGATTTGTACCAAAATGTTACCAGTAGATTTCAACATAATACCTGATGTTTTTGCAAAATTTGAGATAAGTTGGATAACCAGTTTTTTTAATAATAATATTTTTAACATTTCACTAGGCCGCCATTTTTTTTCGCTATATTGGATTTTTACCAACATATTACCAGATCATCCCCATATGAACCTTAATTTTTGACCAAAATTTTGATTCGGGTAAAAACATGTTTTTTGTCATCTAGAGACCCTGAAACGTGAAGATCTGAAAAATCTCGGAGGGTGATTTTTTCACGATTACAATACTTCCATTTTACGAGGGAGGTAAAAATATAAATAAAATTAAATTTTTGATATTGACAGTCACCCAGTCATCATTACCTCGAAATATTTAAATAACGGTAAAGTGTGTGATATGCTATAGTGATTTGTTTAAAAAATCGTTACAATTAAGGCAATACCCTACAATTTATGTATCTAAAGTTTTTCTATTTTAAAAATAAAAGCTGTACTGAAGGGCGCAAAATATAAGGAGACATTTAAGGCTATCACGGACGGACTTGCCAAAGGCTTGCGCATATGGCAAGGATTCATTTTTCTGGAACATTTGTATATCATATACGGATGACATTTTTAACTTTTTTCAATACGATTGATATGGGTCCACTCCGGCACTACCTTGAATGCTCTCCGAAAATTTGATCCGAATTGAATAAACGATCTCGGAGTAATCGGTGTATATACAGAAAAAAATACTTATGGTCCGAGTGACAATCTCCTTTTTTTTAAGCCGGTTAATAACACAGAGTGTAAATGCAAATAGAAAAGACATTTCATAGAGAATTAACTTACGAAATTCATTACAAGTTCAAAATTTTATTCCATTTGAAAAATATTATTCCTGTAAGGACCGCATGCAAAAAATGTACCAAACTATTTTTAAGCAATGTGCTTTTTGCTGTTGCATTATGCTTTTAAATATTAGTTACTATTTACCCAAAGCTTTCTTTTTATTAAAACACGAATTTAATGGACGCGTTATTACTATTGTTTTATTTATTACGCGGCTATATTAATGCAGTAGGTTTTATTGCGTGCTGTTTTAACAATATTCTTGTAGTGGCGGATTCATAATTTAATAAGAAAATTATTGTAGGTATTTCGTCCCACAAGTTAATGATAACAATAAGAATAATATATAATACATTTAAATTTTAAATTACAGTTTTGAGTTCTGGGTCCACTAAAAAGGTACACAAGGAACGAAATTGAAAAACTTCTAGCTTTCTGGACTTTCCGGACATTCTGGCAGAGATTTACCGTTTCGGTCGAATTTCTTATATAAAAAATAAGATTTTACTGGTTTTAGTGTTAAACTCTTATCCAATATGTATATTACAACATTAATATTGTAAGGGGCGCTCATTTGTACAAAACTTTTTCCTTTAAGAACTTTTTTATGATAAAGAAAAGTTTGAAATTTTCTCGAAAAGCGTACTTTATCTCTACATAGTTTTCTATAATACATATATTTTTAATGAAGACCTTTTGAATTCCCCTGGTAAACTGCAAATTCTTCGCTTGCGGTCATTCAGAGAAAACTCATATCTTGACACCCGATGTATAATTGAAGCTAATTTATATGTCTGAGCTCAGGACTATACATTTTGTGTTTAAAACAAAAAAACTAATCTTCATAAATATGAATCTAAACAATAATATGTTTAGGCTGGCCTAGAGCTTAATCTTTTAATGATGATTGAGAGCAAGAGCAAAAATATTATGAAATAATACTTATACATTAAAATCTAGCACCTGGAAGCGTCTTAGGGTAGATTTATCTCCTTTTAATCGTATTGTAATCGTGAAAAAATCACCCTCCGAAGTTTTAGTGGATCTTTACGTATTCGTATTCGTATTTAGGTCAATCTGCCGGTCTGTCTGTAGATCAAAAGCTAGTTATCCCGTAGACTTCACATTTTGGTCAAAAATCAATGATTATAACGGGATGAAATAGCGTCGTCACAAAATGTAAAAAAATCAATATTAAGAAAGTAGGTACTTATCCAGTGGCCCTCAAAATTTGTGCTAAAATCGAGGATGTAAAAAGTTAATTTGCTCCAATTTTATTCATCCGACCCATTAAATTAAAAAATTGATATAATGCAACACCTTTCTAAAACAAGCGTATGGTCGATTTTGGGACATTGCCGTGCGGAGCTTTATTTCAACATTAACTTAAAATATTAATAATAGCGATACAGTTCCGGGAGTCTAGACTTTTTTTGGAAATATCTTCTTCTTTAAGAATCCCCTTTAAAAGCTCTTAATTTGTTAATAACTTTTAAAATTGTATATGCGTGAGAAATATGAAACTTTTGCATATTCTTCTAGACGTCATCATTCCGAATCCAATAAATCCTCATTCATATTTTTACTAGCAGTAGCAAGAATTAACACCATTTTAAGTTTATAAACTAGATAAGTACCTGCTGCTAATTTTACAGAAAGATAGTATTGGTATAGACACTACAGTTATACAAGGCGTAGTAAAGACGTGTATAAAAAAATAAATTTTACTCGCGACTTTTTGTTTTCTGGTTAGTTGAAAAGATATTTGCATTTATTTAATTTACTTTCATCAGAGAGCCAGGCCAGCCAGTAAAAGACATAAAAAAGTATATATAAATAATTGTCGGTAATGCGTCTAATTTTTGACATTTTATAACTATTACGTTTTGCTGCTCATAATGCATAAATATTTTTTTAAAATTTAAAATTCACTCAACTTGGCCGTGAATGACTTCTGGCAATAAGTCATAAGCGAACAGTATTTTAATAACAAATTTATATAAGTAAAATTCTAAAAATATAATATAAAAATCATTAATACCTGCCTTATAAATTCTAGCCTTGAAAATGCGCCCTATAATTTGCATAACCCGTTTCATTGAATTGTGCTACCGTCCTATACGTTACATTTTTGTACTTTCTAACAGGTATGCTAGGTCGGCTTAAAATAATAAGGTAAGATGTATCGTTATAAATTTTGACTTGACTTATGACCAGACTTAGACTTTTCGAGGCTGTCAGGGGAATAAAATTCTAGCTGGCCATTCCGGAATAGTGAAGTGTGATCCATATTAGTTCCGCACATAGGCATTTAGAAATTTATATAGGTATATATATATATATATATATATATATATATATATATATATAGGTATATATATAGAATGACGTTTCGCTCATTATATTGTATATATATATATATATATATATATATATATATATATATATATATATATATATATATATATATATATATATATATATATATATATATATATATATATACCAAAAGCTTCTCAAGATATTTATTTTCTTGGAAACATGTCAGTTTTACGAATGTTTTGTGATTGCATGCAATATAATGAGCGAAATGTCGATTAAATTATAGTTTTACTTCTCAATGAGAATTTTTAAATATATATATATATATATATATATATATATATATATATATATATATATATATATATATATATATATATATATATATATATATATATATATATATTACCTAAATTCTGCCTATGCGATACTTGATTCTTGGGCATACTTAAAAATACATTGAATAAGTAGTTTTTTTCACCGCCATTTTATTTCACTATATTAAATTCGTACCAAAATGTAAGCGCTTTACCCTTATATCAAATCAAAAAGGTCAAGTGAATAAGTTTTACATTGAGTTTCATTGTATTCAGCTCCCATTTGGATCTGCCATCTTGAATTCTTACCATAATTTTATCAGTTTTAATTTGTATTACACTTAATTATTGCACAACATTTGAATTCAATCTAATAAGTAGTTTTTTTAGGCTGAATTTTTAAATACTTTACTAGACCGCTATTTTGTTTGGCCGTGTTGTATTCGTACCAAAATGTTACCAGATTCATACAAAAATTTAACCAATTCATTCCTACGTAATACTTGATTTTTGTACAAAATTTGAAGTAAACTGGATAAGTAAGTATTTTATAGTAAAAATTCTCTAAAGATTTCATTAGCCCGCCATTTTGTTCCACAATATTGAATTTGAGCCAAAATGTTACCAGGTCAAGAAAGCGTGGTTCTAGGAATTACACCGTGCCAGACTGTCAAAAACAATGAATATGTTTTGATCTTGTCCAGTAAGAAACCCAAGAATACGATTTCTTAATTGACTCCTGAGGTAAGTGGTTTTAGTGCTACGCCGCACATTGGATCGAAACATAGGAAAATAGGGACATTGACTTATTTCGAAATTAATGTTTGTATTTTGTTGGTTTTTATGTATGATTTTAATAAATTCATCAAACATTAAAATTAATATGGCCTATTGTACCAGGTAGTTTACAAAATATACAGTATGTCTTACGAAAAAAGGTAATTTATAAACAAAACGAACAAAAAAAAATTATAACAAAAGAGAAACCGCTTTCTCTGTTAAATCGCTATGAATCTTATCAAAGCTACGCATATGTGATACATATGGATCGGAAGACAATAAAAGATTATGCAAAATATCTTCATTTCCAAAAGTTCTATTACACCTTCTTGAATGGCATTCCCTGTATTTCCGAAAATATTTATTTCTAGATTCAGCGGCCTCTTCAGACAGATGCCCTATGGGAAACAAAAAGTTTTCGATGATTTGTGCACCGTGTATCAAAATTTTGTGTAGAGAAGATGGCATGTAATACCATCCGTACAAGTAAACATATAACTCTGCAGTCTCTTTTGCAAATTTATCAAACTTCTCCACATTTATTTTTTTCCCTGAAGCCAAAACTTGGAGTAGTGTATATAGACTTTCCAGCAACCGTTCATCGATTCCTGTAATTTGTGATGATTTTTCAAAGTTTCGGAAAAATCGTCTCGCAGTGTTTCCATCGTTACTTGTGCCAAATCCCTGTTTAACGACGTCAACTATCAAACCCATCTCCTCCCTAAATCTAAAATAAAATTGCAAATTAGGCGAAAAACGGCTCGACAAATTGCCGAATTCCAAAACATTAAACCTGACAATAAATTAGTTTTGCTCTCTCCAGAATACCTTTTTTGTATTTCCAGTTTCCTATTCTCTTTTAATGCCTTTTCTTCGGTGCTTCTCGCTGACCACTTTTTAAAGTCCCTGTTATATGCAATGTGGAGCATGCATTCAAATGTCCGTATCCAGGAATGTAGACTGGAGATCCCCAAATCGTATTGCTTTTTATCAGGTTTTCTTTTTCGAATTACCTAATAAATCGAATATTGAAAGCTCTGTAATCTCGTTCAAAAAGCAGTTTTTCTTCTTTAAACTCAAGATAAAAAACACCTTATCTTTGAAACCAATTAACGATTTTTGCCAAACTAGCCAGTTAGATTAACTCTTTAAACGAGCTCTCAATGAAAAAAAACTACTCTCAATAAACTCTGTTCATTGAAGAGCTACACGTGCATAAACAGATACAGACAAAACTTACCTCCAAATTGTTCATGTTAGTAGGCTTAGCACCACAAATATAACATACTGAACTGGAACTAGCTCCTGCTAAAATTGTGCAAATTTTTCCATCTATCATTGTGAGGTACAACTCGTGTCTCACATTTACTCCATTTGGAAAAGTCGTTTTTTCAAGCAGATTTTTTTCATCTTTGAGCGACTCCCAGCACTCCAAAATAACGTTTTTTGTTTCCTTGATAAATTGAAAGTTTAAAGGTCTACAGTAATGTGCAGAAGAGGGCACTGGATTTTCCCAAATTATTTTTGTTGGATCGTCAGATTGTACTAATTTTAATGGCACGTAAGCCGTCATAAAAATGCTGGAATCGAAATTGTCATGGTCCGAGATGGTATCAAATTTCTGCTTGTACATGCTTTGACCAGAAGCACCATCAAATCCGCATTTTCCAAACAATGTCAATTCTTTATCGGGCTCTGATGATTTTATTTGCAGAATTCTTGACACCGTATGGTCAAGTAAAGATTGCAGTGATATCTTTGCACAACGATCAGTAATCATGATTGAACTTTTGGGTGGATAACATTCTAATTTTGCCTGTTGCACTTTATAGTATGAAGGATAAAGATTACACCCTTCATTTTTTGCTGCCTTTCTTATGTTAAGGTATTGCTGTTTGGAAAAGTCAGATGAAATAAATAGAGCTAATGCCTTTTCTTTTGAAATTTCATGGTAGTGATATTGCTCCATGTTTTGACAATAATGCAGAATATTTTCTACTTTATTGGGGTTACTTTCTAAAAATTTTTGTATTTTTCCAATGTATTGATTACCTACAAAAAAAAATTATATGCTTTTAATTATAAGCCAACCTTAAAAAGTTTAAACAAAAATTGACAAAAACGACGAACAAAACTTTTAAAATTGAAAAACAAGCATTATTAAATATCAAAGTCTAGCCTACCTTCTTTTATTTTTGTTGATAAGGAAAAAGAAAGAACAGCAACACTTTCTTTTCGCATTCCTTCCGTCCTTCTTCTTTTTTGTTTATTTGAGAGCTCTTCAAATGTTTTTATCGGCTTAGGTAGGGATGGTTTTACTTTATTTACCGATTTTGGCCACACAAATTCCTTCTTTAACCAATTTTCATTTGATTTTAAAAACCTTGCTTCTGTCCGTTTGGATTGTTTCCATTTTTTCGCGAGATGAAAGCACAAAATTCTTAGCGATTCCCGCAAGCCTTGGGTTTCATTTTCCGAGAAATCCTTTTTTATATCTATGACACTTTCAAACAAAGCATTATGATCGGTAAATTTAATTTGTCGAGATTTTAATAAGGAATAAAAATCTACATTAAATTTTAAACGCGTTTCCGCCATGTTTGTATCACATTTGACAGCAACAAATAAGTGAAAACCAGCTTGTTTTTTATTCCATGGCAAACTTGATATCTGAGAGACGAAACTGTTAAGCTAAGCACTCAGTACTTTACACGTATATAAATACATAATGTCATTTCTGTATTGATTAAAAGGCAATAACTAAATTTCGATTACATTTTTGGTATCTTTTGTTTATGTTAACCATATAAAAATTAATGGTATTAACGTAAACATTTCTGAACCTCATGACCTATCATATGGCTTATGCAATATAATTTAGCCCGGTTCATTCTTGACAAAATATATTTACCTTTATTGGCTAATTACGAGTTATTTGATTGTGCGCTGTACGTGGACCGCAAAAATTTTAGAATTCTTGCATACTTATGCATTTTTTCTTTGCAGTGGCACTTCGGGGCAGCCAATTTCTTTATAATGTGGGTTAGTAAAGCTTGCTTTTACATCGCATGTAATATCTCCACTTACATCCGCTTACATTTTTTTGTAAGTCAAAAAAATCTTATATTTTAAGATGTTATGACACAAGTAAAAACAAATCAATACTTGACGTCTGTTGTGACTTTTTTTTTAAATTTAACTATCCAGTAGTATAGCCCAAAAACGCCTATATAAGTCGTTATATACAACAAGTGAATAGTTTTTACATCCGTCCTAAAATAGCCATCAAATATAAGACGCCATATATATAATTTGAATGATTTTTCAGTTTGCTTTAAATGATGCTCGCGTGCTCAATAGGTAAATAACAAAGGTATACTGCATATTATGTTTCATGAAACACCAATGTGTCTTTAATACAAATATGGAAAAAAAAGTTTAAATTTGGCACTTTTCAAAAACAGCCAGTGTCCCTATTTTCTTATGCTTCGATCCATTGTGCGCCGCGGAACAGCCTGTTTTCTGGCATCTTAGGGCCCTAATACGTAAAGATCTGTAAAAACCTGGGAGGGTGATTTTTCACGATACTCCCTTCTTACGAGGTACGTAAAAATCGGACTGTTACCAACTCAAATGAATTTTGAAGCTTAATTATGGTAGTTCCCTTTATAATTTTGATACAAAAATATATATTATAATACAAACAATACAGCACCGACTAATTTAAAAAAAATAGAAGTTTGCATGCAATACCCATAATTTAAAAAGGATGTTTAACCTAAAATTCTAAATGCCATTATACCGGAAATTAACTAAGATAAGTTATAGATGTTTGAAAATAACCAAAAAATTAGTCGTTCTCTTAGAAGTGTGAGGCACTGTAATTCGTGTCATAATACCATTTGACACGATCGTATACAAAAAGTTTAAAATAGTGGCTTCATTATATTGTGGTTCGATTGACTGAAAATCGGTATCTGGAAATATTTCAGAGTGCAAATTCTGTTAAGTCAGCATTTAAAGGTGCAGAAAAACATGTTTTCTCAATTCTATCGGTCTATCTGTTTGTTGTGTTCGGTTTGTCGGTCTCCTAAATAGCATAGCTAAAAAACTACTTACCGGATTGATTTTAAATTTTAGACAAAAATTAAGTGTCATATGGGGATGACCTGGTACTATTTTGGTAAAAATCCAATATGGCGAAACAAAATAGCGGCCTAATGAAATGTTAAAAAAAATTATTACCAAAGAACTACTTATCCAATTTTCATCAAATTTTTTACAAAAAATCAAGTACTGTCTAGGAATTAACTGGCATAATTTTGTTGGTATAAGTGTGGTAAATATTTAATAACTCTGCCTGAACAACTACTTAATAGATTGATTTCAAATTTTATGAAATAATTAATAGTAGCTAAGAGACGGCGGAACAAAATCGCGGCCAAATAAAATGTTTGTTATACTGAAAAAAAATCACCTTCCCACATATCTTCATGTTTTAGCATTTCTAAATTCCAAATATTATGTTTTATCAATTCCGTCGTTCTGTGTGTCTGTCTGTCAGTTCGTGGCATAGCTTAAGGACTACTTACCAGATCGACTTCAAAATGTGGTCTAAAATTAATGTTCATATGGGGATAACAATATGTTGGTAACAATCCAGATGAAACATTAAAAAATTATTACTCAGTCAACATCATTATCCAATTTACCTCAAATTTTGCACAAAAATCAAGTGTTATATAGGAATGAACTGGTAACATTTTGGTATGAATCCAAGGTAGCAAAACAAAGTAGCGGCCGAATAAAATATTAAAAAAATCAGCCTGAAAACCTACTTACTAGATTAATTTCAAATTTTGTGTAAGCATTGAGTGTGGTAGGTATAGAGATAAACTGGCAAATTTGTGGTACGAATTGAAGATGGTGAAAGAAAATGGTGACCAAATAAAAATGTTTAAAAAAATCAACTTTAAGTTTTGCAGGAAAAATTAAATTTGATATAGATATAAACTGGTACGAATTCAATATAACGGACCAAAATAGCGATGTATCACTGTAGAAACTACATAATATTCAATTTGTTTTATATTATGCCCCATAAATCAACTGTAGCATAGGTAGAAACTTATAAAATTTTGGTAGGAATCCAAAATAGTGGAACAAAATGGCGCTTAATAAAAACATTACTATGTACCGAGCTAAATTGGGCCTAAAAACAGGAAATATTAATAACGAGGGAAGTTCGGGTAAAGGAAATTTACTGATTTTTTAGTAAAACATTTAAACACTTAGAATGGTAGCGCCAATATGGCTAACCATTTTTTTTAAATCAGCAGATTCGAGTGAAAATCTTTAACAGAGCAGATTATAAATTTTTGGTTAATATTTAAAACTTACTAATAACGGCGCGAAGTGCTTACAAGAATTCCAGGACTAAAAAGAATACAATAAAAAATGAAGCACAAAAAGTTATCTATTCTTCGTCTTATAATCTAATATTATATCTGTAAATTTTAATTTAAGCGGACAGTACACAAATTTCTGAAATATCTTTATTATACCTAAAAATGACTAATTATGTTGAATTTGAACTAGCCACTGAGAATAGAATAGACCTTTATCCATCCGCTAGCTAATCTCTCTGTAACAAAACCTAGCCTGATTGATCCTTGTTCGAACATAAACCGACTAAAATTCAGCCAATTAGTCCTTAAGTTAATCTGGTAAATTCGACCATTCTAAGCTGCAACTTACAATTAAAAACTTGGATCCCTACGTTTGCTCCAATAATGGCGGAGCACTAAATGGATTTACGAGGCAAAAGACACAAAACGAAAATTTTAAACTAACTTAAAAAATTGTATATATTTAACAATTACACATGACACAGAAAAAGTAACAAGTTATATTTTAATAAAATGTTTTTGTGTAGAACCAGGAAGTTCACGTGGCAAAAGACAGGGTTTAAAATAACTATACTTTCTGCAACTCCGAAGATTGAGTAAACTTGTTTTGCTACTTTCTGTCTATAGATGACAACAGTATTGTTAACGATTCTTCAGTTTTAAATCTTTCAAAATAACAAATATTTCAGACATTTTTTTAAGCGACCTTAGGTGTGTCAGTTCACTTAGACGCTTCATAATGCGTTTTCAGGATTTCTTTTACAAATCTCGTGCCTATTTCTTACGGTTGGCGATAATACACTGTTTAAAAAAACATAGGAACTTTCATTGTCGATTCATTTTCTTTCTATATTAATTTGTTTAATCCTATAAATAATCACGATTAAGTCCTACAACTATTTTACTATTGTTTATCCTTACCAGCTCTAGTAAATTCTTTAGGGGGATGATAGCTGCCGCTGCAGTTGTTTTTTGTCCAAATTGCGACTATATACATATAAAAAGATTCCAGTATTAAACTAAAAACTGTTTTATTTGTTAACGTAAGAACTTTTCTGTGTTCTTGTAAATTTCGAACACGGAAATTTTGTGATACAGTGGTATTCGTGTACATTAGAAAATATTTACAACCTTTGCATAATACCTTTCATTCTTGAATAAAAAAAATTATATACAGGAAAGTCTGGCATAAAAAAATTTAGAAAACATCGAAATCAAAAAAAATCTGATAGACAAGAAAACCAATATTTTTTTCGTAGGTTAGTATATAACGGAAATATAACAAACTAAATTAAATAAATTCAGTGTGATTACGGGATTTTCAAATATAATTCAAATACGCCAACGAAAATGATACATCCAGTTCTTTTCTGACTATACCAATTCCGCTGATTTAATATTTCTCCATTTTAAGGTTATACGTCACTAACTTTTGTTATCTCACGATCACAAAATGGCTGTTTTGATAACTTTTATAACTATGATTCTGCGCGTACCCGAAACTTTTGTGTAAATGTTTTAAATTAGCATTTCAATTTTCGACTAAATCAAGATCCTAATTTAGATTGCCTAGAGTTTTTCCAAGGCTACATCAAATTTACATCTTATAGAATGATTTAAACACGAAAGAATTTTGGGATAACCGTTAAAACAAAATGGAATTTTGCCAACCGTAGACTCGTGTTTCTGACTCAAGGTCTTCATCAGTACAATCAACTAGTTGAGACACGAGTACAACCAGTGCCAAAAGTTAACAAACAAAACTACACCAGAGTCACCAAAAGCAAAAATACTGACATTTGTGATCACCAAGAGAACATCCGAAATCTCCATCGGACTTGATACTCTATTACCACGTTGGTCACTTTGGTGTGATTTTATTTGTTAAGTTTTAGCACTAGTTGTACTCTCCTGTCAACAAGTTCATTGTACTGTCAAGACCTTGAGTCAGTAACACGTTTCTACGGTTGGCCAAAATCCATTTTGCTTTATCGGTCATCCCAAAGAATTCCTTTTCCTGCCTCCTTAATACCTTTCTTGTTTTATGTGTTTTGTGTATGTATGTGTATATATATATATATATATATATATATATATATATATATATATATATATATATATATATATATATATATATATATATATATATATATATATATATATATATATATATATATATATATTATATATACTTATAAATAACAATATATATATATATATATAAAAATATTATATTTTTAATTTAGGAATATTTCATAATTCGTGTTTCTAAAAAACATTTTCTATATAAATACCACGTGGTAACCACAGTCTACTATTTTGTTTTTCTTTTACATTTCTTTTCACATTTGTTTTTTTCATTTTTTAAAGCTTTTTAATTTTCTCTAGCAGAAGAAATTAAAAAATTAGGAACTGAATCAAATATTTTAATTTTTTATATTTTATCATTTCTTTTTTTTATTTAATAAAGAGAGGCTGGCCATTTGGTTTACACCAGAGCCATAAAACATACACACACACACACATTTTTTATTTATGACTAATTTTAATTTTTTAATATAAATTAAATAATATTGAATTCAATTAAAGTCGAGAGATTTCTATTCAATTAAAACAATCTTGATAGTGTCTATGTGTATAATGATTTTTATTCCGAAATTAAAGTCAATTGGATGAGTAGCTGTTATAGCTATGCTGCGAAAAGAAAGGCAAACAGGGAAGTAACAAATAAAATAAAAGTTGTTCCATTTATGTAAAAGTCCCTACCAAATCTCGTTTTATTAATATTTTCGCCCAATACTCTAGTTTTTCTTATGAGAGGCGGTAATGAAATTAAGGGCCACTGCTTTGGCCAGAGGAAATTCAGGGCTTAGTTTATACAACATGTGATGTTTCTCTTCACGGTTCGAATAATTTTGAAGTTTAATTACGTGGAAATAATGCGGTGTATGTTTAGAATAAATTTTCTTGCTTGTGCAGTTTGTAAGGCTTGAGGGCTATTCTACTCCCCATCTAGAAAAGTAAAATTTTACAAATATTCGCTTCCTGAAATCATAAAGCTAAAATAGCATAGTAGATGATAATAGTAAGAAAATGTTGGTGTCCACCTCTTACCTCCGCTTTTTATTTCAGTTGTGATGATGTTACAAAATAAAGGGTTGCCAGGATGTAACTAGGTGTAATAATCACGAGTCTTTATATGTAATTTTCAAATACCAACTTCATACTACTTAAAAATCACATCAATACAATTGCTCTGGAGCACAATATCTTCATCAGAACGAATCTTGTGCAAATGCACTTCCTAACCTTATTGCAATATTTTATAATGGTGTAAACATTTAATAATGATCATCATTTAAAAGTTTACCTATGGATTTTTACCCACTGATTTACATACTAAGATAATTCTTTTTTTATTATTGTTTTTTCTGCATGTAAAAATTCTAATGAGATGCATAATTTAAATACGTTTTATCTTTTAGGTATCTTCTTATTTTTCATTTGTAATACGGATTTCCATAAGTAACAGCCAATAAAACTCTTTTTACTTTTTTGTTAGAAAAGGAATTTTGAGATAACTTATGTGGTTTAAGTGTGATATAGTAAAAAATAAAATTAAATGTACTGGAGTAAACTACAAAAATATACTAATATATATTTGCAGTGTGATATTATATTGCAGAAAAAAAATTATTATAGACGTCTACAGTCTCCATGAAAACAGTAGTTGGTTTTTTTTTCACAGAAAAAAACAAATAAAGATGCATTATCAACAAACAAAAATGATTGCCAGGTTTAACGGTAACACGCTAACGTATATCAGTGGCAGAGCCACAGTAAACTTAATTAATGGAAATCCTCTATTGGTTGAATATGAAGCTAAATGTCACTTTCATAAAGGGTCCATCAATCAGAAGATGTTTTTTCTTCAGTCCGAATCGCCTTGTAGAAGGCAGAGCTGTGTTTTTAAAATAAGTGGTTCCACGTTTTACTGCTTTGTTTCGGGGGGATGCGGGAGACTTAAGCGCTCTAGGTGGACCGGTCCCGTTAGAAAGGGAGCATAAGCTATGAACGTGTAAGGCTTAGTTATTCCTGCGTTCTGTCGTATTTGTTAGTCTGGTTCTACATAGAATATTGGCGCAAGGCCGCTAAGGGGCGGGAGTAGGAGGAACAACAGGATAGCTTAATAGAAAAGTTCATCTCGTGATACAAGGAGTACTCCTAAGGAGCACCAGTTGAAGCGAAGATGCAGAAGAAAGATTGAAAAGTTAATTTAGTAGATTCAAAGATTTGGAATAATCGGGGTGGACTGGGAACTAAGAACTCGCCATCCGAGTCGTTAACATCTCAATTGATAACATCTCCAAACTGGAATAAGGTGCAAATCATTTGGGAGGGTCGCCTCAGGTCTGACTAAGCCCCAGGGGAAGAGCAATATGGCAAATCGTACTATTAAGGAACAGAACCCAATTAGAACAAAAGAAAGAGAGAACATATGTTTTTGGAGTGCGCTGTCCCACAATTTCCGGCTAAAAAAATCCTTTCAGGAATATTCTGATTTAGGGCCCGGGTTTAGCGCAGTTTACAGCGAGAATATACAGTTGTATATAGTGGTCTTTAGTTTACCTAAAATATAGAAAATCTCATGAATTAGATTATTTTCTTATGTCACTTTACAAAAAATTGATCTGAAGTTCTGCAGATTCCTCTTCATTTATTATTTATTGAAAGTGAAAAAGACAAAGTACCATTTTACTAAAAATTGTAAAATCTTGCTCGTTTCGTTTTTTTGTCCTTCAGGCTTACACTTGCGTGCGGAAATTAAGGTTTGAAAACTGTCAAATCTTAAGAATTTATTTACTAAAGTAAATTTAAATTCTTAATTCTGCTGTTGCACTTAAATTATATGATATCTACAATGTGAGAATATTCTGTCGTCGTCGTTTACTAAAAAAAAGTTAAATAAGCTTAAATAAAATATATGTTAACTTTATAACAGAATATCAGAAAGCCTAAAGTTGTTCACTATACAAAAATATACTCTTTTTTGGAAACAGAAAAAAATTGAATATGAAACAATTCTGACTTCCCGATATTCTTAACGAAAAAATTTTCTTTTCGTCGGTTAATAAGATGTCGCAGTTGGAAAGTCAACGCGTTCAATTTCTGGGTTTATTTGTATTTCCAGTGAAAAAAAATACCACACGTTCACAACAAACGTTTTTAAATGAAATTCAGCAATCAATGTACATGAGCTTTCAACAAAAGTTTCGGGGTTTGTACTTCCAATGAAAAAAAAACTATAGACGCGCACAACAAATATGTTTTAATCAAAATTCAGCAACTAAAGTAAAGGTAAGTAAAACATTTAGAAAACGATTCCATTCCTAAAAAAAATAAAATCTTACCAAATATTATCATTTTTTATATCGCTAATTATTTAAACTTTCTATAAAATCTGTGTTTTTTTTTTAATAGGTTTTACTTACTTACTACAAAATGACACTTAGATCCATCCTATTACATATTTCATTCTTTATTAGTATGCATGATTTTCCAGTTTTTTTTTCTAAAATCGCTATTACTAAAATTATTAACTAAAAGTTATTTCTGAAATCAAATAAATTGGTTTGTAATTTCTGGAGCACAGAATACTCAATTCATGTTTTTATTAGGTAGGAGAGAGCTGGGTGTAAATAAAAGCAACTAACAAAGATAAAAACACACTATTATGTTTTGCTCGCACTTAAAAAACGAGAAAGTCCTTTTGCTACAAAGGATTTCTTTGTTGTGCAGCTTTGCATTTGACCTAGTTTTTATCTTCAACTGGATTTTCATTTAGCAACGTGATAGGAAAATGATGTTTGAATGAGGAAACGTTGAAAAGGACAGAGCTTCAAACTGGGTCGCAGCTCGAAACTAATTTCCTGAAAAAGAACAATAAGTCGCAAACAAAATGTAGTTTAAATGAAAAATAAAAAAAATAAATAAATGAAAGGAATACATATATTAATTTATTACATGCTCAACAACTGCTTTAAAACTTGTCAGACTCTTAACGATATGCAGATTAGCGTATTTAAGAAAATTTGTTAAAATGTTAAAAGAATTTTTAATTTTATTGTGAAGGTTAATTCAAGAAATGTGAGTATTTTTAAAATATATTTAATTTGAGCTCTTCACCCATGTAATGCCTATGTAGAAGAGAAATTTTTTCATATTGCTTTAAACATTCTATCAAAATTACATTTCTTAAATAAATATGATTTTTTTTATTTTAATAAATATCCTTAACGTATCTCAAAAGTAAATCGAGAAGTAACCCTAAATATTAATAAGATGGCAACACTTCGCTGTGTCGAATTTGCCAGGCAAACTTTTCGAAGAATTAAAGAAATTCTACCGATTTAATCCATATTATAAGTTGTTTGAATTTAGATTCAATTGTTTTTGTTAATTTTGCTTCTAACGGATCGCTCGTTTAGATCGGGAACTTTGGTTTGTTTTTTGTTCCTATTTTAATACAGTATAGTTTTATCGTGGTAGGCTAGCTATTAAATAATTATTATTAGGAGTTGTTTTTGTTTAAGGCTTACAAAAAGCCATTATTTGTTTTATTGTTTTCAGCTTTAATTTTAGTTCCCGTCGAATATTGACAGGGTCCTACTCGTGTAACATAATTGTTACTTGCTTTTTAAATGAGCTGCGGAGATATGAGATTACTAAGTCTAGACAACGTAACCGAGGCACAGTGAGAGAAAATGCATTATTAAGTTCAGTAAGTTTTCCTTAAACAACAGTAATTTACCTGTTTTCCAATCCTCCAACTGAAGCTGAACAATCCAACCCTTTCCAAGCAAGCTGATATTAATTAGGAAAAGGGAAATGTCAGTGTCGTTATAGATGAAACAAAGTACGTGTCGAAAATACAATTAATTTTTGATAACTAACAAAGCATACAAAATAATTTAGACGCACTCAACAAACAAAATCGAAAAACGGATAACAAACATTCTTTAAGAGATTTAATATGTAGAAAATTCTTACATTCAAACTTAGTAGAAAATGTTGTTATTTTATTCAATGACAAAATTGACAGATAGATTAATTTGTCGATGCAACAAACGCACAATCTTCAACACTGAAGGATATTATTGTGGCGATGTGTATACATAAAACTAGACGATTCATATCAATACCTACTAAACAACGAGGCCTGCGTGTGACGTCATCAAATTTAGGCCTATGTCATTTCAATACCTTCGTTAGAAGGTACGGCTTATTTACAAGGACATGTTTAGATGAGGATTTTTTTTTAATTTCAGCAAATAAACATCAATTTATAGGGTTTATTTTATGGGTTTTTGAATTTGTCAAATTTATTCGGTTTCGCTATAGAATTAAAATGTCAAAGGCGACTCTTAAGCGATTACTCGTTTTCTTTTGTTACACAGCGAGGAATGCATTTACGCACTAACTATTATGCACAAGGCACTTCAGAACAGTGTGGGACTGTAGGACTCGGTAAAACCCCTACCCACTAAACCCCTCCGTGTTCTTAGGCTATGGTCAGAGTGGCACCGTTTTCGGCCGAATTATTTTTCGGGCGTATACGGCAAACACGATCGGCCGTTGGCTATGGTCAGAGTAGCCTCGAAATTCGGAAATATGTGGTGGTTTGTTTTCTATATTCAGTCAAATGTACATATTTATAATATTATAGTTGTATATATACATACATGTGAATAATGGACTGCCAATTGTTATTAACGGTAGACACAAGTACTGCATTGAAAGTGTTATTATTAAAAAGAAGAAAAAAATATTATATAAACGATATTTATCGCTGCAGGAAAAGACTCGGTGAATATCATACTCTTTTTCCTCAATTGCTGAAACAGCCAGGAAAGTTTTTCGAATATATGAGAATGTCCAAAGAAACATTCTACTACATATCGAACGGCATTCGAATTAATATTGAAAAGCAGTCAAATTTTCGTGAATGCATATCTCCAGAGTAAAGACTTGTTGTGACACTCAGGTAGGTTCAGATTTAACTTATACTTTAGTAGTATTATAGTAAAATCTAATATGTCATTTCCTAAATATTTAGTATTGCAAATGGCACATCACGATTTTTATTATAATTTTTTGACCACTAATTCACTTGATTTACATATATAAAGTATATATAACTTATTTAAAAACTGTATAGCTCGTGCAGAGAGATTGGAGTACTGTAAAAATACCATGTAACAGTCATTTATTGGGAATTGAAATTAGACCTGTTTTTGATAAAGACGTACAGGTCGACAAATCTAGCTTGATCCCTGATGTTAAACGAAAAACAAGATATAGAGATCTGATATGGCCGAAACAGATAAAGATAGCCAGCTGATTTCACGTATCAAGCTATATTTGTCAACCTGTACTTGGGGGATATGCATACGTATACATAGGTAAAGGTAATGAAAGTTATTTATTCTTTACCAGAATAGAAAAAGTAGAAAACAAAATGTCAAAATTACTGATTCTACTGCCGGAAATGTACAAATTCATTAAGTTCAGTGGTCATAGTGTTATTTGATGTTTGTAGTTCATGATATCGCTGCTGTTGGTAACCTGTCAATGATGTCGATGGTGACAAATGTGTTTCATCGGTATTACGGTGTTCATTAAAACTCCAGTTCATTGCAGTTGAAGGACTTGGCACTGGGGTACTGCATGTCGAAACTGAAGAAGTTGGTCCTCTCTGCTATTTTTCCTCAATTATAACGAGTTTTTTTCCGAAATGTTCCCAACCAGAGACCTTGAGGCAAATGTATCATTAAGAAATTTCAAAAGTTCAAAAAATTTCCATTTTGAAGTAAAGTCAGAACCAGAGCCTGTTGGTAACGACGATTTCATATATTCCCGACGATACGTATCTCTTAGATTCTGCCATTTATTTTTCACTACGGCATCTGAAATTCAAAATAAAAATAATTAGTGGCCATAATAAAAAACAATACACGTGTGCTATTTAAATTAACATCCTATTCATTTTTTTTTTTTTTTTCACGGGATTTCTTTCACTAGCATTTTCTTTTAGAATGGATAATACAATAGCAGTTATTGTTTATGAAACGTGCGAAACTATTTGGAAAGTCTTTTATCAACAACATATTCCCGGACCCAAAACTGATGATTTTTACAGAATTGCATACTTTTTAGAACATTTATGGAATTTTCCAAACTGTGTTGGGTGTATAGATGCCAAACACATACTAATAAAATGTCCCCCAAAATCTGGATCACTGTTCTATAATTATAAGAAATACTTTTCAATTCATCTTCAGGGAATCGCTGATGCCAATTATATATTCATTACTGTAGATATAGGGGCTTATGGAAGACAGAACGACAGTGGAGTATTTAGTCAAACCAACATATATCACCGTTTGGAAACCATTTCATTTTATTTACCACCGAATAGGGAACTAAATGATACACATATTAGTGCACCATTTGTTTTGTTGGGAGACCAAGGATATCCGCTGAAAGAATATTTGATGAGACCGTACCCTACTGACAATATCAACAATGTTGACAACGAAAAAGAAATATTTAATTATCGCCTCAGCAGAGCAAGGCGCACTGTTGAATGTGCCTTTGGAATTTTGGTAAGCAAATGGCGATGCTTAAAAACCGAGCTACAACTTCATCCAAATAGCGTTGATACTGTTGTGAAATGTGTTTGTTTATTGCATTATTATATTATAATGGATAAAGAAGGCATACATGAGTCAATTTTGTCAGAAATAAATGTTGCTGTTAATAATTCTATCCCCAATGGTAACAGAGGAACAAGACGTTTCAATCGATCCACGAGAAGAGCGTATGAAATACGTGAAACATTTAAACATTAGTTTTAATAACCTTGGCGCTAATTTTCAACAGCATTAGTTTGTTTGGTAATAAAGTATACTTTCTATAAAAATACTTACTTGTAGTTTCCATTTCTAGAGCAATTTCATTCCATAGTGTCCCAGCAATATCTCTGTTATAGTAATATTTACTTCTAATGTCCCACAAACTCTTTCTTTCAAATACTAAGCTTATTAATTTCTCACAGTCTACCATTTTAAACTGCTTTTCCAAAATATCGTACAATAAATAAAGCAAATCACTAGTATAAAGTCTTCAAACTCGGCCGAAAAAAACAAATACATTTGAATCGGTCCGACGTCGGATGTATTCAGCCGAACTCATCGGCTGTACTATGACCACGATAATACAATACAATGAGATTAAAAGATATCGATGAATTCGGCCGTATACGCCCGAAAACGGTGCCACTCTGACCATAGCCTTACCCGACAACGTTTGACCGGATCTACCGCAAAATTTCAAAGAGATGTCGGTATGATTTTTTGCTTACTAATTGTCCTATTTTAACCAATTAGTAAATTGCCAAAGCTGAGTTATTGGTCAAAATCGGGTAAGGTTTCAAGTTTGGGTAAGTAATATATGCCTGTGGCGAGTCCTTATGATCAAAAATACAATAGGTTAATATTTTAACTTGTCAAAATTGGGTATGGTTTCAAGCTTGGGTAAGTAGTATATGCGTGTGCTGTGGTAAGTCTATATGATCAAGAATATAATAGATTGTTATTTGCTAAATTAGGAAAAAGATTTTATGATAGTTGATAGTTACTAGCAATACAAAACTGCGAAACTTGTGCTAGGTTTTAATTTCATAACTACCTATTTATTAAAAGTGTGTAGTTTCCCTTTTTTGTTTTTATTTAATAAATTATGATTATGTTTAGAGCAATAATTATTAGGAAATGTATTTGAAATGCTACTAAAAAAGATTTTTGAAAGATTAATTTTTAGGTGGCTTTTACAACTTTCAAAAGGAGTTAAAAGTGTATTTTTTTTTTTAAATAACTTAAAAACAACTCACAAAGAAAAGATTTGTTGTTGTAAATACCCAAAAATATACCTTCAAATTCATCAATTAGCTTTTTAAATATAATTTATGTGGTTGAAACTACATCTACTACCTGTTCTCGAGGATATAAAAGGGCACCTCGACTTAAGGAATTAATTAAATTATAGAAATCCTCTACAACACAAGGTTCATTGAGTGTTAAGTTTTCTTTGCAAAAAGTACGACTAATTTTTTTAAAAACAATATAGCGGCCATATCCGCTTAAATAGGTTATTACTGGGAGTTCTGATTGTATAGCTTCGGTATCAGACTGTGTAACTATGATTTTACACAATAAATTATTAACATGTTCAGAATTCAAATTGGTGTCTAATAACTGTGTTTCACATTTAAGAGGTTCGAAGAACTGATATATATTAATGTCCCCATAATGTCTAGATTTTCGAGATAACATAGACTGAATTCTAAGTCTTTTTTCTGATTTATATAGCTGTCGAACTGAGGTATGATACAGACCACCAGCTAATTGCCTATCTTTTCCAAAACGCCCTTCCAGTGGGTCTGTTGGAAATTTGCCTAGTAATACATAATTCATATTAAGCTCAGTTAAACAGTATTCAGTAACTTGAAGAAACCCATGAATGGTAAGGTTTAATGCAGTGTGGGTTTGTCGAGCCAGTGTGTTTGTAAAATTAGTTGGACTCCAAGTAACTAGCCAATTTTGCACTTTTAGCAAAAAACAAAATTTAGGATCATCATTGAGGGCTGTTAGTATTTGTTTGGTAAAAGGTTCCTGATATTTATCTAACAAATGTTTTCCCTTAAGGGGAGTTTTTACGTTTACAATTTTCCACCATGTCAATACTAATAAAGTCTGCGGTATCTTGTGAATGTGACAAATTTTTAACAAAATCTTTTAGAGCCTCTATAATACAGGGATTAAAGATTTTAAGAGCTAATTTTACATTTTGTCTTTCAAGAGATGATGGAAATAGAGCCTTTAAACTAAGTGAATAGTCATGCTTTAATAGGTTGTCTTGTTCTAGTTCGTATAGGTTTTTGATCACAGAAAAGGAAGCACATTTTTTTGGCCTGTCTCAAAATCGGGATAAGAAAATGTTTGGTCAGGTTTTGAATTAAGCCAGTTGTTAAAGATACATTTCAGTAAATGAACAGTGTCAAAAAGGTAAAATAAGGGTCTTACTGGGTCAATAGGATGTGGGAATACTATACTGAGTTGATTAAGGGGGTGAAAAATTACTCATTGCTTTAGTGTTTACTGCATTATTGTCATTAACTGTACAACATACTATGAACCCAACTTCTTCGAAATTTCTAAAAATATCTTGATAAAAGTATACAATGTTTCTGAATTAAGTTTAGCTACAGGAGATATATGAATGACTTCTGTAAGGCTTGAGCAAGGACTAGTGATCATAAATGCTACTGCAGATGATGTTAAGGTATCTTTATTATTTACTGATGTTCCTACGGTATTGCCTGCCTTGTAATCCAAATAGTGTTCGAATGTAATGTAACATATTTTTCTTTATCTGTTAAAAATTGAAAAATGTTACGCGCGTACGTAAAAAAAATCTTTCATCGATATGAGGATCTGTTAAAAATTTATTACAGATAGATTTTACTGTGTTAGGATGAGGTAAGATAATAGGAGCATAACTTTGCAAATATTTATACCTTTCTTTTGAAGTATTTAACAAAGTTAACTGTTCTGAGAGAAATTTTAGATTTTAAGTGATTTCGTCAGAACCTTTTAGGTTTAAAAGTTTTTTCTGGGGGAGTTTCACTAGTGCTGGGAAGTTGACTTGACTTCGTATGGTGTAAATCACCAGTTTCTCTAGGATCAGGAATGTCGTTATCAAAATTTATGGGTATTGACAACATCATATTGTCAATTGTGTCAATTAAACTTTCTATTTCATCCAAACTGCTAGATAAAAATGGTGATTTTAAATCTGTTATTGAAACACAAACAGATTGACCATATAAAAGTGTTTCTAACTTTAAATCGCTATTTATAACAATTGCCCAAGTTATTAGGGGACCAGGAGTATATTCAAGTTTAAACAAGTTATTTTATCTGTAACCCTTAACGAAAACCACCCTTTCCTTAAATTAAAATTTAAAATTTTAAAAACTCTTCAAAACTTTGAAAATAGGTAGCCTCTCTATGTAAATTAAACTCTTCTTTACTTTGCTCTATGGTTTGCAAAAGATGTAGTTCATCAAGATTTTAATTTTTTTCATCTTTACTTTTACGGTCAACAACGTTTTTTGATAAATAATCGGGGCAATTTGCGAAAACCGTTGGTACAGAATTTTCTTTTATCGGGGTTTTTTTAAATGTACTGAAATAATTTTACCTGTTCTCGGATTCTGTTCTGAAATATCCCAAATGATACTATCTTTAGAAAAATGTGGCTCACACACTTTAGTCTTTTTATTGGGCACTAAATCAATTGCTCGTAGCCATTTTTTTTACAAATCACTGTCTTTCGGGAAACTAAACACGTGAACTTTTGGTCCAGTTTTGTAATTACCCCGGCAGTTAGGCGCACAATACTTAAACGGCATGTTTACGTGAATTTAAACGTACAAAAACTAATATATATAATTAAATTTTCACCAAAATGGAGACAAGACTACTCTATTTACTCTAATTTACGAACAACGACATCATAAAAATGGCACTGTTTTGTTTTCCGTTAGCAAGTGCCGGTTGTCGGCCAGTACGTCTAATGGCCAGTTATCACAATACGACATAAGCAAAACTGCATTGGTCTATGCTTTAATGCATTTCTTACGGGAGGCGACTGTCGGCCTAGATGTCGTGACGTATGGCCTATTTTAATTTCGGTTGGTAAGCCTCGTTGTTTAGTAGGTATTGTTCATATCCACTAAGCTTGAGGGACATGAAAGAAATATTAGAACTGCACAACTTAAAACTCAACATCAGCCTTCAGTTAGACAAGTCATGAATGTAAAAGAAATCATTGTTACTGCATCGGTCTCAGGATTCTATAATAGGAAAGTTAATAATGTTTATTAGATTTAATAAATATCCCAATAATTTCACGCGAATCTGTAGCTACGGTCTGCATTATACATAGAACCAATTTCTCCGTGATAGTTTAGTGCTCTGATATCGGGGAATAAAAATCCCTAAAGACGTTAGAAAAAGGTGAAACGTTGATTTCTCAATAATCCAAAATCTGAACGGTCAAACCCCAGAAAAATTAAAAAGCAGGCCAAGTTTTTTTTATTGTAGTTCTTTGCGTCACTTACATCACTAACCCATCTGCAAGTTCTAAAAATTTTTAAAAAAAGCTGCAAAAATCGGCAATAAAATTGGCCTGATTTGAAATGTCGCTACTCAGTCAAGCGAAGTCCTGTTAAATTTTGGCTTACGGTATCTAAAAAAATGGTTCCTTGAGTCTAATTTGAGTCAGAAGAGTTATCAACTTTCTAATGGTTTGCCTATTATACCGGATGTTTAAATGACTGCTGCAAATTGGTAAAATTTAACTTAAAAATTCTAACTTATCCAACGCACAATTTTTATTTATTGGTATCGTTTTTATTCATTAACGCAGACGTCGAAACATTTTGACGATTTTGAAATTTTATGTTTTCTTTAAAAAGGCAACCTAATTTTTAAAGCAGTTTGTTAAAAGATCAAAATCTGATGATCAATCGCAAATAAAAACCATAAAAATTATGTTCAAGAAAAGTTTGAAATATTTACTTTTGAATTTTTGTTTTTTTCTTAGAAAAATTCCAGTTTATGAAAATTTTGAAATATTACTCACACCTATGAAATTTATACTTTTAATTTTAAATCGATTCTTTCTTGTTTTTTCGGTTGTTTTATACATCAAACTGAAATAACTCACGATCTTTTCATTTGTTCTACTTAGCATCGTATCTGGCATATATGGAAGAAAGAAATCCACATTTAATTTGAATGAAAATGCATTACGTATACAACGCTTCAGCTGCCCAATTTTACGAGCGCGCTGCCCTGTATGCCGAGTTTGCAGTTAAAAGCTACTTATCTCATATCTTAGCCATGGATTTTCCTTTTCAAATTCATCCTTAGAACATCAAAACATAACGATTTTTGAAGGAATTATTACGAATGTGTCCTCGAATGCATTCACAGTTTTCAGATTTTTCACTTGACAAGACAATGACATTTCAGACTATATATTCCGATCGATTTAGAGACAATAACTAAAAGCCAAGTCCTCTCCATTATAGCACACATTTTCGACCCAATCGGATTAATAACCCCTTTGTTGTTATTGTACACGTTTTGACAGATATTGGCAGTAAAAAATTATTTTTGCATGTTTTTTTTTGCGATTTGGCTAGTTCAGACCGGCTTCCAGTGATCTACAACGTAATTTTCCGGAGGTTTGGCCTAGTAGCGGCTGTATTTTCTGGATTACAAGGTTTTATACTTGACCATTTGAACAATATAGTTTTAACAATTGCAACTAAATGGTTCAACCGCCTTAAAAAAAGAAGAGGTTAACTTCTATCTTTAAAAGATACAAATGTCACTGGCATTTTTTAAAATAATGCACCCTCTAAATTCAAAATTTAACGGATTGGTCTCTTTTTTCTGGTTCCAAATATATCGGATGTGATACATTTGTTTTTACAAATAACGAGGAAATAAAGAAAAGGTGCGCCATAAAACTAACATGTATAACACAGATGCTCTTTACATTATTTCTCTTATGACAAATTTCTTTTCCATTTTCGCCTATATCTTTAAAGATATCAAAGCCGATGTATTTGGAATTCAGAAAAATGAAATAAAGTAAAATTACTAGAGTATCTAATTTGACAAAACGAATATTAAAAAAAATGTATATTATTTTTTTATCTCTAAAAAATCACACTTTTGAAATGTTTTTCTAATGTTACAAAATAGTAGTCATACTTTTTGTTTTTTTTTTTTTTGATTATTTTGATAACGATCAGAAATTTGTAGCGAACTAAAATGTGAACAAGCTGGAACGCTGTTACAGTGTTAAATTAGCAAAAATTGTGAATAAAACTTTTTTTCTAGTTAGAAATTTTGTAAATGTTCTGATTAAATTAATAATATTTATTTTAATAACATAAATAATAACTTCAAGGTTGTTGTAGAAGTGTTATTATACCATTTGAACAATTTAGTTCTGAAGGTTGCAACTAAATATCTTGTTCGTTAAAAACACTTAACTTTAAATTTTCACTAGAAATTGGCTAAATACACTTCGAGTATCCAGTACATTTATTAATTTTTAGGTCAGGTACGACAACAAATATAATGTATCTGATTTTGTTTTTTAGATATTTTAAAAGTCGATACTAATTGACCCTCATTTGGCATAATTAATAATAATTATGATCTATGAGACAAATCAGATATGGTTAACTTAAGGCTGCCTTAACGAAAAAGTATAAAAAACTATCAGTGATCTGACACAAAAATGATTAAATGACTGACATAATCGTTCAGGAAATATCAATTGCAAAAGATAATCGAAAGCAGTTTTGGGTGTGCTGTTTATCCTTTGTGGCGACAATACGAATTAATTATATTGCTAGAATCGTTTTCGATTTAATTTGAACACCTAACTGATAATGTTTGAGACATTCTTTAAAAAATATTTTTTTTTCTACGACTTTTAAAACCATATGAAATAAAAAAAAATCCTCAAAATTTTACTTGTGTTTAATAAATTTGGACAAAAACTTGTGAACATATACCTAGTAGTCAATAAAAGTACTGTAAGTAAAGGCTAAAAACTGCAATTCAATCTGAAAATTGAATAATCTGAAGTTTTTAAACAAAACGACCAAATTATAAGTATTGTTTTTTAATTGCAGTCTCTTTTATTCTTTGCCAAATTGCACTAAAAATGATTTATTAGAGAAAACATTCTATATCATTCCTTTGTTAAAATATATTAAAATTTTCACAAATTGTAGTGTATAATTAATTGTAAAAAAATATCCATCATAGTCAAAAGGTAAACCAAATAATAACAAAAGCTTATTTTTAAACAAAAAAGAAAATTATAACTAATAGGTATAATTTTGTTTAAAAAAAAAACTTTATTTTATTTAAATATTAAATAATATATGAAATGTATTTATTTTTGCTTAAATTAAGCTCTTGTAGCTAACTGGCATTTTTTTGTGTAATCTGTTTTTTTTCTAGATTTAATTAATTTGAAACTATAAAACAAAATTTGTCAAAATTTTTATTTAAGAAATTAAAAGAAATTATTTAAATAAACAAATTTTAGTCTCATTTTGATAAAAATAAAAACCCCACATTTATGACATAAACATTCAGTTTCTCCCATTTTCACAAAAACAACCGACGCCGACGATTCAATTTTCAAATGGAATTAAGTTTTTAACCCTTCTATTACATGCAAAAACTTACAATTTGATAAGTTTAATAGTAACCTATAGGAATATATTTTTTAAATTTAGAGTTTTTATGAAAATTCTTATACACAAGTAAACACAAAAACGTTAGTTTTTTACCAAAGTAATGAAACATTTCATCTGCAAATCTCAGGAATCCCTTCCTCTGTAATCTCAATAACATATTTATACAAAAAAAAAACAAGAAAACGGTAATTCCTTTTTCACAAAAAAAAATTCATAGATTAACTCACCTATTAAACCATACCATTAAAAAACAAAATACAAATCTGCAATCTGGTTATCCCCTAAGCAAAACTTTTAAATTTCAAATCTTCCTACATTCTTAAATTATCATTTTATATACGCCAATGTCTCAAAAACAGTTATAATAAAAAGTGTGTTTAAAATTTTGTGGAGAAGAAGATATAAAAAAGGAATAGCTTGATTCATTTAAAAAACAATTCGCCCTCCCCTTTTTTAAGACAATTTAGCTATATACGTACTGTCAAAATAAATTTTTTAACAAGATTGCTATTCGAACTACAATAAATTGGAAATATAGAAGAGGAGCTCCTATTTGAACTTATCGCCAGGCTAAAGGTGATCTGAAGACGTTTATGGGGATATACGAACAAACACTTTATGAGTTCTTTCGACTCAACTTTCTTTTAGCTAACTAAACAACATATTTCTTTTTCTTCTATAGCCTTCTGAATAATGAACTTAAAAAAAATTAAGGCGGAAACCCCTATTTTTTATTTTACTTTTCAACTTTTTTTTACCTGAGATGTGATATGTTCACAAAATATTTTTTTTTCTCTTCTATTAAGCCTCCTGAATGCGATTATTAAAAAAATTCTGCTGAAACTGCCAACTCTTATTTTATTTATTTAGCTGTTCCCTTTTTCTTAACTAAAATGTGATACATTCTCAACAAAAGTTTTTTGAATGTAGAACTTAAAAAAATTCTCTGCGGAAACCCCCAATTTTTATTTTATTTATTTTTTTTTCATATTCTTGATGATGATATGATACATTCACAACATAATTTTTTTTCTTTTATAAAGCCTTCTGAATGTTAAACTTAAAAAATTTCCTGTGGAAACTCTTATTTTTTATTTTTCAACTTTTGTTTTGTCGAAATACAAATCCTCCTGAATACGATAATTAAACAAATTCGCTGCTGTAATTCAAAATTTTTATTTAATTTATTTAGACTAATCTTAGAATGAAATAGAAATACATTTTAGCAATATTATATATTTTTGCTTTTACGAATATTCAATATATACCGGCAATGCAATTATTTTTCTTGAGAACGCCCCTTTTATGCGATTTAGATATTCGGCAATGTTGATCTAATTTTGCTTGTAATAGGTCTCGGGTCAGATACATTCATAGTATTTAAAATTAAAAATCAATTTCAATGAAACTTGCACACCTGTCGATGCAATCTTGATAAGGATCTGTTTATGCAAGGTAAACCATTTAATAGTCCATAAACTTTAAAAGTTACTTTCATTTCAGAACTGTGTTATTTCACAATACTTGTTCTTAACTATCTATCAAAATCAAAGTTGGTTAAATGCGATGAAAATCCAGAAAATACCAGCATACTTTTTAAATGATTTTGTAGTTCAATAGAGGTAGCCCCATTTTCGTAGTTTTTATGGGCTGTCTGGCTTATTACTTACTATAACATCTTGCATACTGATAAATTGTATTATTTAGTTTAAAATTAGCTGTTAAACCTATGTAACAGTCTATATACATTTTTTTCTAATTTTGACATTTAATGTGTTACTTTTCAATATTGCTTGACGTTTTGAACGTCTTACGTTTCGTAACTAAACTGCTGGCCATAAATACTACAGCATCAGGAATTCTTTTTATCAATGTTTAAAGATGGATATTTCAATTGCGAAACGCGGTATTGAGATGCGGTTTTTGGTTTTCGTTTTGCCGATCTGTTAGGTATGTGCTTCTATTTGCATGACTGCATATACGCATAAAAAATAGTATGCGTAAAATAAAACACCTGCATTTTCGCAAAAATTTGTTACCGTCTAAAATTCTCAAAACATTTTTTTTTGCTTCTGACCTAAATGATATCTGATAAAATACAAAAAAAACAATTTTGAAAGATTGCCTTTGATATGGCTGAAATAATTTTGGAAAAATCTACAGGGTATTACTTTTTCCCAGGGCGCGACCCATTTTACCCCCTGAAATTTTTTTTGCGGCCATTTTTGTAGCAAATTTAAATGTTCATTCATGCATGGTCATGGCGTATGGAATACGGAGAAAATCGTAAAATTATAGTGTTAAGGCATTATGACCTTAATATTAGTTATCTCAAAAACAAAGGCTTTGCGGACACATATTCATATAAACTTTTAGTCCTAAAAAAACCTGAAAGGTTACGTTCTGCATTATTTGCTAACGGTTAAATAACACCCTGTATAACTCTTGGAATTATAGCGTAATCTCCAATTTAAAGGTGTTCGCACTTACGACCCGTAGGCTAGCTTATACGGTAATTATTTCTTTGGGGGAGTTCACTTTTTGTGTGTAAGTGAAAGAAGGAGAAAGATCAAAAAATAATTTAAGATATTGAACACGCGCCAACACACTTTCAAATTAGAAAATATGTTTTTTCTTTACTCGGGTGTTCCAGTGGCGTATATAAGGGGGTTAACCCCCCCCCCTTCTCCAGAGCCAGTTTTATTTAAGCTAAAATGATGAAATGGTAAGTTTTACCTACAGCTAAAATAAAGTAATGACCTATATAATGTCTATAAGCGCTACTGGTGTGTTCGTAATTTTTTTTTTCTGAAAGTTGAAATGAGTAAAACAAAAAAATCTCTTTTTATTAAAAGGACTTTCTAAATTTACAAAGAAAGATTTAAGTTAAAATTGTGGTTTTGAAAGCAACATTTTTAGAATGTAATAAAGGGACTTTTACAAGGTGAAAACAAAATTTTGTCCAAATTTTCTTACCAAGACTTCTGTCTACTACTGCTGCTAAAAACTGTTTTTGAGAGTTAAAACTTCAGAGGTTTTCTGAAGTAACCTATGATTTAAGCACGACATACAACATGAATGCTAAACTGCTTTATAAGATGCTTTTATAAAGTGCTTAAAAAATGTTTCTCAATGATTAAAGGTCTATAAATACTTTTTAAAGTGGTAGACGAGCTGGAAAGAAAAAAAATCGATTGTACCCAAAATTTATAAAATTGAAAAGGTTAAGGCTTGCTCAAATAAATAAATAAAATCATTAATTACCTGGCTGATATTTGATCACTGTTTAATAAAAAATGTGTTTAAAACTTTTAAAACAGGATTAGCCTTTTTAATGACTATACATGGCTACAATCTAAACTTAAAAGACTGAATACCTTTCAAAAAGATTTTCACTAAGCGATCGCTTATTAAGAAAAAATGGTATAAAAAAAAGAAATTTAATCACAAAACTAACAAACAACCTAGAAGTACTTGAAACTCGTCTTTTTCCGTTATTAATTCGACAAGAAGAATCGATCTTCCAAAAGTAGGCACCTTCTAGAACATCAAATTTTGATAGTTGTTAAGATAAATATGCTATTTCTAAATATTTATTTTTTATTCATTCTTTGAACAATATATAACCTAAAATCTTTTGAAATTACCCTTTAATCATAACTTTCAAATTTAGGTTTTTAATATGAAAAGTTTCAGAGAGAGAGACAGAGTAAGACTTGAAATATAACTATATATAAATTTTCAGTAAAAATAAACAAATAAAATTTGCAAATCATAACAGGAGAAAAGATGTTTATTTATATAAAGCAAACTCTTGGTTGTCGAATATTTGATATGGATGTACAAGAAATTAAATGTATAAGTGGCATTTTACAGATATTTTATCAAAAAGCAAGCCATTTAATGTTAAACTAAAGGTAAATCTAAAGACAATAATGTATTTAAAGCAAATTTCAGTTATATATATGCCATATCTAATTTACTTATGAAACACAGACTACAATGGAAATATATGGAAATACGCGGATAGGTAAAGGTGACAAAACAGCTAGAATTCAAATATATCTTATTACTGGTTTCTTTTTAAACTAAAAAAAATTAGGTTAAGATAGTGAGCAAAATATTGAAAGAATATGGCCCTTTTATTTGGTAGATATAAAGAAATTTTCAAGCAACAATCTTCAAGAATCCTCGGTATCTGTAATATTAAATAATAGTAGATGAAATACCAAGTGTGCCTGAAATATTATTTAATATAAATTATAAGGAAAAAACGAAATAGTAATAAATATAAAGTCAAAACGAATTTAGATAAGCCTCAAAATATTATTTCCCAACTTCTTATTAATCAAAGAAAGTATATATATATATATATACTAAACTAGTAAAGCAAAATTATAATAATTATACTTTTGGATGTGTAATAACATTTCAGTAACTATAAAAATGTAACCTTACAGAATTAAGGACAAATATCACAGCGGGGTATTTAAGGGGGGAGGGGGTGAAATAAAGTAATGACCTTTCTTTGTTTGTCCCCCCAAAAATAAAGTGTATATACCACACTGGCATACCCTATATCAAGACTAATAAAACGGGTAGAGCAAAAATGAAAAAATCAATTTGGCAGAAAGTCCATAGGTTACAAAAGTTTTATGACAGCTGATATATCGTAATTATCTTACATTTGACATAATTTCGAAACAAAATTATAGTAAAATCTATAGTATACATTAAGTTAGTGTTTGGTAAATTTTAACTAACTTTTGTCACAGCTTGAATCCATACTTCTTAAAACTACTGATGATGGTATATAATAACTGACTATAAATTAGGTGATAACGATTTGTTTCGTATACAGGTTGTTAGGTTAACTCTCCATGTGTATGAAGATGTCAAAATTTTTTTAGAAAGGTATATTCGAAACAAACGAAAATATCAATAATCGCTGGAATTTGTTTTTTTTAAATTTTGCCAAAGATCATTTTGTTCAGAACCAAAAAAAAAATATGTTGAGAATTTTAAACGGTAAAAAACCTGCAAAAATGCACCTTTTCACCCCTGTATATACTACTTTTTATGCGCGTATACAGTAATGCAAACAGAGGCACATACCTAGTAGATAGACCAAACTAACACCAAGAACTGCATCTCGATATCACGTTTAGCAGTTGAAATATCCATCTTTAAACTCTGATAAAAAAATTCTTGATGCATTATTTATGGCCAACAGTTTAGTTACAAAAGTAAGGGTTATGTGTGTTAAAAAAATTATTACTAAAAAACTACTTATCTAATTTATCTCAAATTTTGTACAAAATTCAAATATTACGTAAGAATCAAATAGTAAAATTAGGGTACGAATCCAAGATGGCGGAACAAAATAACCAAAAATATTTAAAAATTCAGCCTAAAAAACTACTTAATGGATTGATTTCAAATTATGTGTTATAATTGTGGTATAGAGAAGAACTAGTTAAATTGTAGTACTAATTCAAGATGACGGGACAAAATGGCGGCCAAATAAAATTCTCGTATTTTTGAAAAAAAATCACCCTCTCAGGTTTTACATATCTTCACTTTTAGCGTCTAGAGATGCGAAAAAAATATGTTTTATCAATTCCGTCGGTCTGACTGTCTGTCCGTCAGTTTGCGGCATAGCTTAAAAACTGCTTATTAGATTGACTTCAAATTTTAATCAAACATTAAGGATCATACAGAGTTAACCTGGTAATATGGTGGTACAACTCCAATATGCCGTAACAAGATTGCCGTTTATTGAAACGTTAAGAAAATGATTACTAAAAAAACTAATTATCTAATTTACTTCAAATTTTGTACGAAAATCAAGTTTGTATAGGAACGATTAATGAACGGGTGATATTTTGGTATGAATCCAAGATAGCAAACAAAATGGCGGCCAGAGGAATTATTGCCTGAAAAAACTACTTATTAAATTAATTTTAAATTCTGTGCAAGCGTTAAGTAAGTAAGAGATAAACTGGTACTATCTGGTAAATCTGTGATGTGAATTCAAGATGGCGAAACAAAATGGCGGCCAAATAAATTGTTTAACCAATCAACGTAAGATAAATCTTATTCAGATGACTTTAAATTTGTAAATAAATTAAATGTGATATAGGGAAAAACCGGTACGGATTCAACATGACGTAACAAAATAGCGGTATGTGTCAATGTAAAAACTATTTATTAAATTTATTTCAAATTATGTCCAAAAATGAAGGTAAAAAATGGTAAAATATTGGTAGGAACCCAATATGATGGGACAAAATGCCACCGAATAAAAATGTTTGAAAACACAGTATACATGTGTTACAAAATGACTATGTATTAAAATAAATTTGATTCTTCACTATTCCGAATAAAAGAAAAGATCCATAACGAGGGAAGCTCCGGGTAAAGGAAATTTACCATTTTTTTAGAAATATGTTATGTATCGATATTAACCTCTAATAGGGTGCAGCTGTAAAATAATATTTAAAAGGTGATTCAAAAAAATAATACAGATGTGAAGCATTCATTTTATTCCTCTAGACAAGAATGTATGCACTATTGCATCGCTACTTTCCTATTCCGTTTAAAACACAAACGAATGAACTTCTTGGATCGATTCGTACAGTATTAAAATGATAATCCTGCTCAGACTTACCGCCAAATGAGTAATTCATGAACTTTTATTGAAATAAATGTCAACTACTCAAGAGTTATGATACATGGACCGCACTACGGCGTTCGACGTTTGGAATATGGAAACTCATGTGATCAGTTCATACTATATTGGACCAATGAAAGTTGTAGATCCAAGTCTTGGTCTTGAACTGGCCGCAATGAAGTTTTTCTAAAGACATGCGAATGCATACATAAAATACATATTTTAGTTTTTATAGTTAGCCAAGAAACCTGTTTTAGTTTTAAATAAAAATCAATTTCTTTATTTGTCTGAAATTATGTATCAGATAATCAAAAATAGTAGCTCCACGCATGGACAACTTATACCTGTTAAAAAATATTATATTTATAGATTGTGCACAAAAAGTATAGCATAATTTATTAGTAAGGTATGAGTATTTTAAAGCTTGAACACTTTTATCAAAGTTGTTCTTTGTGTTTAGCATATCAATGCATAAAGTAGACAGATAGAAGAAGGTACTAATTGTGGTATTTTTTGTTTAAAAAAAAAAGATCCATTTCAAAATAGTGTATATTTTAAATTTTCGCCGTTTAGTAAAAGATGTCTGGGATTTTGACTTTATTAAATAATTTGTTTTTAATTATTCTAATTAAGTTTCAAAGTGAATGACTTGACTTAAGAGAGTAAGTAGCGAAAATTATTGCGATGAAAGATCTCAGACATGTGTCGCTCATGTTATGGATATTCAACAATCAAGCATTTTGAGAACCGAGGAGCTGGGAATTATCAGAAGAAACAAGATAACAGGAAGATCACGCTCTACCATTCCTGCAGATGACAGATTTTTGGAACTGCAAGCCTTGCATAGGAGGCGTGTTACTGCTAGCCGACTGCACGTCCATTGAAAAGTATCCGAAACACTCGCATTTGTTCCCAAATGGTTAAAAAGCGTCTTAAAGAGGTTGGAGATTTTCTTCGGCTCTTAGCCACAACGTTACAGTTAGCACTATTACTATTATTATAGGCAGCCCTGACGAAAACATTGCATTTTAAAGCATTGTATAACATTACAAAAATAAATAATTTATTTCTTTTCTTTAATATGCAGGATGTTAGATAAATATGAGGCTCAATTTAAAGACTTATGGTTTTATTTTTTTAATATAAATCACGAGAGAAATTTGTTAATGTTTCAAAACAATGCTTATATATTTATTTTCTGTTTCGAAAAATTAGTCAAATTAATAAATTACATTTTACATTAACTTTTCAAGAAATTGGCTTGTTGCTAGCTCAACATTATAAAATTAATATAAGGGCATCATTTTTAAGTTCAGTTATAAAATGCTCACCCCTCTGATTTGCTCTTAATATAAAAATTATAGCTTTATAAATAAAAACTGCTTTTTGAACCAAAATACCCAATAAAAAAACAAAATTAGAATATATATAAGAGAGTTCAGAACCAAAAATTCCTCTAATGTTACCATTTTAGTGTGTTGAGTTCCATTCCTGTTCAATGTAACAAAAAGCAAAAATATAATTTTTCCATGTAAGCGGTTTTGGTTTGTATATATATAATTTTGAAGTACAGTTTTCCATTTCTAGGATACTGATAAAACTATAGGATTTTATCAAGGTCATCATAAAACTAATTTTAAGCAAGCTTAAAACAAAATTGATTTTATCGTGTTTCTTATTCTATTTAAACAAAATTGCAATAATGCTTGCTGTTACGAGGACAGCAAAAAATTAGAGAAGGTAATCCAAAATTTTATGTTTAAGTTCTAATTTGCTAACACAACATTAAAGCTCTGAACATTTACAGTTTTCGGCAAAATATTGACAGAAATAGTAAAATTTGGATTATTGATTTCACACTAAGAAGAATTTATAACAAAGATTTCTCCAGAAAACTATTTGGCACCTATATTTCAGTACACGTTGCGTCAAAAGTACCAAATTGTGACGAGGCAACGAAATAGATTTTAAATGAAAAGTTGTGAAATAACCAAATTAAATGGGTTAATTATATAAGGAATAATGATTTAACGTTTTTTTGCGATTCGCGCTATAATATTTCTCACGTGTGTCCATGTTTTTGCTTGACACTATTAAGGTTTCCAAAACCTAGATAAGTGACTTTTTGTAAAAATCTATAAACGTACTTAATAATAAAAATAAATAAAGCCGTGAGCTCAGATTTTATAGTTTAAAGCTTTAATCTAAGCAAAGTTGAACTTAAAATTATTCCTGTTATACAGTTATCTCTAAAAGTTTGATCAATGTAATTAAATGACAAAATAAGATTATATCTATATAGGCAGGTTAGATTTTCAATCTCAATAATAAACATGCCCATAATGTCGGTAAAATATGGAATAATTAATTTTAGGAATTTTACTTGAATATGTGAATCTACAACATTTCATACTCAAACATTCTCCAATACAGTTGCGGTTTTCAAATAGCCATTATCCCAGATCTACGGTGTCAGTCGGGTAATAAAAACAAAGTGACAAAATTGATTTAGTAAGAAACATGTTTGCAAACAAGCGACTTATACATGTAAAAGTCACTTTAGTTTCATGTGAATATAAAGAATAACCACTTATAATTATTTTTTGAGGGCAAGTGCAAGTTATGAACCTAGTTTTACAAGTTAATGACTTGCAGTAATTCAGTAAATTCTTTCTTTGATTTTCATTGGTAGATTTTTACGTCCAGTCGGTGCTATAGTAGTAGGTAAAGAAAGCCTCAAGAAATGGCGTACGTGGAATACCCACAAATACCGATTTTTAGTCGAATATGAACAAATAACAAAATTCGTACGCCATGTTCATGTCAACATTTAAATTATTGGCTAAATAATGAGTAAAAATTCATAACTTGCACTCTTCAATAGTTCCAAATAATAGTTTTTAGTCAAATCTGCACAAATGATAAAATTCGTCCGCTATGCTTGAGGTCGACATTTTAATTTTTAAATGATAACTTTAGCTTTATAATCTGCACTGTTTAAAACCTCCAGATTGCGATTTGCAGTCGAATCTGCATAAATTATAAAATTCGTTCGGCGTAGTTGACACCCTTATATTATTTCGCAGTGCAAAACATTTTCAAACTATATATATTCTACATCAAGGTGCATCTTTTTGAACATTTTGTTTTTTTGTTCACCTCGATAGCTCAGTTTTTGACAAAGATACGAGGTTTTAAAAGAAAAGATTAAACATTTCCAAATCGACCTTTTGCTATAATTCGGTATAACAAACGTAACAAACAAAATGCATTAACAATTAAAGTTTAAACGTAAAAAAAGTAGAAATATATTAATTATTAATATCATGCGTTTCCACCGCGAACTTGTATAACAGCCTTAATGATTTTTGGCATACTTGCTACCAAACGACGTACATATTCATGAGGAATGGATAGAGCCCATTGCTCGGAAAGCGCCCTTTCTAATTCCTCTAGTGTCATTGGTGCAGGTACCAAAGCACATGTTCTTCTCCCTAGTCTATCCTAGAGATGCTCAATCGGATTAAGGTCCAGGCTGTGAGCCAGCTATTCGATCCGCTCTATATTTTCGATGTCTAAGTATTCCTGTACTATTCGTATTAAATGGGGTCTGACGTTACCATGCATGAAGATAAAGTGTTCTCATATCAAGCCTCTGTGGGGAACAACATACTCTTCCAAAATCTCGAGCTTATATCTTTCGGCATTAAGGGTACCCCTTCGAATTAAGTATAGCTGGGTGCGTGTCTCTGCTGAAATGCCAACCCAAACCCAGAACCGCCTTAAAAACTCATTCTCGAACTTCGGAAACCACCCAAGTGCATTCGGCATACCTTTCTTCCATTCGACCGCAAACACGCTCTCGAACATCTGGAGATCTGAGGCAATACCTGGATTCGTCTGTAAACAGAAAATTTTTCCATTCATTCTCGGTCCAGTGACGATGTTCCTAGCAAATCGAAGACGGGCGACCGATGTTCTCTAGTAAGCTCTGGTCCTATTGCAGGTCTTCTGCAAAATAGGTTACATACTGCAATTTAATTCGCAGAGCGGTAGAACTGATGAATCAATTGATAATGAACCGATCATCACGATATGTGATGCTTCTGGGCCGAGCTGATCCTGGACGTCTAGCATAAGAACCTTTTTCCAAAAATCGAGAGCAGAAACGTTGAACTGTGCTTCTCGAACATCCATATCTTCTTGCAAAATACGTTTGGTTTCTTCCGTATTGTAATAAAGCTACAATGGTAGCCACAACTTCTGGAATCAAAACCATTTCTGCCCAAATGTATGACAAAACAACCATAACTAATAATGACAATTCAATATTATTGCATATGTCAATTATTGGCCTTCCATGAGTTTCATAGCGGCTCTGATTCAAATTAAATGTTTGACGTATACGTGTATCTCCGACAAAAATAGAGTCATCGAGGTGAAGAAAAGAACAGAATGTTCGAAAAAGATGCATCTTGGCGCAGAATGAATTTTCAAACTTTTGTACTGCAAGATAATACTACAGGGTGCTCCAAACATAGATTGAAAAAAACTAATTTTTGATTCTCCTGGTATCAGCACTCCTCGGAAGATATTTTCTTTTTGATGAAAGAAGTTTTAAAAACTAGAATATCATACCTGTATTTTGCCAAAAAATCAATGAAATCGGTCCAAATAAAAAAGTTATTGACCATTAAATTTTGTTATTATTTTTAGGTGCTCGATAATGTCGGTCAGATATATAAGAAAATGACCACCTGCCTCCTACTAGTATAATAATATTATTTGGGATTAGGTACCGTAAATTTGGAAGTCAGTTGAAACAAGTCCGATTCCGGTATTTAAATAATTATCCTGTATTTGAAATCAAACCAAAATATTCATGATTCTGTTATGTGCACAAGTGAATAGACGCGTTTATGTGAGCTCCACGTTATTTCGAAAAATAAGTGGTATATTTGAGAGTTTTAAGTTCTTGTGTGTGTTTGCCTTGTTGGGTATCTTACCATTTACGCACTGAGTAAATTATTGCATAACTAACTTGTTTTGTTGGCTATTACATCATAACTGGTGAGCCCAATTATCTTTTCGAAAAATTGGTCACAAATGTTAGTGTGCATGGACGTCCAACCCTTAACTGGAAAACTTTCACTATTCCTTAGCATAGAACATCTAAATTTCAATCTTCTTTCAGCTATAATACTGTCAAAGCATATAACGCTTTCCCTGCCAACGTTAGGTCCATATCTTCTGTAGACTCTTTTAAAAAACTGTCAAACAAATTATAAGAAACAAAGAAAATTATGAGTTTTTTGTTTTAAAATTTGGTTTTGCTTAATAATTACTTAAACTTTTACAGAATGTTTTGTATTAGTTTTCTTTTATCAGTAAATTGTGCTGCAGTCTATTGTTTTAAAATAACTCTTAGTTAGTAGACCTAGGTACTGTTATCTTAAGTAAAGACAGTTAGATAGAGTAGCATGTGCTAGATACCGCCGTCTACTTATAATGTTTTGGTATGTAATATTTTTACAATTGAAATAAAAAAGCATTTATTATTATTATTATAATTATTATTATTAAAAGATAGTATTACTAATATATAAATAGTTTTATTTATTACAGTTTACTCATTACTCACTATTAACAATTAGCAGTTCTTTTTTATTAGAATATAGGACTGTTATAGTTTTTGTACGTGTGTACACAATTTGCCCATCTAATTACAAGAATTTTTAATAGCTCGTTTTCGATAAGATTTAATACACTGGCATTTAAAGTAGTCAAAATATTCAGACGAATTCCGGATTTGAATTCGTGCCATATATGCTCGATTCGATTAAATATGCAATGATATGGTAAAAATAAATGTTATTATCAAACATATAGTCTTAAATGCTGGCTTTTGTGTCTTCCCAGCATGAAACTTCATTTAACTGTCTACTTTGGTAACTAGCGTTGGGGACATTGGAAACCAACTTACGTTTGAACCAATCTTCGAATAATTCTGACACTGAATCCTTATGATAATCAACATAATAATTTTTAATATTTTATTTCATACTGTCCGGTAAATAGCTATTTACCAGACTCACTTGTGACCAGAAAGTGGCTTATTACAGTACTAAAGCGTTGAATGACGTTGCACTAATATGGCGCAGTCCAACATCATTTTATTGACGTTGCACTAATATGGCGCAGGAACTATTTTCATATTTAAAAAGAACCTAAAAAATAAAATATGCCAAAATAATTTTTACAATAGCAAGGTATTCTTATAATAAAAGAAAATTTTAACGCGTATTAGTAATTAACTGATTAACAACTATTTTTTAATGTTTAACGCAATCTTCAAATTCCCTCGCAAAATCTTTTTTCCTTGGTGAATAAGGTGGATTCCAAAACATATGTAACATTTTCTGGCAATTTTATTATGCTTAGCCTTAGAAGTGAGGCGGTATTTAACCAATATCTCTCGCAAAGTTTCCTTATTCTTCGTGTACATGTTTGGTTAAGTATATTTTTCATAGTTCCGTATTAAATAGGATAAATATGTTAACTTACGATGGCACCGGACAACATTGCTTATATCTTTGCTGTGAGTATACTCACTGCAAATACAATTTTTAGAGTTCATTATTGTTTATATACTAATAATAATTATTGCAATAACTCAAAAACTTTCGTCGAATTGACTGATTCAATGGAAATGTCATTTGGTGAAGGTCTCCTCTGAGTAAACATTCACCTCTTAGCAATGAAATCTATGCCAAACGTAACTGAAATGGCCCCGTGAATCGAGTATTTTACCACTTGTATTAGACCAAATTTCACTAAAGGTGATAGAATATTTATAACATAGTCATGGCTATGCCATATTACGAAAATTGGTAAATTCTATTTTTATTGGCCTTAAAGTATTCCACAATATTATTAGATAAATCATTAGATAAGACAATGGACTTGTATTAGACAAATAAGTGATAGAATAAACTATTTATGACATAGTCATGACTATCTCATATTACTAAAATTGGTAAATTTTATTTTATTTGCATTAAGATTTTCCACAATATTATTCCATATATAGGTAGGTAAGTATTATTAGATAAACGACAATGGAAATTATTTTACCACTTATATCAGACCAAATTTCACTAAAAGTTATAAAATAAACTATTTATAGCATAGTCATGACTATACCATATTACTAAAGTTGGTAAATGGTTTTTTATTTTCATTAAAGTTTTCCACAATATTATTATTAGGTTATAAAAACATTATGAAATAAAATATTATACGATTCACGTTCGTTAGATATTATTAATGTACTCATTTATATTCCGTAAAAAAAATGAGTATTTAATATTTTCCTATTTATAATGCACAAAGTTGGTACCCCTCTTAAGGCATAAGATATTCGTGCATGTCATACTATTGATTGGAAGAGAGACGACAAGGTGTCGTTCCGGTAGTCACGGAACAAGTTCTTTGACGAAGTAAAATTATGCTTCGTGTACTCTATATTTTAGACAGCAAATTCCTTTCCTTCGGGACAATTTAACTTAGTGACAAACGAGTTAGCCATTTCACAAGAAAAAGCAGCTGTTACAAGAGGAATACCCTCTTGACCGACGAACTGTGAAGTTTAAGAGTAAGAGTGCCTTTTTTTATCTCTTTTGTGCGTTCTTTCTTAGTTCATTTAACCAGTTTTCTACCCTTAAGATACAGTCTGTTATATACATTCGTTTCTGCATCCAACTCCGCCTTCGATGTTGGTTGGGTGGATTGAGTAGCCCATCAAGCATCGATGCCGGTTCTAAGCCCCGATAAAGAAGGAAGGTTACCAGGTGAGAGATTAGAAACACTAGAGGAAAATGTAAGGATAATAGGAGCAACGGATAAACTTCTTATAATGGGCGACCTAAACGCCAGAATTGAAAACAACCTAATTCCTTTCATTCATCGATTCAACGAAGACCACATAAACAAAAATGGCTAAGCCTTAATAGACTTCTGCACTCATAATATGAGAATAAACAAGGGTTTCTTCAGACATAAACCACAACAAAAAGTTACCTGGCAAAACTCGCCAGGACAGAGTTCCACAAAAGATTATGTCATATCCAATAGAGTTTAAGTGCTAGATACGAGAAGTTTTACTTGCGCCAACATAGGTTCTGACCATTTCTTAGTTCTTTGCATACTGCGCATAAGAATACTAAGAAAAAGAACTTCCCCAAACACGGACAAGGAAATGTTCAACATAGAATCCATTAGAGACCCGATGACAAAAGAAATCTATAAAACAGGCTGGTGTCAAAAATTGAAACTAGCCCCATAAAAGAGCAGGATGGCGTGGAAAAATATTGGAAGAAAGTAAAGACGAACATTACAAATGCAACCACTGCAGGCAAAAGAAAAATCACTACAAACAGAAACTTCCAAAACAAACAATGGTATATACCAGAAGTAAAGGCACTGGCAAAAGAAAAAAGAGATGCCTACCTAGCATTCAGAAGCAACAGAAGCTCTGAACAACACAACCTCTACATTTAAACAAGAAATAGAGTCAACACAGAAATTAGAAATATCAAACGAAAATACTGGGAGAAATTCACCATCGAAATGAAACACGACTTATATGGCACGCAAAAGAAAGGGGGAATGCTAAGAAATAGGAAACTTGACATAACAGAATACGCACAAACACAACAAATAGACGAAGCGAAATGGAAAGACTACTTCGAAAGGCTATACGATGTTGAAGAACAAGACATCCTCGAAAAAGAAGACACAGGAAACCCAGAATCGGTGGAAATACCACTGGAACTAACAACGAAAATAGCGAGTAAGCTTAAAAATAGAAAGGCGCCAGGGAAGGGAGGAACACTACTAATGGCGGAACTAACAAAACTGTTGAATAACATTCTAAGAACTAGGACAGTCCCAAGTGATTGAAAAAAAAGTATCCCCATTCCGATATTCAAAAAAGGTGACAAGAAATCTCCTGAAAATTACAGAGGCATAACACTACTAGCATCAACCATGAAATTATTTACAAATATTTTGCAATCAATAATAATTAAACGTGTAGATACGTGAGAAGAACAAAAGGGTTTTAGAGAGAATAGATCGACGCTAGACGCTATTTTTATAATCAGGCAAATCGTAGAGAAAGCCATCGAGTACGGAAAAACCTGCATTCATGTGCTTTACCGATCTCACCAAAGCTTTTGACCGAGTCAAATTAAGCGACATTATTAACATTCTGAAGAAGAAGCACATACCCGGTGCTATTATGGACACAATCAAACAGCTGAACCTCAATACGTCGACTTACATATGAATCAAAAACTAGCGGACGAAATCCCGACACCAGTGGGAATTAGTCAAGAAGATTCCTTAAGCCCTCAGCTGTTTAACATCATTATGAGTGAAATTATCAACCACGCTAAGAATACAAGCAGAGGCTATAGACTCATAACGGGAGAAATAAAAATCATCTGCTACGCCGATAATGCCGTAATCATAGCCGAAAGCAAAGATGACCTATAGAGACTCTTATATTCTTTCTATGTAAAAGCCATGGCGTACAACAGGCAAATATCCACTACCATAACGAAAACACTCGTAGTGGCTAAAGAACCCGTAACATGTAAACTTGCACTTGAGAACAAGCCAGTAGAGCATTTAAGGATCTAAGAGTGCAAATAACCTCCAGCCAAAATAGAATCGATGAAGTAAAAACCCAAGCAAATAAAACAAGGAGGATAACAGGTGCTCTTCGGGACGTCATATGGAACATCAAACACATGAATAAACGAGCTAAAACCAAGATATACAAAACTTGCGTACGACCCGTGATCACGTACGCTACAGAAATCCGAGCAAACAACAAACGAACAAAAAAATATCCTACGAAGAACGAAAATGAAAGTACTGAGGAATATAGCGGGATATACACTAAGAGACAGGAAAAGAAACAGCGACATAAGGAACGAGTGCGAGGTAGAGGACATAGTCACACGGGGACGGAAGCGGCGTAGAGCTTGGAATGACCACGTTGCTAGAATGAACAAGGACAGGATAGCAAAAATTGTACGAGACGGTGTTCCACAGACACGCCGATCACTGGGTAGACCTCTTAAAAGATGGAAGGACTCCTGGACTACGTCACAAAAAAATGATAATTAATTGGAAAATACAGGCCTAAGAACTAAAATAAGAGGAAGAAGATGAAGAAGAAGTTTCTGCATCAAGTATCATGCGTGTCATATCAAGTCTTATCTAAATAAATAATTGACTTATGTTGATTTCGGTACTATTTAATTTTGGACAAAAAATCCAGACGCTATTTCTGAAGCATCCTTGATTCCAGTATAATTTATTTTTTATTGATTTTTGTTTAAGGCCAGTGCGCTTAATACGTTTCCACAGAGTAGTTCGATCATATTTAATTCCAGTTTGATCATTTTCAAGTTTCTATAGTAAATTTTCCAAATGGGCACATTTTGTTTTTCGTAAACTCGTAAATTTTGCGACCTATTACTTCTTCATCTCGTCGATCTAATCTTGAAAAGTAATAGCTATCATTTCTTATTTTCCTCTCTACGATAGGAATATTCACAATTCTTAAAATAGTTGATTATGGTGCTTTCGTCAAAATAGAAGTCCCTTTTAAAACTTTTTGTTCGTTCATAACTCCCGTTCGGTAATAATAATTTGCCAGGTATCCACACACAAATGATTCTTATTTTTGGACTGGAAAGAAACGTCTGGATAAACTGAGAGAAATACACTGCGTTGACACCCTGGCAACACAAGTGATTCGCACGAATGATAACAGATAACTAAACCTTTATATAGTTTAAGTAACTACCACGATAAGTACAGCTCATAGCTATCTTTTTACCTATGCAAATTACAATAAGTCCACAATGCTATTCTATTGCCTTTTAAAAACCACTCTTACTTGAAATCAGATGGGCACTTTCTTATACCTCTGAATATAATTTACCGATTTGTCGAATCGGATTATAAACAATACTTGTCCGCCATGTTAAAGCCGCTTTTCTAACTTTTTTATTTACCAAAGTGTAAAATTGTATTATGACGCGGACTATGTACGCACGCCAAATTTGAAGTTAAACGGTGGTGAAGAAGTTCTAAAAATCGATTACAAGATTTGAACCAGTAAAGCAGTGAAGTGAATCTAATAAAACCCTCATAAGAGCGAATCACTATATAAATTTGCCATTTTTCAAAATCGGAAAACAAAAAATATAAATATGACGTTAAAATGTTTTTTGGGTTTCATATTTGGATACCCCAATAAAAATTTGATATCTAACTTAATGTAAAATAAATAATAAAATCGAGTGAGCCTCTGACATGAAATACTCTGTACAGTTTAAGACTAATCGGAAAACATGCATAATATGTGTGCTATAACAAAACGTTCCCATTTAACATTATACTTAGAATTACCTGTGTCACGAAAACCAAATAACCTGTGTAAGGCGGGAAAAGATATTGTGGTGGAAGAATAAAGATTAGGTATTTATCTTATCTCATACTTTGAGATAAGTGGTACATAATAGTAATTCCGTTTACACTTTGTATATTCTTAATGCACTATATTCTAGAGTTCACTGTAGGGGAAAACGTACATTAAAAGAGAATTAAAAATAGAACTTAAAATCTGATAATGAATTTTTATATTCCATAAAAACAAAAATTATTTTTATTTTTAATTACTTTGTGAATTAATTAAATTTTGCTTTGTTGTTTCGTTTTGGTGTTTAAATCAATGTTTTTTTTGGTGTTTAAATCAAGATTTGGTAAGCTATACTAATAAAACTACAGAAAAAAAATCGAACACGATCCGTATTAATAAAAACTTAGAATAAACCTTTGTTATTTAAATAGATTTTCATTCTACGGGGCGATGAAACGTCCTGGAACAAATTTATCGTATTACATGTATCTACTAATTTTAAATTATTTTACTTTGTTTTCTAAGCAGACCTTAACATAGAGAATATTGTTAAGAGTTGCAGGTTAATAAGTAAAACAAAAATAAAAAAACAAAATTTTTAAAATTCGTCAAATTTACTTTTAAATAAAGGTTTCTTTAGTGTAACAAACAAAAAATAAAAACGTTTTATGTAAATTTTCAAAGCCACTACTTATTTAAAAATTTAAACTCTCTGACTTTACACCCTGTATAAAAGATTTATTATCATATTAAATAGTTTCGGTCAAAATGGTTTCTTCGCAATAAGATTTTAAATAGATTTTTGAAAATCACATCTTATTATCTTTTCTCATTATGATAATGACCACTAAAAAGATAACTATCCGTTTTATCTCTCTAGCAGTTTATTTGGTATTACATTGAAATTGACCAGTTTTTGTTCGTTTTCAATAAACCCTACAATATATATTACGCCCTGCAGATACGCAAATTATTCATAATATATATTGCTGTTTCATAAGACAAGACCATAAGACCGATAGCCACTGCTCTAACCTCTCTCTGCAAGCAGAGTTGTAGTTGCAGAACGAGCAGTGTCTAAGATGCACCCTCTATAATAGTCGCGAGCAACCACCTAAAAAAATTGATTCCTATGTAAATCAACCTGCTGTATCCGATTCTTGAGCTTTTTAATTTTTGCCTATCACTCTACATCTTCCGTTATTTAAGTCTGATTAAATTGAAACTTTTAGGAGAGCCAATATAGACCTTTGTTATCATAATCGATATGACAGAAATAAAAAAAAATTACGTGTCACCAGTAATATTTTTTTGAAAAGTTGGTAACACGAAATTTTGTTAAAGATGCAGCAACAAATACTCGGGCGACAAAACTTTTTTATTTTTAAAGGTACATGTATAAGCGACAAAGTTGTAGCTGTATATTTTATATATTATATAGAGTACCTCTTAAATTTAAGCAAATTAACATGTACCATTTTGGTGTTAATTTTTAATAATTGATATGTGCGCTTTATTTAAATTATATCTTGGTATTATAGTTTAGTTAGGTTATCCAATCTCAAGCGAAGGTTTCATTTGTTAAACCGGATTATATTAAAACGATTAATCGGTATGTAGAGCGCCACCTACTATCAACAACTATCAGTATTGTTGAACTAAAGTAGTTCACCACCCCTTTTACTTTGATAAATATTTCTATTTTAGATATATAAGATTGATTTTAGGCCAATTCATGCTTGTTACAATATTCATACCTTTTTTTTGGACCAGGATCATTTTTTCCTGATTGCATGAGTATTTTGAACCTCTTATGTCCTGAATTATTACTCGACAATTATGTCTTCTGTGAATTGCCCAAAATATTTCGTTGTGAATAAATCTCTTTTAATAGTAAAATAACAAAATTATTTATATTGCGTTGTTGGGAAATTTCATTTAAATTACCTTACTAGGTACCTTTTTGTTCTTAGGGTTTTTCCACTTCTTCATTTGAAATTAATTCCCGATAGCTTTGTTCCCTGTTTTAGTTGCAAGTTGATTTTTCGGGATAGCCTTTTCCTCTTGGCAACACTTATGTCACCTGGGTCAATCTAACCAATGATAGTTCGGCATCCGAGTTAAGTAAATTCTAGAAGGTAAATGGAGCTGGTTCCAAGAAGGAACTACTTTTTCACTTCACTTTTCTGGTCACCTGTAACAACAAAAGGTCTTCAGCGCAAATTGGGGAAAACAAAATACAGGTTTTTCTAAGGAATCCATTAGTAGGATTTTTCCTCAGCTTTAAACTAATTTACTTGGGGTTTTGTAATTATTGTGAATTTCATAGTAAACCTCCAAGTAAACTCTCTAAGAGAGGATTTTTGGTACTGAAGTTGGACCAGGCTGTTATTTTCCTGCTACGTTGTGAAGGAAGTCTTCCTGTCTGGGGTGAATTAAATTCTATTGAATAGGTAATTTAATTTAATTTATTTTAAAAAATGTATATTCTTTTTGAATATTTTTGGTTTTGTATTACGTAATTTGATAATTTTTGTCGTATTCCGAAATTAACTTTTACTCATATAATGTATTTTTTTTTTTATGGGAACTGGGGCTAATTTTTATAATAAATTTCCTTTTGAATCCCCGAACATGGGGTTGCAAAAAAAATGAGAAAAAAGAAAGGAGATTATTGATGGATTGCAAATTAAATTTTTAATAGTCATTATAGTTGCATATAAGTTAATTACTTCCCTAGTAAAAGGGAAGTTCTGTAATCGTGAAAAAATCACTATCCGAGATTTTTTCAGGTCTTCACGTTTCAGGGTCCCTAGATGACGAAAAACATGTTTTCTCAATTCCGTCGGTCAGTCTGTCTGTCTGTCCATCTGTCGATTTGCTAGACACTTTGGTCAAAAATTAAAGGTCATATGCTCATCCAATTTATCTCAAATTCTGCAAAAACATGAAGTATTATGTTGGAATCAACTGAGAACATTTTGGTACGAATCCAAGATGGCGGAACAAAATGGCGACTTAACAATATTTAAAAATTCAGTCTGAAAAAACTGCTTAATGGTTTGATTTCAAATTGTGTGCCATAACTAAATGTGGTATATGGATCAACTAGTAAAATAGTGGTACTAATTCAAGATGGCCGAACAAAATGGCGGCCAAATAAAATGTAAGTTATCGTGAAAAAGTCACCCCTCACTTTTACACATCTTTATGTTTTAGGGTCGCTAGATGCTAAAAAATACGTTTTATCAACTCCGTCGGTTTTTCTGTCTATCTGTCTGTTTGTCAGTTCGCGGCATAGCTTAAAGACTACTTACCAGATTGACTTCAAATTTTGGTCAAAAATTAAGGTTCAATATTGGCCTGGTAAGATTTTGGTAAAAATTCAATATGGTGAAACAAAATGGCGGCTTAGTGAAATGTCAAAAAAACTATTATTACAAAACTACTAATACAATATATCTCAAATTTTGCTAAAACATCAAGTATTACATTGGAATCAACTAGTAACATTGTGGTACGAATCCAAGATGGCGAAACAAAATGGCGACTTAATAAAATTTATAAAAATTCAGCCTGAAAAAAGTGCTTAATTGTATGATTTCAGATTGTGTGCCATAACTATTGTGGTATAGAGATCAACCAGTAAAATCGTGGTTCTTATTCAAGATGGGCGAAAAAAATGGCGGACAAATAAAATGTTTGTAAACGTGAACAAGTCACCCTCCCAATTTTACAGATATTTACGTTTTAGCGTTGCTAGATGCCAAAAAATATTGTTTTATCAACTCCGTCGGTCCATCTGTCCTTTCTGTCTGTCTGTCTGGCTGTCAGTTCGCGGCATAGGTTAAAAACTACTTACCCGACTGACTTCAAATTTTGGTCAAAAATTAAGGGTCATGTGGGGATGGTCTGGTAAGATTTTAGTAAAAATCCAATATGGCGAGACAAAATGTTAGTGAAATGTTTAAAAAGATATTATTAAAAAACTACTCATCCAATTTATCTGAAATTTTGCAAAAAAACATCAAGTATTATGTTGGAATCAACTGGTAACATTTTGTAATTGTGAAATCCAGCTTCCCTAGATGCCAAAAAATATGTTTCATCAATTCCGTCGGCCCGTCTGTCGGTCTGTCTGATTGTCAGTTCGCGGCATGGCTTAAAAACTAATCCGATTGACTTCAAATTTTGATAAAAAATTAAGAGTTATATGGAGATAATCTGGTAATAATTTGGTTAAAATCGAGTATGGCAAAAACAAAATGGCGGCCTAGTGAAATGTAAAAAAAAAAATATTATGAAAAAGATACTTGTTGAATTTATTTCAAATTTTGCATAAACATCAAGTATTATGTTGGAATCAACTGATAAAATATTGGTACGAATCCAAGATGGCGGAACAAAACAAAAATCTACTTAATGATTTCAAACTGTGTGCCATAATTAAATTCTCGTTTTAGTGTCCCTAGATGCCAAAAAACATGTTTTTTCAATACTGTCGGTCCGTCGGTCTATATATGTCCTGTGTCCGTCGGTGTGTCTGTCAGTTCGATGAAAAATTAAGGGTCATATGGGGGTGACTTCTGGTAATATTTTGGTAAAAATCCAATATGGCTGAAAAATGTTAAAACATAAGTGGTGTATTATTTGGGGTTAAGATCCAGTAAAAATAACAAGTCTTTTTTAAATTACCGACGTTTCGTAACTTAATTTGTGCCTCCTCAGGAAATATATAGATACTATATTCTGCAAAAAACCCATATTATCGTTCTCTCCTTTGCTCCGCAGATATTTCCAAGATATTAAGTTTCTAAATGGTTTTTTTTAACGATCCTCTTGTTTTTATGTTAGAGAAGTTTATTATTTGGGGTTAGGATCCAGTAAAAAAAAGACTTTTTTTAAATTGTCGACGTTTCGAAACTTTATTGTTGCATCTTCAGGACACACATATAGTTTCTATATCCTGCATGAACCCCATATTATCAGTCTTTAGCTAGTCCATTGGTCCGCAGATAATTCCCAGATATTATGTTTTTATGATTTTCGTTAACGGTCCTCTTGTAGTTAAGTTAGAGTGGTATATTATTAGGGGTTAGGGCCCAGTAAAGAAACAAAAAACTTTTTTAAATTCTCGACGTTTCGGAACTTTATTGTTGCATCCTCAGGACACATATATAGATTCTATATCCTACATGAAACCTATATTATCAGTTTTTACCTACTACGATGGCGAAACAAAATGGCGGCCAAATAAAGTTTTTAAAAAATCAATGCAAAAAATCTTGTTCAATTGATTTTGTAGAAAAATTTGATGTGAAAATGTTATAAACTGGTACGAATTCAATATGACGTAACAAAATGGCGGTATGTGTCAATGCAAAAACTACTTATTAAATATATTTTATTAAGCCCAGAAGTAAAGTGTGACATAGGTAGAAACAAAATGCATGGTAAAATATTGGTAGGAATCCAATATGATGGAAGAAATGAAAATTAAAAGACAGTATATGTAACACATATATACTGTGACTATGTACTGAACTAAATTGGGACACCCTTCACTATTCCTAACATATGGGAAAAAATCATCAGAGGGAAGTTGCGGGTAAAGAAATGAACCGATTTTTTTTATACATTAAAATATCTTGCCTTGTTTTTCAGTAATTTAATATGACGTAGTTTTTTAAATCTATAGTATTTTGTATTTTGGACTCTAGGAATGTCTGAAAATAATTTGTTGAAAGAAAACATCACCATGCAAGTTTGTTATATTGGGGTTTAAATATATTTTTGCAGTTTTGATATTTCATATCGTTATTATTCTGAATTAATTTTTACAACGTGTCGCTTGAATATTGGGTATTCTTCAGGTACGTAAGTGCCTTTATTTTGTAAAGATTTTGCTAGTTTATATTTTATTTTACTTTTTTGATTTAGATTAACCGAGATCAGTGATACATTTGGGATTTATTGATATGTAAATAGTTATTTAATATTTCATTATTCATCTAGTGGTTGATTTTAAATTAAATTTAATTTCTATAAAAACATTTATTGCAATTCGCATTTAATATTATGCTGATTTTTTTATACAACGTTTCGCTTATATTATTATATTCATCAGGGCTTCTGGGATTCCTGCTTTGAAGAAAAGAGTTTAAACTAAGCAAGCCTTTTATTTTAATAGATTTTGTTGTTTTAGAATTGAGTGTTTTATTTAGCTCACGACATTTCCTTCTCTTTTTCAGGTTAAATTTTTTATTAAATAACTTTCTTTAGTTTAAATTGCTTTTTAACTAAGGAATCAGGAACAAGTGAGTGCCGAAAACATCCAGCGGCTTTCCAATTTAGGCCGTAATAAGTTGGTGGCGCTCACCTTTTATTTTTAACTTTAAATTTTTCCCCACTCCCACTCTCCGGGATAAAAGAACTTAGGGCATCAATATTGCACGCTGTGTTGACCACGAGCTTGTCTTGATACGTTTGTTTTCTTTTAATTAACTTTGCGAGTTATTTTTTTTTGTCAGGAAATAATTAAAATAAAACAATTCTTATTTTATTATTAAAAAAAAATAAGAGCGTAGCAATCTTGCACCCTTCGGTTATAAACCACAGCAAGGGTCGCAAGGTATTAATATATTATTAGCTGGCATAGCAGAAGAAAACAGCAAAACAAATATGTGCTCCAAATTTAATACTAATGTGGCCACGGAATTAAAACTTACAAAACATGAGGAAGCTGATACTAGAGTGTTTTCTACTGATCATTTTAGAAACAGGTATAAACGATTTTTTATATATGCTACAGATACAGATATTTTCATATTGTCAATGTACTATTCCTCTTATAATAATGACTTAGAAGTATGGATGTAATATAATAAAACGTTTGTACCATGTCATATGATAATTCAATCATTAGCCATTACCTATCAGAAAAATGCTAAAAACTTAGCGGGGATTTTATAAGCAGTATATTGCTTAAGTGGGTGCGATTCGGTGAGTTTCCCATTCCGAAAAGACAAAAGAAAATCTCTAGAATTGCAATTTCTAATGAAGCATGTTTGGAACTGATTTACCTCGCATTAACGGTACCAAATATCTAAAACTCTATGGTATTACCGGGTACCAAATATCTAAAACTCTATGGACAAGTTTTAGAGCATTTTTTAGAATTTTGTACGGCCTGCCAAATTTTATAGGAAATATGGATGAATTACGAGTGCATATATTTCGAAATTGTAAAACTGACATTATGTGAGTAACTTGTACAAATAAATGTAAATGTCTTAAAACGCACCTAGTTTCCGCCACAAAAAGCTCCCCAACACATCGCTGAGGTATCCGCGAATATTTCACAAGAAAATTTGCTTGGTTTTATATCCTGACGTAATCCAAAATGTTTGTACTGCCAGTCTAGTTCCAGTAATAGTGAATCAGGAATAGTAATTTTTTTGATAATTTAAACAGTTGCCTTTGAGAGAAATATGTTTTATCGTTTCAAAAGGTTTGATATGTACAAAACCATAAGATAATAAGTTCAAAACAATTAACATCTATAATAAAAGAATTTTTTAATTCAAGTCAATTATGTCAATTTATGGATCAAAATAATCCATTATCTGAAATAACTCATAAAAGAAGAATATCAGCATTAGGTCCAGGTGGATTAACAAGAGAAAGAGCTTGTTTTGAAGTAAGAGATGTTATACATTGTTGCATATGCAGCTACAAGTTTACCTATTAACATGGCAAATTCCCTGTATAAATATGTATATGTATATATGCAATAATGTATATTTTTTATTTTTCTTATTAAAACTAAAGATCAATTTTGTTATAGGTAACATTTTTTCTGTATTTAAGTGTGGCATGATTCGGAATTTTCTGTGGAGAGAAATGGCAGAATGAAAATAAGTACATAATTGGCATGCTTCTGCTAATTTTTTCAAATCCTGTGACTGCTCTGAAAGGTGAATAATTTTTTCTATCACAGTACTCACTGTCTATAATCCTGCCGACATAAGTTTATCATGTTGAATCGCCGACTTGTTTAGGCAAGATTGGATTTCGATATTTACCTCTGGGGAACTAATGCTTCCAGTTGGCTGGAATATTATAATTGTTCATAACCTAGGATGTTGAAGTCCTGTTTTGGTTGTTGTTGGCTTGATTCATCCTCCATTATGGTTATTTCTGGCTCCAAGGGTGTTTGTGCAACTTTAGGAGTTGTTTGTATACGATTCGGTGAGTTTCCCATTCCGAAAAGGCAAAAGAAAAGCTCTAAAATTGCAATTTCTAATGAAGCATGTTTAGACCTGCTCTTTAAGTATTAATGGATCTTTAAGTATTACCGGGCACCAAATATCTAAAATTTTATGGACAAATTGTAGAGCATTTTTTAAAAACATTTGTTGTTTATGCCAAGAAAAATCTGGAGCTCAATGGTAGTAGGTAAGTATCTAATAAATGTAAAGTAAAAATCTCTTTTTACGAATGTGGTAACTATCTTTTAAATATTGTTGCTTAATTATACGAGTAGAAGTTAATTGTGGAAATAAATTAAGTACGTCTAAATTGCCTTTATCAAAATTTAAAACTTTATATTTTATATTTTTCTCTTTTTTCAAAATTTAGCGAATAAACTTCAAAATAAACTCGCGATTTTTAAATAGGTTATTATTAAGTACAATGCAAATCCTAGTGGTCTAAAGCTACGCAAGTAATCACCAAAAAAGTTTCTTTGATTCTTTAGCTACATCTTTGTAGCTTACTGTACATCTAGATTTAAAAAAACATTTTCTTGGTCGAGTATTTGTTGCTGCATCTTTAGTAAATTTCGTGTCACCAACTTTAAAAAAATATTTTACTGGTGACACTTTTTTGCCATTTCTGTTATGTCAGTCATCAAAGTAAAGGTCTAAGTTGGCTCTCCAAAAACTTTCAATTTAAACGGACTTAAACTAGGGTAGATATAGAGTGATAAGTAAAAATTAAAACATTTCCATCTAATTTGAGATTTTTCGGAAATTGCCGACTTGACCAGTTTCACAATTCCAGATTGCCTGACGAAGTACAAAATCAGATCGGACAGGTCGATTTACACGAGAATCATTTTTTTTTTAGTTGGTCGTTCGTGAGTGTTATAGAAGGTCCTTAAAATGCATCGTAGAGATCCCTCATTGTCCGATTATTGATGGGTATATTTTTAAATATTCTGAAAAAGGTTCCACAAACTTTTTCTTATATCGTATATATGCAAATTCTTAATATTAGAAGGATATTTCTTACATAAATTTATTTGTAATAATAAAAGCTCTTCATAAGTAAAACAAACACAAATAACTAAAGTCAATAGACTAAACAAATATTTTTGTATGGTATTTTCCAATTTTGTGTACGTTCAATACTTAAAAAAAGACCGTTATACGTCGGCCGACAGAATATAAATTCCCATTCTCCGTTCCCAAAACTAATCATTTATTTAAACGGTTTTGCAAAATTTATTTCGGCATGAAAACAATGGCCGCCAGAACTAATATGATCGACATACGCATTCACATACAAAATAAATATCAAGGGGACAGTTTAACCCATTATACGGGGTATTAGCATGATTGAACAAAACATGGGGCATAAAGAGCGTATGAAACAACAAACAAGTAATGAACGATTAAATAACTGGGCCCAATTAACAGACGGCTTGGCCATAACTCATGCTTTGCAAACGGACATTTACATGTCATATATTCTACAGAGCCGAATTGCACTATATTCTACAGTTCACTATAGAGGAAGACGTACATAAAAAGAGAGCAAATAATAGAAGTTAAAAAAAAGACTTTGGATTACTCCAGTTATTATTGATTCTATGCTAAATACACTTAATGCATGCATCTTCGGGGATATTTACTCCACGAGATGAAAACACTGAATGACCGCGGTGTTTTTTTTTTTTTTTTTTTTTTAATGCTTTTACGCACGACTCCATCCCGGTTGGGATGGAGACAGTGTGGGACTCGCATTACTGCCAGGTTGTTACACTTGACAGATTGCCATACCCACTAAACCCCACCGGGCCACCATCAGATGGACCGTCGCGTCGTCCTGGGTCCTTCGATGGGGTTGATGCCGTCCTTCCGGGGATGACCCTCTAAAAGACATGGTCCTCTGGGGGGGTGAGTTGCCTGTTTGGCACGGTGTTTTGTGCCGCCTCTCGTTACTGGTATATCTGAAATGCAAAATATTATTAGTAATGTAGTCGTCTTACCTGTTGAAGTTACTCTTGTTAATCCGTCCTCCCGTCTCCCCCGTCAGTTTGCCGATGTCAGGTTCCTCCGTCCATCCGTGTGTTGGTCTTCTTGGTGTGTCCTCTTCTGGGCCCTCAGTGTCACTGCTGTTCCATGTCCTTGCAGTGAGGAGCTGAGGAGGGGTGTTCTTTTACCTCAGGTTCAACTGCAGCTCACGCCGGAGCCAGTTGAGGTACCTGGTATCCTCTTCTTTTACCTCAGGTTCAGCTGCAGCTCACGCCAGAGCCAGCTGAGATACCTGGGAGTCCTCTTCTTGGATTTTTGTTGGCCACATGAGTTGCTTAAGAATTTTTGCAAGTAAGATCTAGCTTCTGAGGAGCACGGAGGCTCAGAAGTTTTGATTTAATTGCATCCATCCTCAAGCACTTTTAACGCAGAAGTCCGTGTCTTGGTCTTCTGTGTTTTGTCCTATTGTTGTGGTTTGGAGCTAGTGGATCGTAGTTCACCAGGTCTCGTAGATTTTTATTATGATGGTTTTCGGCTGCTCTGAAGGCTCGGGTAGCCTTTTGTTGCATAAAGTCTTCAATTTGTGTCCATTGAAGATCTCTCTGCAAGTCCTCATTCCCGATGAACCACGGGGCATCTGCCGCCATCCTTATCAGTTTGTTTTCTGTCCTCTTGATTTTTAGAAGGTTTGTTTTTGACGCATAGCCATAAGCTGTGGAGCCGTATGTTAGTTGGCTTCTTGCTACTGTTTTGATGAGTAGCAGCTTTGTCCTGATTGCCATTTCGCTCTTTCGGCAGAGCAATGGATAAAGTTTATTCATTGCCTGTCTGGCTTTGGTCCTCGCTGCGTTGATGTGTTTGGTCCAAGTCAGGCGTTTGTCCATGGTCATACCTAGGTACTTGACCTCGTTGGACCATGGAATCTCCACTTCTCCAACTCGGATTCTGGCTCTGGCAGTCAGTCTCCTTCGTTGGAAAAGTATGGCTTGCGTTTTCTGGGGGATGATCTTGACTTTCCACTTAATGCACCAGTCATTAAGGTCATTTATGTCCTCTTGCAGTCGCCTTCCCAAGATACGGGTGCTTCTGCTTTTGTGTAGGATAGCGGAGTCATCTGCGTAGAGTGCTGTTATGCTCTCGTCTCCTATCGGGACATCATGGGAGAAGATGGAGTATAGCAAGGGTCCTAGTACCGACCCTTGTGGAACTCCTGCTACCAGTCCTCTTTGTTCAGAGTGGGTATCATTCACTTTGACGGAGAATGTCCTGTCTCTTAGGTAGCTGCGTATTATTTTAATGCTTCTTCTCTCGTATCCGGCCACAGACATTTTGTACACCAGTCCTTGGTGCCACATCATGTCGAAGGCCCTCTCGATGTCTAGGAAGACTGCTCCTGTGGCTTCTCTGTTGTTGAATCCTTTTGTGATGTATTCAGTAGCTCTGAGGACTTGTTGTTCAGATGAGTGCCCTGCCCTGAAGCCGAATTGCTCATCAGGAATGGCATCTAGCTCTTGGGTCTCATCTTTAAGTCTTCTAGCTATGGCTCGCTCAGCTACTTTGCCTAGTGCAGGGAGTAGACTTATGGGCCTGTAGTTTTGAGGTAGGGTCCGAAAAACCTGGAAAAACCAGGCAAGGACCGCTCCTTGCCTGGTTTTTCCAGGAACCGCGGTGGGATCTAGGCCGGCTATTTATAGACGACCTGTATATGTTGTACACTGAAGCAGGTATGGTTATTAAAATTGTTAGGATGCCTATAAATTTCAATAGATTTTCTAATTTTCCGTTTATAGAATCCCGAGACCGATGCAAGAACTTTGGTTTCTTTTACATTTATGACACGCCCAGTGGAATGTTGCTGTTCACATACAACAGTTTGTACAATTTGTTTTTTTCTAATACATTTTTCATGTTCCTTAAGCCTAGTCGATATGGCTCGTCCAGTTTTTCCAATATAGACATTAACAGGAACAAGGAATTGCATATATCCCTTCCGTTTAGAAAGGAATAATGTCTTCTCGCAATCGTAAATTTTCCCCAATTTTCTTGTGTTGGTGAAGATTGTACGTGTGTTGGACCGGCGAAGTAACCTTGGAATTTTATCTGTGGTTCCGTGTATAAATGGAAGAACTACACTCCATATTAGTTCCATTTTTAAGACTCCTTAATTGTTATATTTTCTAATTGATCGTTTATTATTTTTAAATATCTTTTCCCTCTTAAAGCTTGAGTCAGTTTTTCTGTTTCCCATTGTAAAGAATTTTGGTCACAAATTGCGAGGATTCTGTATACCAAAGAATTAACTACAGTTTGCTTTTATGCAGGATGTTGATGTAAACTTGCATTAAGGTATCTCTTTGTATGCGTTGGTTTTCTATATACAGAGTGCCCTAAGGAATCATTCCATTTCCTTTGCATAAGAACATCTAGAAAGGAAATCGTGCCTTCTGATTTAATGTCCATTGTAAATTTTATATTAGGATGTTGCTAATTCAGATGATCAACAAACACGGGCAGGTTCTCTGGACCAGGCGGCTATACTAGAAAAGCATCGTCTACATATCTGAACCATGATTTTGGCTTTAATGGGGACGACTCTAAGGCTTTCTTCTCAAAAGTATCCATGAAAATATTGGCTTCCACGGGTGACAGCGGAGTTCCCATGGCTGCTCCAGAGATTTGTTCACAAAAAGTTCCTTGAAAATAAGTTCATTTGAGACATACTTCAATCAAATCTAGAAGTGAGTTGTTATTTGTCAATATTATGGTAAAATAAGTCTGATATTATGGAAATTGAATCATTAATAGGCACACTCGTCTATAGCGATTTTACATCGAAACTGACTAAGATATCTTTTGGATCTTTTAATTTCTATACAAAATGCGCAGAATTTTTAATATATAAATGTCTTTTTCTTGTAAAATTATTAAGAATATTTGAAAGATATTTACCTATTTTGTTGGTGGGAGATTCTATTGCACTGACGATAGGTCGAAGTGGTACATTAACATGTGTAATTTAGGTAGTTCATAAAGCCGCGGGATCTTTGGGACGTTTAACCTTAACGTCTTCTTCTCCTGTGCTGGCAGGTTGGATGCGTTTATAAGGTTAGTTATCCGTCTCGATTTTGTTGGTCGGATCTGCTTGGAATATACTGTTGGTACTGTCATCCAAAAGTAGTTGTATTTTCTCCACGTATTCTGTTTTTTCCATAACGACAGTGGCATTTCTCTTGACTGATGGAAAAACCAAAATGTCTTTAGTGTTGTTTAATCTTTTTATCGCCTTTTTTTTCCAGAACAACACACATCTTTGCTGTTTCATACCTTGTTAAGTCAACTTCTTCTACTGGAAGTATTCTAATTGTGGCTTGGACAGATGGCACTGTGTCTTCTACGAATATGTTCATTTGTGTTATGGTGAAGTTCTGGAGTTAGAAGGAGGAATTGTTCTGTTTCAGTAAGGGTTTTAGAAGAGAGGTTTATTACGGTGTTTTGTGGGGGGTTTTACTGGTCTTTGGATGTCCAGAAGTCCTTCGAACTGTTTCTGCTGCTTAATGTTAACTGCTTGGTGTATCATTTCTACTTGCTAATGTCATTGGGGATTCTAAATATTTCATGTTCAAGTATAAAATCTAATTTTAAGTGAATATTTAATAAGTTACGAGCGTGTATATCCAAATCACAAGGAGTAGCTTTTATCCTTTCTACTACTAATGTCATACTGGTTCGTTTGTAGTTCTTCCTTGCACTTCTTGATGTGATGTGGTGTTCTATTTGTAGAGATTTTGGTACTACATCTTCATCTCGGCATATAAGAAGAAAGGCTAATTGACAAGGTAGCTTCTATTGAAATTTATAAGCATCCTAACAATTGTATTGCCTCATGCCATCGAAGACGGAACGTCGGAAAGTAATTCCATTTTGACAAGGTCTAATCCCAAGAACCTTGACCTTGAATAAAATATAAAGGATCTAAAACATAACTTAGAAACTTTACACAAAGAACCGCGAAAGATTTATTAGAGACGATTGTATGATAATAAACTGTCCCTAAATAATTACAGTTTGATTTGATAATAATAAACACATATTAGGTATTCTTTTGGATATAGCCAAAGTCATTGTAGCAGTTTGCCTCACAAGATTAATAACACTGTTCGAATTGTTTCAGGTTTTGTATATTTAAGTTAGTTTAACACTTACCTTGCGAAGAGAATGCCATTTCGAAGAGAATGCCATTTCTAGAGATAGAAAGCACTTAGGTAACCGAATCCCTTTTGATTATGGATTAATTCATTCCATTTTCAGTATATTTTAATATGCTGTTTAAAATCAAGTAAAATATGTCACTCGCGCATGATACAGCTATTCATTATTCAGGAAATTCATATAAAGAGATGAAGATTGCACTTATATAAATATTTTCAACATTTTTGTGTACAGGATCACCGTAACTATAAAATTTTTCAAATTGTAGTTTTGTTAAAGAAGTTATTGTTTTAAAGTCTTCGTCTGAAAAAATATTCTGATCTCTCATTTGCTCTTCTCTCTTAATCAAGGCCTTATTACGAAGTTCAGTATAGAAGCTTGAAACTTCTTCTTCTTACAGACTAATTTAAGATATTAAAGTCTTCGTAAAATATTCTTAGAAGAAATTGATAAACAAAGTGGTGATAACATAGACGAAGAGAATAAGGATAATAAATGTTAGTATTAAGATCTCTCGCTTTAACAGAAACACGACTTAAAGCAGGGGGTCCATTGTTGCAAATACAACACATATCAGTCGACTTAGACTTCAAAACATCAAGTCGGACACATTCGGGATTATCAAAAAGCCTGTCCTTATTAATTCGTCGCAGGTAATACATACGCGGGTATTATTATTGATATTAATTGGGGGATTGTTTAACTCATTTCGGTAACGTAAAGCGATTTCCTCTTTGTCTGCTTCAAGTTTGTTTGTAGTGTTTATTCAGAATGAGGTACAGCTAAAGTAAAACGGATCTGAAAGAAATTGCTCATAACTGACATATATTTGATTGATAGATTTTAATTTTTAATTAGGTATGTATATTTGGAAATTATGTTTATACGTTTCTTTACATTACCACTTTATAGCGTTGTTCGCAGAGGCAGTTCCGAACCAATTCATTCTGAGCGCTAAGGACCAATTCATTAGCAAAATAATATCAATTTCGTAATATGAGCCATATATTTTTTGCTGTAAACACGAAACTTTCAGATACACATATTTACGACATTAGTCGAATAATATTTGTTGTATTTGTAGCAATAAACCCCCTGCTTTAAATAGCATAGTGCAAAACTAGGTATCTTGATACCAACATTTATTTTCCTCGTTCTCTTCGTCTGTGTCATCACCAATTGGATAATGATCAATTTCTTCAAGCATATTATACGAAGACTTTAAATTATTAAATAGGTCTGTAACACTACAAGGAGCAGAAGTTTCTAGCTTCTTTACTGAACTTACGTAATAAGGCGTTGACTATTAGAGAAGAGCAAATGACTGATCCGAATATTAGACATAAAGACAAAATACATGAAGAAAATACTTTTCAAATATACATTGGTCTTGAAAACTTGGAAGGACGCCGTGTAATTTGGATAAGACTTGATTAAAATCATATGGTATGACAGCTCGTGTCCAAAAACAGCGCTGTTTCGTTTTCGCTGGGCCATCCTGAATGTATAAACCAAATTACAAAACGCACGTACAAAACAGCACAACATGGTACCTAGACCTATGTGTCTTATAGCGACCAAATATGCCGCTCTTCCGTGATAGGCGCGAAATCGAACATTTCCGGTTTTGTCGACTTTTATATAGTATAATATAAAAACGAGAACTCTTCGGGAGTTAATTTTACTGAAAATTTTTGTTGAACTTCAATCAAGTTCAAAATTCATATAATTTCACGGAAACCGTTTTCTGATTTAATGTGTGTGGGGCTCTTAAATTGGGCAAGATGAATCAATTGCTATGAAAATGTGTTGCTAGGCTATTCCGTGAATGACATTGACGTCAAAACCACGAGCGCTGACGAGTGGTTTTGTCATAAACGAAATTGCTAAATAGCAATGAACTTGAATAAAAACAAGAAAGACCTTTTGCTAGAAAAAAATTCTCTACTCGACAAAACACATCCCATGCTATTTTACAGTAGTTTCTGAAATTCTTGAATTTAAAATTTATTACAAAAATGTGTATCCAGCTTGGAAACTAGATATCTGCTACATTCTTTTAATTTTAGATATTTAAGTCAAAAGTAAGGTTAAGATTGACAATAACACTTCAGTCACCGTGAATTTATAAAACATGATATTATAATATCTAAGATAACATGTACCTTGTCTGCATATTTATGTGATGTACATTTTAAATTCGAATATTTTAAAAAGCTCTGTAAAACAGCATAGGGTATACAAAATAAGTCTAGAGCTTTTCGTAATCCGAAAATGCGACAAAAATCATAACATCCAATTTCAAATAAGCGAGAAAATCGATCTTTGATACTACTTATATCGTTTTTATTTGATCCTGCTCATTTGTTTCGCTGATAATATATGAACGGGCCATAAAGACACTTTCATATTTAACATTTTCTTCCATCTTTATAAGAAATGAAGTTATAAAGGCTTCGTTTTTATTTGATATACCTGTATATCATATAGAAGCAATAAATCTGTATAAACTGCTGTATAGCGTAAATTTCAATGTTAATACCAAGTCCGCCTCTGAAAGAACATTTGCATATACTAACTAGAACACACCATTGATATCCAATATAACTTAACCAGAATGGCAGTCGGACATCAAAACTGAGCCCGTCCTTGGAGGACACTGATAAATTCGTGTCGTTATCTATACAATAGTCCATGTTAGTCTATATTGAAACAGTATAATGGATTACAAATATGCGGCTCGAGGATATATTGCCAAACAATGTAGAAGTTCAATACATAATTTGGCAACTTGTCAAGCTATTATAGAATCTAGGGTTTAGTAACAGGAAAGTAAAGCAAAAGTGGAAGGATGTTAAAGTACTCTTTACTTATTTGGGGATAAAGATTTCAAAAAGAAATATATTTTGATAATAATAAATAGGGTGGGAGAAAAAGCTTTAAGAAAACTAAAATAATTGAAAATTTTAAGGGCTTCACTTAAAATTGATATTAGAATTAGTAACAATGCATTTGTCAATTGCTTGAAAGCTACTTTTTATTGATTTAATTTATTCGGTTCTCTCAATCTATCCACACAGTCTTTGTTTTGACGCTTTTTGCTTCAACAGTAAAAGACATCTATTAGTCTTATTTTTGTATTACATGTAAACATTTATGTTGTTTCTCACAGTTGGAGTAGTTTATTGGCATTACACAGGTTTCTGCACCTTTTCTATATTTTATTTCCAATGGATTCACATATTATTAGTTAGCAGGCCCCTTTAACCAAGGCAGCCTTTTAACAGTGTCTTTCTCTCGCTATGACGTCGCACCGGGGTTTCCAATCAGATTTTTAGTCAATTTCCATAGGTCGTTTTTATTTTGTAACAAGTGTACAATTTGTTCTATATTTCTACTTTGGTTATACGCCTTAAGAAAATTGATCAAATTTCAATAACTTGTCTATTTTACATAAGGATTGAATATTATCAGAATTTTTTGAAATTCCATGTAAATTTATCCATAAAAAATTAGTCAACCCCGTTGACTAATTTTTTTTGCCTTTTCTTAAAGAAATTTACCAATTTCTCTGTTTTATCATACCTACATAAAATGGATATTTTTAAGCAATAAGATATGTTTTAAAATGTAATTTGATGTTCGTCGACTTTTGTTTTCTCTTTGTTACATGTAGACATTTTCAGGTGCGATTTTAGAACCATATATCTTTCTACTTGTTCACTGACGAGTAAGTATATTGTTTAATTCAACCCTTTCCTTTTTGGCCTTCCACCTTTTTTAATTGAAGGGTTTTATTACTCTATGTACTTATTTGTCGGAAGCATTGATGATGACTAGTTAGTCGAAAAAGCTCTGGAATAATTTCGGATTAAGATAATATATACGTTATACAGACAGACCTTTTTGATTCAAAACTTAAATAAGTTTATCGTATTAATTTTTATACTTGGCAAAAGAGACTTGCACAGACTACAAATAAAAAAATGATTTTCTGTTCAGGGCTATTTAAAAAAAAAACAAATCTTCCTCTAAATAATATACTCATATTTACTACCTTTAAGTATGTTAATAATATGAAAATTCAAAATAATATTATATTAAGCACTTAGTGCACAGGTATTATTATTAATTATTTTTAATTAAAAAGTATTATTAAATAATAGTATTAAACCAAAAGAGGGACTAGCTAGTTAGACCTGTCATAAAATAAATTGCAGTGATAAATAGTCAACAAGTAGATTAATTAACTTATTAGATCTCAAGAAATTTGTTGCAAATTTTTTTGTTTCTATAGTAATAGACATTTCTTTGTTCTGTTATCGTATCGAATCGTACCTGTACTTCTAAAACGTTTCTTTTTTAAAGTCTGCAAGAGACTATAGCTACTAAAAAAATTATCGAGGAACACTATATGATCTGACGGCATTCTTAGTTGCCCCACAGTTAGTCTCAAAAATTGTAACAATACCCTGAATCGTTGCGCAAAATTAAGTCCTTGTATCCGAACCGTACCGGTTTTACTCTAATAAATTGTTTTGAGGGGTGGCCAAAATATTTGACCATAGCCTCATCGAGCTAAATATTTTTATGGAAAACACCCCACTTCTGAAAATTCTTGTTCAATTTCTTTATTGTTGGCCGAACCTTGAACCTCATATCCGATTTGTCCAACCTTGCGTTATCTAAAAAATGCAGATACCTTTTTATCTCTTGAAATCTGTTTATGGTCATTACTCCAGTAAAGTCGTTCTCTTGGTAGGCGGTGATAGCCAGTGAAAAGTAGTATGCCTATAAAGATTTTTAGTTCGTTGAGATTTACTCTAAATTAAGGTTCTTTTACTGAGAGGCAAAACATTTGTTTGTTTAACTATCTGATTTAGCTATGTAATTTAGGAGTCCAGCGTCAAGAACTATGAGGGTTCACCTTTCAATCTCTTAGCTAACAAAGATAAAATAATCTCATCGTCATCATCATTGTAGCCTGAATTTTGAATTCAGGCCAAAGCAATCTCAACCTCACTGTCATAATACAGTTCCACTTATCCTCGGATATCGTTGGGAAGTTTTTGTCGTTGTCGGTTAAGCAATCAACTTCTGGAAGGATTATAATAATGTCCACTTCTTTACTCGACGATGAAAGAAAATATGTGAACATTTTTTCTAAAAACTAAATCTAAAATATGTATTGCGTTTAGTACTTAGCAACAAATCAAATTCACATTCCTCTGTCAAAAACTAAATAAAACACTATTGAAAACAGATTTGTCAAATGCGGCAAACAGGAACGGACGAGTTGGTCGCACATAAACCGTCAGAAATACGAAAATGGCGAATCTGGGTGACCCTAATAATAAATTAGAGTTTCACCATCAATACAAAATTGAACCTGGACTCGAATCGGCACTAATGGGTTAAAACATAGATATACACAAGTAACAAATGCTGGGAAGTAACAAAATTCACATTTATTTTATTTTTTTAATATAATACAGACAGTCTTAAAAAATAATCTGATGAAAAATATTTACATTTGGTTAATGGAAGTACTTACTGGTCATGTGTCTTATTACTCCAATATGTTTGAGGACGAGTAGCAATGAGTTTCACTATTTAGTCCAAAGCACTCTGATATAATAATTTATTAAAATACACATACAAACTCATTTGATTGCTTAAATAATATTAGTTATTCAATAAGAACTATTGAATCTACAAAAATTTTAACAACAGATTGCTGCAACACTTCGATACAATCTGCTAGTGTCGCAGTTTATTTTAACAGCACGCAATAGTATGTAGTTAGGTGTTGCCAACAGCGTCTACTTGTTTAGATATACAACACAAACATGTTTGCCTATTAACGAATTTAACCCACCGATCGGATGCAGTACGTCGCGGACTGTCATCTTTAGACGCTATGCGAGGCCAACAGCGTCGGCCCCGGGCGTTGTATGAAATAGAATACAAAGTTGAGCTCCATTTAAGGGGTAATCTATTTTACCATGGATGGACCACCTATTCAAAATATTTTCTGTCTTTGGTGTTACTATCCTTGCTAATGTTTAAAAATCTCTAACACAGAACACCTGTAGAGACACCTCGCCTTTAATTTCGAAGCATCTTTAACTAGGGATGAGTGTTTTATCGATATTTCGATGGATCACTTACATGTCGAATAACAAGAAATAAAAAAAAATATCGATATACCGATATATCGATAAGGGCCGAGAGGTGTTCAGTAATGCCGATTGGTTTTCAAGAATATTGATAGTGAGCCGATGTAGTTATGGGTAAATCGTATATATTTACAGAAGTGGGGACTTTTTTTTGCTCTTCACTCAACTTTTCTTCCAAAAACACCTTTGTGGCAAATTTAAATAGGTAGCAATGAACTATCGATAGTTAGAAATACCTATCGATACATTAATTTTAACGAGTAAATTTCATTTATCGATAGAGGATAGCACATCACCAGTCGATATATTTTAGGATAGCTACCCTTACTTTATCGTTTATCGATAGTTATCAATTTATCGATAGGTACCCTTACCTATTTGCTACTACCTATCAAGTGAAGCCAAAAATTATTGACGAGCAAAAAAAAGATCCACATCTTTGTAAGTATGAAATCCGTTTATCCGTAACTGTTGATGTTGGTCGGCTACCTGTCGATATTATCACTTATCGACAATTTTCAATATATCGATATTTTTATTTACTTATTGTTATTCGATATGTCGCTAAACTAACGAAATATTATTATTTCTTCCAATAGAATTTATGTTGATTTAAAAACAAACAGGCTAACAGTCATGAAACAATTAAAAACGAGACGTTAATTATTCTTGGTTTAAATATTAGTTCCTGGGTTCAAATTCTGGCAAATGCAACTTAACTTTTCAATTTGACTATATTTCTTTTAAATGTCGATATTCTACAGGCTTTAATGAAGATTTGATATTATAGGACAGAAATCTATTTCCCGACGAAGTCGCTGTATGACGTCGAGAGAGAAATATATCTTAATGATAATTTAACAAGATTGTGTTGGATTGTCTCTCTGGACAACAACAATTTAAAACATTAATGAAGATTTAATAATATGGATCAAAGAACTGAGTCTGTTTTCTGACGAAGTCTCAGTATGTCGCCAACGCATTTAGAGGATATAAAAATGTATCTTAATGATAACTGATCAAGATTGGGTTGTCTTTAGTCTCTTACTGCTCTGTAAAAATAACATCTAATTAAATGATTTAAATTACCAATGACGCATTTTTTAAACTTTTGAACTTAATTTTTTCAAATTACATAGGTACGTCTGAAATACAATTAGCCTAAGGTAAACTTATAACCATATACACTCATTTTATCCAACAACTTTTTTCAGTTTCATTATCAATTTAATTTACCTTTTTAATGTTACAGCCTAATAATAAATAAATAAAAATACAATTGTCTGAGATCTTTTAGATCCCTTTTAAGAATATTTTGTACAATGCATTTCGATTCCAATTTATAAAATATTATACAAGATACACTATTTTATAAGAATAGTTTAGGGTGCCTCTAAAAATATCTTTTTTTTTTACTTTTACAGAGAGGTTTTATTTAAAGCCTCAAGAAAAACATAAAACCGTGAACAATGAATTAGATATTCTTGTCAGGGTAGGCCATAAATTGATACACTTAGTAACAATATAATTTTTCCGGAGTTTCTCTAGCATTTCGAACCTGCAATTGAACATTTTGCTTCCAGGACTCGATGCGGGGAGAATTTTAATATATTTGTGAGAATATTGCGACGCAGAAGAAGTGGATTATTATATTTATTCTCGCATGATGCGAGAAAAGTTTATCGACTTCGAAGCGTGCTGTAATACGGGGAATTTTACAATGTACAAGATTTTCTCTCATAATCCGCTACCCCCAATGTTGAAAAAACAAAAGTCAAAAGGAATGTGGGCTCCAGTGGCACGTCTTTTGAAACATCTTTTTAACTTAAAATTTAAAATTAAAATAAAATTTACCACCAAAATTATAAGGCAAATAACAACACCCATACTGAAATGACGACCATTCGTAAATATGACAGAAGAAAAAATAGGTACTAAAAAATTCAGCATATTTAACATGTTAGTTAACAAGTATGAGCATTAGGTCATAAAAAAGGTATTCCTTTCTGCACTTGCAGAAATTATATATTTTTGCTATTCTACATATATCTTTTCCGGCCAAGAACTTTTGATAAAGATATGTGAAAACACATTTTTATCGATTTTAGTGTCTATTCTCCGCATGATGGTGCTAGTGCATACTTTGCCAAATTACCTGTGGGTTTGTAGCCAGAAATCACCGGAGCTCCAATAGGTGACGCTAAGTGTTACACTTAGCATGTAGTACTGTTTCAGTATGATAGACGTTTGGTTTTCGATTTTGTCATATCGAGTAATCTGTTATTTCAGATCTCCTTGGGTACAAGCCTGCCTGATGAGGGTAGAGGCCCAGAAATCATGATCGGAGGAGGGTACCCTGTGACATAATCGAAAGGAATACTTCTTGTAGGCCGTTTTGCACCTGCAGAAATTATATATTTTTGCTATTCTACATATGTTAAATTTCAATTTTTTTTAAGCTAATTTTTAAATTTGAGGATTTACACACTATTATTTATTATCACAGCTGTTAAGATTGTCATAGATTTTATTTTTTTAAGTTAAATTTCAATTTTTACACAGTATTTTTTATGTAGCATAACCTTAACGGCTGTGCTTTGATTATAATAAAGCAGATTTTTCAAACTGAGGATGAAATTTGTTTACTAAATTAATTTGCATTTGTGCATAGGTTGTAGTACCTAATTTTTAGTTTCCTCCGACTAGATTGTCCGTTCGGCAATTATTCGCCAGATACTAAATTTCAGCTTTCGGAGTATATCTGCCAGATGAAGAGAGTCAGATCAAATTTTTATTTTCGGAAAGCGGTAGTCGGATCCTACAAAAATGTTATGTAAACTTTTTTCATAAAACCAATAAAAAACGCCAGATATACATCAAACATTTTTTGTCAAAACAAAGTTTCGGGCGTTTTTTTAGTTGACCACAAACGTACGTTTAAGGGAGTTTTTCGATTCGCCTCATTAATTTTTCGTAGTTTCAGTTTTCGAGATACTGACCATTATCAGACAATTTTCACCTACACAACGTATAATAGAGGGGCTGAGAAACTGTTATTAGTGTTCATGTTTTTATAAAATTATTCGATAATAGGATCGTTAATATCACTTTGTTTTGTCCAACTATTCATTTTTTTTTAAATTCACTTTCGCCATGTCCCTTAATTTAAAAAAAAATTACACTGCGTAACTTTTATTTTACGATATTCGCTCTTTTTATGGCGTTCCTTATTACATAAATAACACACAATTCTATTTTTCCTATTTTTAAAAGTCAAAACTAATACCTTACTGTTAAATTTGTGCTTATTTCCATACAAATCATTTGGTTTATAATTATTATTATTATCTACTTAATATTTTAGTAATTCTTGTACACTAATACAGCTAGCGACTTTAACACCTGCTGTATTTATAATAATATCCGCTATAATACTGTAATTATTTCGTCGATTTTGTCCTACTGCCAGTTTTTTCTAGTAAAAATCAATTAAATCTCAATTTTTTTCTCGTTAAAGTTTATTTTGCTTTTTTGTTTATCAATACTATCATATATACTTGAATGGCGACGTTTCCGCTTAGAACGTTTCGATTGATTTTTTGGCATTTTGTCTGTTTTTAATTTCAAGTATTTAAACACCCCGGACACACGGTTAAAACACATTATTGTTATCAGTACTCGTGAGCAAATCCGGAATACACTAATTTGATCTGTGGTTTTCGGGGTTTTTAATGGAACAAAGTTCAATTTTACTATTTAGTTTAATATTTGATAATGTGTATTGCTGATTTTCTATAAATATATACAGAGTGTTTCTTAATAACATGCTAATATTTAAACAGATTTTTCTTAAGTCTATTTTTAGAAACATACTTCATATGAGCATATGTCCTAAAGGTCTTAACATTTGAACTACAGGGTGCTAAAGTTGATAGGTAAAAAATAGTTTTTTCAAATATTTACGATACTACTCTAGACATTTTTGTAAAAATTGGTATGCAGTTTCTATGCATCAAGAGGCATTTTTTAGCAAACAATTTATTTTTTTATTCTCGCCGGTGGCCTTCATACGGGATTTGCACTGAATCATTTTAAAGATGAAAGTGATACGCCACTGATTTTTCCTAAAATAAACATTATTTTTAAAATCCTCGTTCCTTTTTGAGCAAAGCTGGTGACACGATTTTTTTTTACGTTTTATGTATGGTTTAAAAAGAATTAAATTCACTCATTAAAATCGTCTCTAGCAGGTAAGAAACAGATTTGGTTTTATAAACATAAACAGTTTTGACAGCTGTCTACCTAGTTCAGTTATAACGTATTTAAGATAATACATATTATTAAAAAAACATGGTGCATTTGCAGATATGCATATTGTATGGGCTTGCTGATAGTACCGCACTGGAAGCTAGGAGGTTGTATGAAGACAGCTTTCCAAATAGAAATATTCTGGATGCACGAATATCTTCAAACATGCATAGAAGGTTGTGCAAAAAAGGAGGTTTTCAAGTAGACAAATCTAAAAGGAGTACAACGTGCTGTAAGAACACCAAAAATTGAGGAATCGGTTTTGGATTTAGTTCACGACGACCACGGATTAAGTACACGAAAAATTGAGAACAATTTGAATATCTCACATATTCTTGTTTGGAAAATTCTCTATGACTTTTTATTATATCCTCACCATATCCTACGGGTTCAGATTCTACGCCCTCGTGTCTTTCCATTAAGGATAAACTATTGCCAATGGTTTCTTGAAAAAGTGTATGAAAAACCATCGATGAAGCAAATTTTTGCAGAAACGCTATCCAAAACAAATACTTTGTTTGATGCCGACTTCAATAAATCAAATTTTCTAGATAAAAATAAGATATTATTGTTTGCTTCTTAGTACTTTTTTAAGTTATTTTTTTATAAATGCTTTTATTGTATTAAAGTCGTTCGTTTGCTATAAAAAATATATCCAAATCGTAACATTTTTTTGCCGGATTACATTGCATGCATATTTGTATATTTTTTTGTCATCATATTTTATCTTTCTGCCTTTAGAATACGTGACAGGGTATTTACTAACTTTTATAAATTGGCCAAGTTTCTAATAGCCTTTTTTATGGAAAATTCATAACTGTTCAGTAAAAACTATTAGTTTATTTATTGTTTATACTTAATAATATAACCATTTCAAATTTTAGCTATTTATTAAATCCTTGCAGATAAATCTGAAATAACAGTATAACTCGAGACCCAATATTCAATATTCATCTAATCTGCTATATATGAAGAGAAATGAAGAATTTGAAAAGGGGATCAAGATGAAAAAATTTGGTTAAAAAATAGTGGCTTTGTCCTAAATATATTTTCTAAGAACAAATTAATTCGATAGTGTTAGCCAGAAATTTTATTCAAATATCAATATATAGTTAACGAGATATTAAAAAGCTTGCACTTTGAATAGTGTTACAGGTGTTATGACACATGACATCGGCATAGGTATGGAAGAGCTAAATAACTTCTTCAAAAATTTCAAGTTCCCAATAATTTTTTAAGAATACTATGTATATAGGACCCCTCTAAGTTAAATAGAGCTTTAAGGAAACGACTAGCATACGACTAAACTAAAACAAAAAATAGTATTTGATAGAAAACAAAACTTGATAGCGAATAAACAACTCTTTTTAATCTAAAAGGATTTATTTGCCGATAATTTCGTTAAAATTCCTTCTAATATTGAAATATTACCAAAACTTTTTGTATCAACAATTTTATTTTAAATTCAACGAAGATTTAAAAATATCAATTTATATAAGCCAGTTTTATTTTCGATATTCAGTATTATAGGAATTAACATATAACTTCAAATCGAGTTTATAAATATTTTCGTATTTTTAGGTATTTAAAAAATGATTGTTTATTGTCTAAATGGCAGTATCTGTTTTGATTTTAATATCTCTAAATAAACACGTGCCTATGTGTTTTGAAAAATACAATTACCGCGTTAAATATTGCAAATTTTTTTTTTTACTCAGACCCCTTCTATTTTTCGTTGTCCATCTTCTAATTTCAATTCTCGACATATTTCGTATAATATACAATTAACTTCAATTATTTTTTTAAATATTGCCTAAAACTATAGTTAATTGTATAATATACAATTAACTTCAATTATTTTTTTAAATATATTCTAAAACTAACATTTTACTTACTTTGAAAGTCTGTATATATTACAGTTCCAAATGAATATAACACCATTTTATGAGATTTGGGTAATCTTATTTTTATCTGTTTCTTCGATTACTGCCAGTGCCATGTGGATATAAAAGGTTTATTAAAATGTTTTACCTAAATAGGAGACATAAAAAGAGTTACTTTTAAAAATGCGCTAAAACAAAAAAGCTTTAATCAGTTTTATTATATACAATATAACATATTTCCCGAATGAAGCAGCATATCTTTGAGATTTTTGAATAAAATTCGCTATTTAAAGTTCCTCTAATTTTCTAGAATACATCTGGTCTGTGTGGATTTATTTAGGTAAACCCAAACGCTTACTGAAAAAACGACCACTGGTTTTGTGTATGATTTAGAATACACCGCAAATTTTTTGATTTTCTAACGGATTTGTACAACTTGCCTAGTTTAGCTTAAAGCACAGTGTCGGGCGTAAAAAACCCGCGGCGCGGGGGGGGGTGGTTACTAGAGGGCCCCCAAATTAAACAGGGTATTCAAATAAAATGTTTTTTCCATAGTTAAAAAAAATATTTCGTAATTTTGGCAACTATCGGATACATTGAAAATGATAATAATAAGATAAAATAATACATACACCCTATGAAACGTTTGGAAGTGACAGTACTTAATGCGTATTTTTTAGATGTAATAGTAAGTCAGCTAGATAAAAGATTTACTGCATTTAAAACAGTTTATTCAACATTCTGAATTCCAAATTCTAAGATATTGGTTAAATTAAACGACTCGGAAAAATTGTATAACAACATTAAAAACCTTAATACAACTCGGGAATTCTCAAACTACCTATATTTTCGAAAACAATGAATTATTGTTAAGTAGTATACCAGAACTGTGCATTTCCAATTATTATTGTAATCGCAAAAAATCACCCTCCGAGATTTTTTCAGATCTTTCAAGAACCCTAGATGGCGAAAAACATGATTTCTCCGTCGGTTTGTCTGTCGGTCTGTCTGCTCGCGGCATAGCTAAAAAACGACTTACCCGATTGACTTCAATTTTTGATAAAAAATTTAGGGTTGTATGGGGATGACTTGGCCACATTGTGGTAAAAATCCAATAATGCAAAAACAAAATGGCGGCCTAGTGAAATGTTAAAAAAAATATTACTAAAAAAGTACTTATCTAATTTATTTCAAATTTTGCGCAAAAATCAAATATTATGTATGAATCAACTGGTAAAATTTTGGTACGAATCTAAGACGGCGGAACAAAATGAGGATGGCTGAACAAAATAGCGGCTTAGTAAATTATTTACAAATTCAGCTTGAAAAACTACTGGGCCTGATTTCAAATTGTGTGACATAAATAATTGTGATATACAGATGAACTAGTGAAACTGTGCACTAATTGAATATAGCGGAACAAACTGGCGGCTAAATAAAATATTTATTTCAGCGTCCCTTTGTGTAAAAATATGTTTTATCAATTCCGTCGGTCCGCCAGTCGGTTTGTCTGTCTATCTGTTAATTCACGGCATAGCTTAACAACTACTTACTGGATTGATTTTAAATTTTGGGCAAAAATTAAAAAATCATATGAGGATGGCCTGGTAACAAAATGGCGGCGTGTATTGATTGATCAAACTACTTAATTTATATATACCCAAGAATTAAGTGTATATATATATATATATATATATATATATATATATATATATATATATTGACTATTTTTTTTGACTGTATTTATTTAATGATGTGTAAGGCAACTAGATGCCATGATACACCTGCATGTGCCGATTTCTAATCTAAAAAATTTTATTATGCATATAATTTAAATTGTGAAAATAGAGAAGTTATGCTCTTTCAACAACTTTTGAAAATTTATATTTACCTACTGTAAAAATATTGCGAAGTTTACATAGTCATTTACAATATAATTTTTTTGCCTGCTTATTAAATATCTTATTTCTATTTACACATTTTATATTATTTGGCAATAAATTAAAGAACTTTGGCGCCAGGTAAGTAATAAATCTTAACTGATTAGTTGTGTTGTTGTTAGGTACAACTAAGTGTTTATTTACATTAGATCTGGTTTCATATTGATGGTTTACTAATTTTTGTATTGTAACATTTTTATGGGTATATGTGCACACAGATAATATATATAAACAACCTATATCACATATGTTAGTATCGTACAAAAGTTTGGTTGAATAAAGTCTATTTCTTTTAAACATTAATCGGAGAATGTAGTTTTGAATGACTTGCAAAGGTCTTAAATTGCTTTTATAGGATCCTCCCCAAACAACTAACCCATACCTGATCAACGATTCAACAAGAGCTTTATAAACTAACGTTAACAATTTGCCACAAAGAAACTTTCTTAGTAGGTAAAATTTATGAATCCGATGCCTAGGATTTTTTTTCTAGTGTATGAAATATGTTCTGTCCATTTTAGATATTGATCAATAAAAATTCCTAAATATTTTGTTTTTGGGAGGCCTGATATTTTATCCTCATTATTAATCTCTATTTCGTTAAAATTGGGTCTGTTTGCACTAGTCAGAGAGAAGGCTATGTAATTGGTTTTGGATGTATTTAAAGAAAGTTTACATGAATCCAGCCAGTGTTTTACGATATTAATTCCCTTTATCACCCTGTCCTTGATTTCTTGTCATGATTTCCCATCAAATACCGAGACAGTATCATCTGCGTAAGAAATTATTTTCCCATTTATATCAAGTTTAAGAAGTGAATTTATGTAGGTTATAAAAAGTATAGGTCCAAGAATAGTACCTTGTGGTACACCTATTTTGATTTTTAATGGTTGGCTAATAGAATTGTTAATTCTTAAATACTGGTCCCTATCTGTTTAATAATTTTTAAAGAGTTCTAAAACCGTACCTCGAATTCCATAATTTGATAATGTGTCAAGGAGTCTTTGATGACGGACAGTATCAAAGGCCTTTGATAAGTCTAAAAAAACTGCTATTGTTTTTTTATTTTCATTGAGATTTGTTGTTATTGTAGATATAAGAGAATACATTGCATCTTCCGTATTTAATTTTTCTGTGAATCCAAACTGGCTGGGCGATAAAATTTTGTTAATTTTAAAATATTCCGTTAGCCTCTCTTTCTTGCACTTTTCGAGTATCTTGGCGAAATTGTTGATCAGACTAATAGGACGATAATTTGAAATTTGGTTTTTTTCCCGCTTTTATAGATTGGTATTATCACTGATTCCTTAAAAAAATTTGTTGGATTTAAAAATGATGTTTATGATGTGCGTATGTGGTTTGACTATTTCTAGGTGAACATGTTTTATAATTGTTGTTGAAATGCAATTTTTTCCTGCTGCGGCATCATTTTTTAACGATGCTATTTGCCTTATAACTTCATTCTCAGTGACCGGCGATAGAAATAATGATGTTTGGTTTTGATCGTAAAATAAAAGGATTTTGCTGGCTGGGTATTTTCTTTTCTATCTCTATCCCGATGTTATTAAAATAGTTGTTGCAGTAGTTCACCATAAGAGTATCATTTGAAAAATGTTTGCCATGCTCATCTACGAATGAGAAGTTGTTAGAAATAATAGATTTGCGTTTTGAGTTTGTAGCCTCTGATATTATATTATAATTTTTTTTTTTAATTATTTTTGTTATTGTTTATTTGATTTTTATAAATTTTGTATTTTTGTTTTTTAATTAATTTATTTAGATTATTTCTGTACAATTTAAATTCCGCGTCTAGGTTAGGACTGTATTTTGCCTTTAGCTTCTTTTTGAGCTTATCTCTATGTTTTATTGATACAACTAGACCTATGGTAATCCATTATTTAATTTTTTATTTCATTTTTTGTTGTAGCTTGAGCTAAACTTTCTTTAAATAATCTATAAAAAGAGTTGATCGCAACTTCAGGATCCTTTGATTCGAGAACCTCGGACCATTGTTGTTGGGAAATCTGGTATTTTTAAATATTAAAGTCTGTTTTGTTGTAAAAGCTCGGTTTGTGTTCGTATGTATTTTGTAAATTATTTGTTTTTTTAAGGCTTATCTTAAGCATTACGGGGTAATGGTCAGTTACATCTGATTCCAAAATGAAAGAATCTAAAGTTAGATTATTAATTATTAATAATTATATTATTAATTATACTATTTTCCCTAATAAAAGAGGAACTTTCGTGCGTTAACTTGGCTATATATATATATATATATATATATATATATATATATATATATATATATATATATATATATATATATATATATATATATATATATATATATATATATATATATATATATATATATATATAATATATATATTATATATATATATATATATATATTTATATATATATACATGTTTTTTGTTATCTTAACGTATAAATAAGAAATAAGACATGTCCAAAGATATTTGGAATACTCTGTACATTTTTATTGTACACAAAAATTCGGGATAGTAAAATTTTGTAAATTAAAGTGTTTTGTGTTTTTAATATAAACTCGGCAAATAGTTTCAGTTATTTGCTACAAGTTTTTTTCATACAATCTGCCACTTGTAAAATTAATTCCTTGATACCTAAATAACAAAAATAAATAAAATAAGTGACTTAAAGCTAGAGGCTTAATGTTAAATAAATTGCAAAATACTTGGAAGATTAATAACACAAGGTAACAAAATGAAAACAAAAATTTCGTGCCGGAAATCTAACATCTGATTTTAGATGTTTTTAATGTGCTGATTCCAAAAATGCCACCAGATTTAGTTTTTGAGATACAGGTTACAGGTTAATTGATATTTTTTTCTGATAAAGGACAACAAATAAAGAGATAAATATGTACTTAATCTTCAAAATAGAAATTTCCCAGAATCTAATTAACCAAATGGATACCTGGAATTGTCCCTGACCCAATGTTCCTATACTAGGAACTACTCAATACACTGCTCTTAATTACTTTTATACCTGTAACTGCCTATGACCCGATCCTTCTATACCTGCTTGGCTGTACTCGATTTAGTATATTACTGAGTTTTCCCAAGTAAAGTTGTGCTATCATTGTGTGTAAATTTTGGTCGTTTTGTAGTATCAAGACACTAAACTGAAACAATGCCATCCACAAGCAGACGTACCTGTGTAAATCATCTCGATGTTTTTTGTTGTGTGTGATGAATACACTTTGAAAGAGAGCAGAAAAACGATTTTTGACTTTGTGAAAAGAGCTTATCTTGCCTATTTTGGCGTTCATTTAGGAGATCAAGATAAATCTTGGGCCCCACATTTCATATGTAAAGCATGTGTTGAACATTTGCGACAGTGGATAACTGAAAAGAGGAAGTTCCTAAAGTTTGGTGTACCAATGGTTTGGAGAGAACCGCGAAACCATCATGACGACTGCTATTTTTGTCTCGTTAATATTAAAGGCATAAATAGAAACAATAGACACAAATGGACATCGTGATCTAGATTCTGCAAGCAGGCCTGTAGCGCATTCGGAAGAAATACCCGTTTCATCATTAAGCAGTCTACCCGAACTGACAGAAGATGATACAGAAAAATCAACGTCTGACGAAGTTCAAAGAATTCAATCAGAAAACGACAGCGAATTCAAGAAGAACTAAACGATCTTATAAGAGACCTGAATCTCTCAAAGGAATCCGCTGAATTACTTGCATCCAGATTAAAAGAAAAAATCTACTTTGTCCAGGTACTAATATTACATTTTATCGTAAAAGAAATAAGGATCTGCTGCCTTTTTTCGCTCAGGAAAATGACTTGGTATTCTATAACAATATAAAAGGGCTCTTAGAAAAAATGGGTTTGCCTGAATACACTCCAGATGATTGGCCCCTTTTTATTGACAGTTCAAAACGTAGTTTAAAATGTGTTCTTTTACATAACGGTAACAAATATGGCTCAATTCCTATTGGTCATTCTACTACCATGAAGGAAGAATATGAAACAATTGCATTAGTTTTGAGAACAATTAAATACGAAGAACATCAGTGGGCAATTTGTGTTGATTTAAAAATGGTTAACTTCCTCCTTGGACAGCAGAGTGTACAAAATTTTCTTGGCAATCATAAAGCAGAGAATTACGAAGAATTAGTGGAAACTATGCTTTCAAATTTTAATATTCTCGGCTGTAACATGAGTATAAAATTCACTACCTCCACAGCCACCTAGATCGTTTTCCAGAAAACTTAGGTGATTGTAGTAAAGAACATGGGGAAAGATTCCATCAGGATATTAAAACTATGGAAGATCGTTATCAAGGACGATGGGATAGTCACATGATGGCGGACTACTGCTGGAGCCTTCAGCGAGACTGCCCTAGTAAACTCCATTATAGAAAGTCGTATAAAAGAAAATTTTTATGTGATTAGTGACTAATGTAATTATGTAATTTAAGTTTTTGCAATAAATACTTAAATCCATGTGTCTTTGTTTTTTTAACTGACAATAGTAATATTATATATTATAACAGTTATAACGTAAAATATATACACATTTTTTTTCATCATCAAATCGAAACTAGATCTGATAGACAAAATCTGGGAACTTTTTTACATTGTGCATCCAAAAATTACCCAGGAACAGTTAAAAAATCGCAGGCACCAACATGTGTGTTGGCCTGTGTAATCTTTAATTCTTCATATAATGCTAATAATGTCGAAAATACATATTCTGTGAATATAGAAAAACTTATTTGTCTTATAGCGTGCGACAAAAAATTGATTTTTCTTCTGACAAATTATCATTGTTCTTATTTGCTTTTATCGCCCCATTTTCTATATGTGAAAGAAACATTTTTAAAAAAGTTACGAACTGAACTTCAAAGAAACGACCAGGCAAAAAGAAAGTAAATATAACAATATCAAATATCTGGTGTTAAAAAAAGGAAAGAAATATCAGATGATGGTATCCTGTGTCAATAAACAAATACATTTAAAGAAAGTTTCCCGAAAAAGGAAAAATCAGAGAGGACACAAAGGGATCGAGTTGGCGGTGTTCGTGGTCAGAATTCGCTACGAAGCCAAATTTGTCGTCTCCTTTGAAACCGTCTTTAATCTAATGTAATTTGTATCTTTTGTACCCTTAGGGAGAGAATTGTTGGGGTATGTTCGCCTCTTACATTTCTTTGTTTACCTAAAAAAATATGTTTGGATTTGATCAGATTTCCCAAAGATTTGAAATACGAAGAAATAATTTGTAGCTAGATGTGGGTTCGAATTATAAAATATCATTATATTTTTAGACAATTTTAGCAATTTTTTCATTAAGGATAAAAAAGACAGTAAAATTGTACCAAAAATAAAATTTATAATTTATAATATTAAAATGTAAAAACTAATTGATCAAACATTTACAAGACTGCGGAACAACAACCAGAATATGAAATTTTTATTTTTTAGATGTTTTGGATTTTTCAAAAGCATGTACGTTTGTTACTTTCACTAGGCTGGGTACTCCTTAGCGTATAAAAGAACTCTGTGCTATAGTATCCTCAGTGTATGGAGAAATACAGGGTTTCTCGGAAAAATTCTTCTTTTCATAAAGTGTTTTCAGATAATATTATAAGATTAAATCAAATTTGGAAAAGCATGAACTTAACGGAATTTCATTCATGTTTTGCTCATTAGTTTGGACACTCCCGTCATACTGTCCATAGAATATATATAAAGAGACTGAGAAATTGGCCGTTCACTGTCATTTACTTTTACTTTTCACTATTTTTTAAATTAGAGCAACTTTTATAAACTCCTCTGGAAAACCACTACCGAGAACCTACGGCTCGGAGCACTTAGAGTATCAAATACATAATATCTACCTTACCGCAATTTCAAATTTTAAAAAACCCTCTATATAACGGTTATACTGTGGCAGAGAATATCCAGTTTCCTGAATGAAACAGACACTTCGAAAAAATCTTCAGTCCGGTTTTACTAAATTTGATTTAATCTTAATAACTAACCATAAATGACAACACTTTCTATACCACTGTACTCAATATCTGACTATCCTAGTGCTTGATGTAAACGTACACGTATTTCAAACATTTCGAAATGAAAAACTTCAGTGTCCAGTTTTTAAAATTTGATTTTATTTTATGCCAATTTCTGCACGCCCTAGATTGTATACGCGAGTGTGCCATAGAGACACCTAGAATAAGTGACCATTTTATTACTAAACTGGATATAAATATTTTTTACTCAAAAAAATTTGCTATTTTTTTGAATGTTGACTGGACATTTAGTATAATAAATATTGATTGTAAGTGAGACATTTTGGTTCACAATATCTTTAAAATATTTAATGAGGTTGCGCCTAAATATAAACCATGGTGGAGTGGAATATTTCGGAATGCAGTGCAAGGGCGGAATGAGTACCACAGAATCCATAAATTGGAAAAACAGATACAAGTTATAGCATATATAGTCAAAAAAGAAATTCAAAAATTGTTTAAATTATTAAGAATTAAAAAAGAAAATATTTTGAAGAAGAATTGATAATTTCAAAATCAGTCCTAGGAAAATGTAGAGTATTCTCAAAAGTGTGATGCCGAAAAAAAATTTAAAAAATGACATTCAACTTTTAGAATTTGAAAATAATAAACGAGAAACTTAATCAAATGAATTCAACCTCTAACGTGAACTTGAGCTTAAATAATGTAGTAATCCTGGTCAACAAATCTTTTGGAATTTTAAACTAATCACTAAAGATGATTTAAACAAAACCATATTTCGTTTCAAGCAAAAGAAGTCCTGATGATACTGAAACTATAAAAAAATAGTTATTCTGCGATAGAAGATCCACTAATTAGTCTTATAAATTGCTCTTTAGAACAAGGTGCTTTAGACCTATTAATATGTTAGCTGCTATAGAAAAACTCTTTGAAAGAATTGTCTACAATCAAATTATTAATTTTGTAAAGAATAATATGATTGTGGTATTTTTAGAGCTGGAAAGCGCATTTAAGACTATTGATAAAAAAAAGCATTTATTTAAATTATATAAAATGAAATAATGTCTTGTGATGAATTGAAAGCTATCTTAATAATAAAAAGCAGATAGTGATTTTGAATGGTAAGGTTTCTGATGAAGTGGTAATTGATCATGGTGTACCTCGGGGAACTATTTTCGGACAATTATTATTTATCTAATACATAAATGATACAGTACATATTGTCAATTCAGTCGATATTCATTTATTTGCAGACGATACCCTTATTATGCCTCATTGAAAGATCCTGAGCAACTGGCGGCTAACATTAACGGTGCGTTGACTAATATACATAAATATACCTGTCAGAATTTACTGAAGGTAAATATAGCCAAAACGAAATGTATGATCCTAAGAATTGAAACTGTTAGACAAAAATTCGTAGAAAATAAACACATCATACAATTTGGTAATTGTTCTATAGAACATGTGGAAAAAATTAGATACTTGGGAATGATTGTTGTTGGACAGTTAACCTTTAAAGAACATGCCAAGTCTGTGATATATAGAATTAGCTATAATATAAATCATATATTACTTTGTGCTTCATATTTATCATTTAGGGCAAAACTCACTGTATACAATACAATGGTTCTCTCTCACTTCACCTTCTACAAAAGTATTCTGTATTTATTAAACAAGAATGAAGTTTTAATGTGTTAACCCTAATATTTCAAATTAAGGTTGGTTCTGTACCTCCTTATCTGTGCAATAAAGTCATCTATACTAACAAGGTGCATACCTATACATTAGACAGCAAAACCATTTTTTTATTGCGCCTAGAAATAAAAGAATGAGTCGAAATTCTATTTTCTTCAACGTATTTGATATGTTTAATAAGCTACCAAATTTCATAAAATACTGCCAACATGTTTATGGTTTTAAGAAACAGCTCAAGGCATATATTTTAGAAAAATGAAATTATGTGTTATACCTTGATTGTCAATGAAGCATTATAGCCAATTTGGATTTATTTTAATACTTGACATTATTGTTTTAAAATTTAATTTTTTTTACTGATGTTTTTTACACAGTTTAATTTCATTTAATTTAATTCATGTCCATTTAGATTTAATTAGTTTAACTGTCTTCCGTATTATTAGTGGATTATTATTTATAAATTTGTATTTTTGCGTTTTACTTTAAATCTGTATTTCTTTATTTATAATTAGTTTTTGTGAACTAAGTAAACAATTTGAATAAACAACATAGTGACTCTATAGATGGGACCTAAGTGTAATAATAATTGAGTGGTTGAATACAGAGTCCCAGAAGAAGAAACGACCTCTTTTTTTGATAAACAATAACGATATTAAGGGGTATTAATAATTGATGTATAAATATAAATTTTGACGACCGTAGTTTCACTCCACAGTTTTTAAATATACAACGATTTGTTCCATTGCTGTAACTAGTAATAAGTTGAAAGGACCAAGTCGAAAATTATTTAGTCTGGCTGCCGTACGGGCCTAACTATCAACTTATTGTTGCCTTCATTAACTTAACAAATAAAAAATCTCTATTTATTTGGGTGACCTTGGGAGGAATTGATGAAATATTCTTACAGTTCCTATAACTATTTAATAGCTCTCCAGGCTTAACAATCCTTCTATTATTTGCGTATATTCTGATAATTTCGCCTTTTATGTATGTACGGGCAATCTCTCTCGTGGCTGAAGCTGTAATCCTAGCTATACTTCGAATAGACATTATATCAGTTACAAATAAAATAACCACACTTTAATTAGAACGCATGCAACCATACGTGTATAACAGAATTCAACTAGCCGATCGGATGCAATACGTCGCAAACTGGCAACTCCGGCGTAGTGCCAGCAGTGTCGGCAACAGGCATTCTGTTACTCGTTAATTTATTTTATATTGGATGGATCGTCTATTCAAAGTATTACCTGTCGTTAGTAATGCTTATTTATTGGCAACCCGCAATGAAATCGCAGGCTCCATTGTTTTTTTTTCTGTTTTGAGCGTTCTGCATTATCAATGATTTACAATTTTTATTAAAATACTATACCACCTTTAACAATAGAACTTAAGGGAAGTTACATGCAGCACCCGTTATCTGTATGTTCAACTATTCTAAATAAATTAGTAGCCTTTCTTTTGTAAGCAGTTTGAAGAAATTTGCAACAAAACCGTATATTTCACCTAAAAAGATATTAATTAACAAGAAACCTATCTGAAAATGCTAAAAATTTCATACTGCATACAGATAGAATATTTTTTAACAAAGATATTTTAAAACCCTTTATGTTATTTTTTTCATTTAAATCTGTTGTGCGTAACCCAAAGGCAACCTGTCTGTTTATTAAAAACGATTAAAAGCTTTAAACGAGTTTTATTTCCTGCAACTTCGGCAGACAAAGTAAAGCAATTACTGAAAGAACTTTTTTATGTTTTTTAAATAATGTTCTACAAAATGTTTGAAAATGTGAAAATATTTGAAAGCGCCTCATAACACTCGAACATTTGTTTCATTCAATTTCATACTTTTTATCGAACTCACTATCAAGATTGTCCTTCGCGTTATAAACAATAGTAGGTTTTTAAAATAAACTCAATTTTCGTTATATTTAATATACCCGTAATTCCAAAACTTCGGTTAATTAACTAAAATTTCCTTCCACTTGAGTTTCTCATTTCATTAAGGAAATTTAGTTTTGTGTTTTACACATACAGATTTGTAATGTGATATAATGCCCTAAAACGTTAGGTATAACGAATTCTGTATTGGGAAATTTAAATGTACATATATATATATATATATATATATATATATATATATATATATATATATATATATTGTATATATTGTGTAACTAAATTTAATTTCAAATGGTGCAAACTGCTTGATGGTAGTATTGCAGACTCTAAAACGCCCTTTTGTGGAACGTCTTTTGCAAATAAATTAGCGACGAAAGCGTCTACATTATTTTAGAAAAATTTCACATGATGAAAAATATAATTACGAAAGAATCCGCTATTTCCACTTGGCAACCGAAACCCAGTTGCGATAAAAATGAGTGAAGGCAGCAACTCATAAGGACCAGAGACTTTAGATATAATTCACTGCCTTAATTTTCAGTGAAAAAAATTTTATAGAGGCGCATGGATTTTGTTTCAGTTGTATTTACAAGACCTTTCCTCATAATTCGCCTCCCATAATATTAGTTTAATTTTAACCCATAGAAAAGATGTTATATATAGAAGTTGTAGGGTATATAATATAGTTTATAAAAAATTGTGTAGCAGACTCAAAATATTATTTTTTAAATGGAACACCCCTTCTATTATTTGTGTATCATATGGGTTTGCTACATTGCTACATTTATCATTAAAGACATTCGAGAAATTTGACAAAAAGCAAGGCTATATATTTCTCTTGACTCAGAATATGGTACAGTCTCTGTCTCTAACACATTGCCTCTCATGGAAGGGTTTTGTCAATCAGCGGCTTTGAAGATGAAGATATCAAACCTAATATATTTACATTCAGCAAGATGCAATCCATTTGATAGGCACGTAATGTACAATATATTACATTTAAAAGAATGTATGATAACTTTGCTACAAATTATTGAGGCCTCCTGTATTCATATATAATGATTTTTATAAATTAATATTATTAAATATTATATACTAGTATACAAAATAAACACGTTTAGTTTATTAATTTCCACTTATTTATTTCTGCTTGACAGCTGTTTCGACACACTGTGTCTTTGTCTAATTACTATTATACATATACTGCTCTATCGCCTGTTATAAGTAGTAATATTTCATTATTTGTGACAACACGGCAACGTAGGATTATGTTGCTAAATAAGTCAATCCAGTGGTTGATATGGACTTGGACTAATTGCGACGTTGCCAGTTAATTCCAAAAATGTAAGGAATTCATATTCACGTCTCTATACAATGGAAAAATTAAATGAAAATCTAAATAGAATTTATATAAAAATTGCGGCTTTGCTTCTGCGTTAATTAATAAATATGGTTTTAAATTTCTTTAATTATTCTTAAAGGGTATCAAAAGTTTTCCTCTCTCGACAATGTTGCAACCCAGAAAGTACAGTTCTATTCAGATAAAAGTGGTACACCTAATTTATGCTTGTGTAAGTAGCATTTTCAGTGCCACCAGGAAAAAATTCAAAATGACTTTAGTTGTCAAGTTACAAAGTCCCAATAACTTTTTTCGAGATATATTTGTACATGCGTGTATAAATATAAAAATGTCTGGTCAACTATCCGTAGTTGGAAAAGCCCAAATAATTACCAGAATAAAAGAAAGTTGTGCTCTTGTAGAGATTAGGTATTTTTAAAATTCTCACTTTTTTTGGATCCACTGTAGAGCTTACCGCGAAATAAACACATTTCAGCAAAAAAAATTGCGGATGAACCACTTTTTTGCAAAAGAAGAAGAAGAAATAGTTGTAACTTTGTAAGGCACTATATAGTTATAAACGTCTACTTTTACTTTAATTATGTTAAAATTGCACGCAGAATAGATAATTATACTATATTATTTATAATATACACTTTTTTAATTTAAGTTCTTAACTAAATAATGTTAAAAGTGTATCAACAAAATATGTTAATATTATTCAGCTAAAAAATTCTTAAACAGACATTTGAGATTTCATGATTAATCGGCCATTTCCTCGTATTCAAGAATCAATGTTGCCAAATTTAATTTTATTTTGTCAGCGAAGAATTCATTACTGTTTATTAGGGTTGTTAATATTTAGTTGCATAGGTGAAACGGTGTCCTTAGGAGTACAAGGTGAAACAGTAAAGGATTAGCAATAAGTTAGGCGCCGAAGACATCCTAATTAAAGCCAAAACATAAAAAAACATACAGAACATACGTTACTACAATTGGTAGATCAGTACCGGGTTAGCACCAGCTTAGGGGCCGAAGGCATCATCATAAAGATATAACATAAGTACGGTACTGCTTAATCACTGGAAACGTAGAGTTAGGTTTAGGGTATTTACATCATAAATAAAGAAGTGTAAGGCAATTTGGCAACACTGTAAGGTTCAATTTTTATTTTTTTTTCTGGGTCAAAAGTGTTTCATCCGCAAATTTTATTTTTTTAATGTGTACTAGGAGACATAGACTAAAATCCGAAATACTTACACTCAACAAGACCCGAAGGTTGGTCTATTCGTGCCCTAGGACTCCTAGGAGAGCGACACGGGAAAGGTAAATCGACCATTATAAAAATAAAAAAAACGGTAGGAGTTAGTGGGAACTTTAGAAAAGAAAGCAGGGTCAGGATATAACAGGGTTTCCAACGCACAACAGGATAGGATTCCAACTCATAGGTCACCTGAGACAAAATCATTTTGCAGTCTGTATGGATGCTGTGATTGCTACAGGATTTCCTGGATCGTTGTCCGCGGCCAATAGAAGTATTAGTAATTCAGAATTAAAAAATCGAGTGGCTGCTGCATTTTTTTGCAGCCTGACGGGAGGACGAAAACAGGGAAGGCTAATCTTTGCCTTCAACTATGTATACTTTCAACCACAATTTTGGTCAACAGGATCATGTTAACCGATGAAAAGACTTTTCAATCCACTTATAATGGCCAAATTCGTGTATACCGGCCAGACAGCAACAGATTTCAAGAAAAGTATACAAGCGGCTTAGCTTTCAAAACTGGACGATTTTCTGTTAATGTATGGGACAGTGGTTTCAGAATAATAATGTGGAAGTATTGCCCTGACTTTCTTACAGTCCGGATATGAATCCGATAGAGAACATTTGGGGCTTTATAGTGAAAAAAATATATAGACGTAACTTTAGGCCCCAATTTCTAATGAACTGTGGGAAACAATCCATCAGTGCTAGGAAAAGCTTAAACCCAATACTGTTGTAAATATAATTAACTCTATACCCAACAGACTGAATCAAGTAATCCAGAAAGAAGGTGGTATGATAAAATATTTATTTTTTATGTCCTGTTGATTGTTCTTGCTTATTTTATTATTTTTCTTATTCATGTTAAATTCTGTTCGTGTTTATATTAAAACATATCGTATACTTGCTTTAAATCTCGCTATGTATTTATTTCCTCTTCACCAATCAGGGCCGTTTTACTAGTGTACACATTGTGCGTGCACAAAGGCGAATGATTCTTGGGGCGGCCAAAATAGGATGAAATTGTAATTCATGACATGATATTTGTAAATTAAATATTTTTGTAAATTAACCATACATTTTAAAAGTGGTTTGTTTTTTAAGAGAAAATTTAAGAAAGTAATTAGACAAACAGATATTTTCTTAATTTTTAATTCCAGAAAAAAGTTGGGTTATTATTCTTCTAGAATCAAAATTAAAAAATATTTATTGATTGATTTACCTATACCTACATAATAGATAAAAAAATCTATTTCTGAAATCGTTTACGTTTGACATGGACGCTTTTTCTGTGATATAAGTGAAAGAAAAAATTTTTCTGAAATTGCCTCTAGGGAATAAACTATGTTTTTACTTTTTACCTTTTAAATTAAATGGGATTTTAGGACAGTTCTTACGTCAATGGCTTACAAAAATAATCATCGAAAACTCGACTTATGGATTTTTCGAAACTTTTCCTTTAATAAGATAAATGTTTTTTTATTTTTATTACAATATATATTCAACTAAATGTGATTTTAAGACAATTCCTTTTCTAATGGCTTTTAAAAATAATTATTTAGAAACAATTTCCGTAATATTCGAAATTCCACCTCTAAGGGCTTAAAAACATAATTAATTCTTTTTACAATGTCTCAATACTCTTTTTACAAGCGTTTTTTAAACGACTCTTTCGTCTACGGCTTTCAAAACATGTATTTAAAAAACAGTTTCTAAATTTTTTGAAATTCCGTCCTTAACTGGGTCAAATGTATTTTTGCCTTTTAACAATGCTTCTTTAAATAAATTTTGAAGATGCTTTTAAGATCCCTTCGTCAATGACTTAATAATCTACCATTAAGTCGTAAAAACATAAAATAGTAATTTACTTTTTCTACAATATCTCGTCAACTAAATGAGATTTTAAAACGATTCTTTCGAAACTCTACCCTGAGGGGTTAAAATTTATTATTTGAATAGAGCATGATATTTGTAAAAAGGCCATTTAAATCTAATTGATGTAGGTTAGGTTAGGTTAGGAAAATATATCATTAATATTTTATGTTGTCACATATAACTTAAAATTGAATAAAATATAGTACACATAGTACAAAATATGTATTTTTGTATTTTCGCAAAGAGCCGAATTTTAAATCTTGGCACAAAGGCGACCTGACCTCTCGGAACGGCCGTGGCGCCAATGTTTTGAATATTTGGCAGATTATAACCTCTTCTAGCAAGTGACAACGTAAAAAAATTCAGGTGAAAAAGCCGGTTGCAAGCAAATGTGGTAAAAACAGGTCATAAGACTTCTGTATGAATATAACTGTACATACCCTCCCCACCTCTTATATTTACGTTACTTTAGCTGAATACTTGAATCTTTGTTGCTAATTCTATCTAGTTCAATGTTCCAAGAAATAGACATAATGCTAAATATTCTACACATAAATTTACATATATTGCAAAATTTTGAATATTTTTTTATATCGTTTATTGCTAGTTATAAGATATAACAATTTAATTTTGGCTTAAAAACCAGTTTGACAAATTATATTAATTGGGGCAACCATAGGGTGCTGCAGATGACTCGATCCGAATTGCGATAGTGCGAAATACGATTATTACGTCACATACTTTTTGACAAATATTTCCATCGTACCAAACAGTGGTATAGAGACAAGACTGTTTGTTTTTTTAGGGATATTTTAATAAAAGAAATGGTGATTTTTACAAAAAAAAAAACGTTATAATCATGTTACAAACGAAATTTTACGTATTTTTATTTTTAAATCTGTAAAAATTCGAACATTGTAACCGTATTTTTAGAGTACTATATTTTAAAATATTTCCGGAATCTGAACAAAACTTTCATTTTCCATAGCAATTTTTTCTAGCATAAATATAATTTTACATATTACTTGGGCCGCATTTACATATATTTTTAAATTTTGCACATACAAACAAAACCTTATTAGAGAAAATTTTTCATTAAGTGCCACTTCAAAATTCTGTTTCTTGGTACAAAATTAATTTAGTTATTGAAAACAATTGATTCCCACTCAAATTTGCTACAAAAACTAGTAATTAAAAGCTTTAAATATATTAGTGAAAATTTTTATGGAATTTGTGTAAAAATACCTGCTTTCTCAAGTAAAATCATGAAAAGGAACATTACTTTATATAGGATATTTGCAAAACTCAAAATAATAAACCTGATGTTATAGTTAGGCTAACTCAAAATCTTATTAAAAATCTTATAAACACTGCATCTTCGTTTATTTATTTAATGACGCTAATAGAGATCGTAACGGCGTTATAACGCTAGCGTTTCAGTCGTATGACGAAAGTTTTACTTTATGTTTGGTTTCTGTTCTTATTTAACATTTGTAGCAAATTTTAAAGCATATTTGCTAAATATACAGCTCAAACATAAAAATTGCTTTTAAACGAACATAAAAGAGCATGCTATTAACAACAAAAGTAGGTATTGATATCCCAACTCCATTATTTATTAATACCAGTGCTCTAACTATGCCTATATTCACTCTATTTGAATTCGCCAAAATATGAACCTTAGCAGTGCGGCAAATTAGCACTTCTCAAAAAAAAACTTGGTGGTAAGTCGCTACTGAAACATCGAACATTATCTGCATTATCAATATCACTAATTTTATGTTATAAACATTTTTTTGTAATAGACGTTAGATCTAGGGGTATATACACCAAGGTAGTTATGGCTTATTCGAAAATAAAAACACAATTTGCTTTTAAAAAATATATTTTATGGTATAAAACTACAAAAAAAAATAGATTAAACAAATGTTAACTAACATTATTGAATCCAAGTCCTTTTATAGAAATCTTATAGTATAATGAATAATGCATCTTTTGTTACAATAAACTCAACATTTTTCTAAATTCTTATCTAGCTTTTAAACAAGTACTACACTTGAACTCAAATTACTATCACCAAATGATTATTTTTTTTAAAACATGGATCTAATTTTGTTGTTTTTTACACTAAAATGCGCACTGAAACACTTTAAACATAAAAATAACCACGCGCTGCCAAACGATTAATGGATAAGGATAATAAAAGTGTAAATATGAGTCTGGTAAAATTACGACAAATCGTGAAATAGTACAGCAACCTTTTAGTAAAAGTTTGGTAAATTCGCAGAGTACTTGATATACTTACATTATTAAAATGTTTTTTACATGTAGTAGTGTAAAAAAACATTTTAATAGTAAAACATTGATAACAATTACGTTAAATTTTAACTAAGTTAAAATAGCAGAACCCATTTATTATTTCTACAGTTAAAATTATGTAATTGTAACCCAATTTTTAACAGTGTGTGAGCAAAATCTGATTTAATTATAAAATACGAATGAAAAATACTTATTAGGAGATAATTAGTTTTGTTATACTTCATAAACAAGATTCACATTGGTAATTTTATTCCCATCAATTCTGATCACAAATCAAATGATATACTGTTAGTTAGCACATAGGATCTTTCTACAAGAGAGAATTTATAAAAAATCTTCAATTATTTTTTCTTATTTATTTCCAAATTATTTCGCTTTGTAGATAAAGTTACTTTATAAAAAATTAGGGTTGTTTTATAACATCCGGTACTTTGAGCAATCTTATCCCGAAAAGTTAAGAATTTTGAATACGATGTGTCAAATTGTTCGATTTATTCAAATTTTGATTAATAGCTTACGTAAATTCGTGCCTTCGTGATCAGATTCTACTGCTCTTTAACCTGAGCTAACCGAAAAGGCAGTCTGAATTATAAAATACGATTATGTGAAACGGAAATTCATAAAAGCTTAGTTACCACCGATCCTTACACTCAAATGAAGAGAAATTTATAAAAGAATAAGCAAACAGATATTTGAAACCAATAAAAGCCTAGAATTTTATATGAATTTCAACCGAACTTTTCAGCACCGATTAATAAACGTAAGCCTGAAATTACGATTACAAATCACAATTTATTTCAACACCTAACGAAACGTGGAATTTTGCCAAAAACCTGAACGTTTGCAGTTTAAAGACGTGAAAATTTGTAATATTAAAATCCTATAAATTCAAAACATTCTTGACGACAAGCTTTTTCAATTTAAGCTTTTACTTGGATAATTTCCAAGAAATTTAAGGTACATAAATAAGAAAGCTTTATTGCGTATGTAAAGACTAACAAGTTAAACCAGCATTGAAATATATTATGTTTTTTTCTTTACCGCAAAAAGACAATCTGTAATTCTAAAAGTAACTAAATTTGGATTAAGGAATACAAGTACTAACTATTAAAACCGTTAATTAAGATTTTGTACAATGAAAAATAAAAAATCGGTAAATTTCCTTCAACCGGAACTTCCCTCGTTATGATTTCTTTTTCTATTCGTTAGGAATAGTGAAGTGTGACCTAATTATTTCAGTTCATAGTCACAGTATATATGTGTGTCTTTTCAAACATTTATATATTTACTGTCTTTTCAAAAATGTTTATGTTATGTATTTTACCAGTTTCTTTCTACCTATGACTTGAGTTTTGGGCATGATTTAAAATAAATTCAATAAGAAATTTTTACATTGACACATACCGCTATTTTGCTACGTAATGTTGAATTCGTACCAGTTTATCCCATTTTCACATTCAATTTTTCTGCAAAATTTAAAGGAAATTGAACAAAATTTTTTTGACTTTTTAAAAATTATTGGGCTGCCATTTTCTTTCGCCATATTAAATTCGTACCATTCGTAACTTTACCAGTTTATCTCTATATCCCACTTACTTCTTGCAGAAGAATTGAAACTAATTTAATAAGCAGTATTTTGAGGCTTATTTTTTAAATATTTTATTAGGCCGCTATTTTGTTTTGCTATCTCGGATTCATGTCAAAATGTTACCAGTTTAACCTTATGTAATACTTGATTTTTGTGCAAATATTAAAGAGAATTGGATAATTAGTTTTAATAAAGGATTAATAGCAACCTCAACATATCTGTTTGAGAGAATAAACATTAACAGAAAACTGACATGTGGTTTTAACCTATCAAAAAACAAGACTTTCTGCTTCCACTCTAGGTAAGTTTAAATACTAAAATTAAATAGAGCCAACGAGAAATAATACTCTGTATAGACGATCCATCCAATGCTAAACAAAGCATCCCTTTAATGGATCCCAACTTTGGACATTGTATTTCGTATAGTAGTGATCCATAGAGATTTCCGCGTAACTCAGAACAATTTTACTTCCAATGTTGCCAGTATGGAGCAGAGCGGTACCTGCAGGTTAAATTTGTTTACAGATCAGTTTTCCTCAATTATCAGAAAGTGCTTTTATAGTAAGTCTTTGCATTTATTTAGGAAATATGTGCAGAATTTAACTTTTACTTCAAAATACTACTTTACTATACTATTTATACTACCGTTTTAAATGAATATTGATGGCGACAAGAGAAAATTAGGATTTTTGTCACACCACCAGCGGCAGCTCTGTGAGCATACGGTTCCGTTTGACGCAAATGTCACCTCATCGGTTAATAATATTTTTTTGGCTAACAAAGAATCAGCTTCTCCTCGGAACCATGCACTGAACAGGAAACGAACTTCAAATTCTCTAGGTAAAAGTGTATGGATGTATCTAGATTTGTAAGGATAGAATTTTGTGGCATTTTCGGGCATTTCCTTATCGATACAGCTGAAAGGGTATTGGTTCGAATACTTTTTGGTTATAACATCGTTTTGTAAAAACCTACCTGGCTTACATCTCTTCAGGATTTCATATGCCGCTTATTCAAATGCCTCCAGCTCAGACATTTTTTTTATTTAACAGTAATTATAAAGAGTTTATTGTATTAATTTTAATTTAATTAATAATGCGCCACGTTATAGAGCTGATGATAAATGAATGCGGTTTCTTTAATATTTATAAATGTAAAATTCAAATACGAATATATCTGAATCCATAATCGGTAAAGAAAAACAAAGCCAAGTTCCGTTTCCAATTCAAGAACCAATTATGCAATATAATTTCCAATATAAGTCCAAAAAATCGGATTTTCGATAAATGTTTTTTTTTGTCATTCAATTGATTTTTCGATTGCACATATGGATGGCTCAAAACAATTTACATAGGCCTAGTGCTTGAATTTTAAAAGAATGAAATTGAGTAAACTTCTTATAATGTAAAAGGAGTACTTCAGCTAACGCAGGTTTGGCGAGCGTCGAAGCTTGTATTTCATAGTCGAACTTTGGCGAATCGTTGGATAACGGAGGAATGGGGCGCTGTCATGTACGAATTGTTAACAATTTAGTAAAACATTGACAGATTCCGTCCATTATAACTTCATATTTTAAAGGTTATTCAAAGTTTATCAATGTCTGCTAAATACGGATTCGATATTGCCGATTATTTATAAATTTATGACCAAACTGGATTTTATCTATGTACTAAGAGATGCTACTAATAATATAAACTAATAATACTTAAAATTAAAAAAAAACGTTTATTTTCATAACTATTTCAAAAAAATGAGGTCACCAACCATTTCACCGCCCAATCAATTATCTATATGCTATGCATGCACTTAAAAATAGTGATAAGCGATGAAACGATAGAGTAGTCTTCCCTCGTCGATATTTTGTCGTTTCTCTAGATCTCCCTCGAGAGTTAAAAATATGTATTTCCTATTGTTTTAACGTTGAAAAAGTCTAATAGCTGCAGAAATAAAAAAAGCTGGAAAACAATTTTTGCTAAATTTATCGTACTGCTTCCAACATATTTATGTCGTATACTTTATCCATTTCTACGTTTAATTGCATAACATCATAAATATTTTCTATTGTCACTATTTGCTTTTTAAATATAGCGATTCGCCGAGAGTTTAATCAGATATGTTCTGATCGCCACGCTAGTATCCAGAGAGCATAGCAACCATGGATTATTCAGACTATGAAACAGGCGAATGTTCAACTAACAGCCGACTTAAAAAAATTGCTTTAATTTTGTTTTATCTTTTCGAATACAAAAGCAATGTTTTTCTTTATTATGCTCTAAAGCTAGCCCCTAAAAACAAGAACAGATTTGTATTTTTTTAAGGTGGAAGACGCACCATTTACTTTATTTTGGTTTATGTAGCATAATTTTTGACATATAAGATTGTATTATCATTTTTACTCTCTATAAATATATTTGAAAAATTTCCAATACAGTATTTGGAAAAACGACGAAAATTTCTCTTAATTTTTTTTTTTTGGTACGATATGAAGTCCTTCAAAAAACGAAAATATTTTTTTATCTTTAAACGCACTACCGTTTTAAAAAAAAATAAACGGCCAAACGTGTTATTTATTATTTCATATTTTGGGTTATTTTATAAATTATCTGTTTGCAAGTAAAACATTTTTTAAGGTAGCATTATGGGAGTCTTTTAGAAACAAAACATTTTTTTCATGGGGGGGTTCTTGACAAAAAAGTAGCGCAATGCCACAAAAACCGTAACCCTCTACCTTTTCAAATCCATAAAATCTTCGAAAACTGGACATTCTGTACCTACATATAACTTTGTTGTTTTTTTTTTCCGGAATAATAACATTTATAACGACCCTAGGTAAAATAAAATTTTGTAGCCACGAAAATATGCAATAGGCTTATTCTGCGATGTCGTATCTCATTAACAGGAATAGATAGCGACGTGGACGTTGGAAATTTAAAATCCCTCATCTGATTGCATTGCCTCAAAATTCCCCAACTAAGTTTCATCATATCCGCATAACTGGGTGACTCTCAGGCTGCAATCAGCGCGTATATCTCGTAATCGCATTAAAAAGTCTTTGAACGGGATCCCTAATGGTTATTTTGATTAAAACTAACTAAAGTGCCAATTGGACTAAGGCCTTTGAGGATTTAAATTATTCGATCGATGCTAATACAATGATAAATTCATTCAGCGATTAATTAAAAGCTATTTTCAATTTATGTCGAATTATTGATGAATTGAGCTGCCGCTGGTGGATTCAGGCCTTGAATATATAATGCCACAATTTAGGAATCTAAAATATTTGTGCTACAAATTAACTAAGCACGTGCTAATGTTTACTTTTAAATCTAAACATATAATTAAATCTACTGCGTGTCTAAATACAGGTTGCACGCTTAACTTTAGGTCATTGTTATTTCAAAATAACCCTTAGTATTGTCAAAAATAATACAGGTTTTAAAAGTGGCAAAAATAAAATAGATTTTTATATTACTTAATTTTTGATATATCTAAAAAAGTTATTTAAAATTTTCTAGTGCTTTCAACCTACCTAACACTCTAGAGGAGTTTAGAGTATACTATAGCATAATAGTCCGTAAAGCACTTCCGACATTATCTACATATTAAAAGAATCGGTAAATTTCCTTTACACTTAACTTCCCTCGTAATGAACTCTTTTATTAGGAATAGTGGGCTGTGACTCAATTAAGTTCAATACACACTCATTTTGTAACACATATACAGTGTGGTCTAAGAAGTGTGCAACAAATGGAAAACTTTTTAGTTTTGATTTATCAGAAAATTTTATTCTTGGCAAAAGTTGGTGCATGCAAAATATTGTATTAGCAGCAGTTAGTTTTAGTAAAAGTACAGGTAGAGCAAAGCAACCTTAATTTTAATTTTAAAAATATGGCATATTATTGAGAAAAGTTGTTTAGAGTCAAAACCTGTGTTCAGATGTGAAATTATAGCCTCCTATTTTTTCTCACCCTACTACTATCAAAACGTGATAATAAGAGTAAGTTACGTAATACAGTACGTTATTAGAGCTACTTCGAACTCTGAAATAAAAACATTAAATACTAATATTTTAAACTAACATTCAAGTTTTTCTATAGCATGCTAAATTGATCAGATATTTAGCTTTCTACAAAAATGACATTCAAAATTCTGAAGATTAATAATCAAATGCTCTTGCAACAGACAAATACATTTGTTATTATTACAAATATTAATTCTAAATAAGTTTCATTAAGTCAATCTACTATCTGAAAATTTGCAAACATTTTTTGAAAAAATGCAATAATACGGGAAATATTCAAAATTACATTTATTTAAAAAAAAAAATTGCATAATACATAATAAATTTGCATTATTATGGGAAATATAATACAAGTGATATATTAAACTCAGCTAATTGCTTTTTTTAAACGATATTTTGGAAAAAGTGTGCTAACTTGGCTTGTGCTTCTTGAATCATACTCTATATATGTCTTTTCAAATATTTTTATTAAGCGCCATTTTGTTCCATGACATTGGATTTCTCAATATTTTACCAGTCTTTATATTGACCCACACCGCCCTTTTGATACGTCATGTTGAATTTATTCCAGTTTATCCCTATATCACATTAAATTTTTCTGCAAAATATAAAGTCAAATGAATAAGAATTTTTTACGTCGATTATTTAAAAATTCTATTTTGCAGCCATTTTATTTCCCCATTTTGAATTCGTACCATAACTTTACCAGTTTATCTCTATTTCACACTTAATTCTTGCACAAAATTTGTAATAAATCTAACAAGTAGTATTTTTTAGGCTGATTTTTTAAATATTTTATTAGGCAGCAAAAATGTGACCAGTCATTTCTATGACACATTGGATTTTTATGCAAAATTTGCGGTAAATTGGATAATTGGAATGGAATATGAAATCGCGATTTGGGTCATCAGCCGGTCCCTTCTCATAATTCGATCGATCGGTCGCGGCAACACATCGGCATGCGGAATTTTAATTGTTCAGAGATCGCACGGTCTTTAACTCGATATTGTTTCGGACGTTTTTTTCGATGAAAATTGATATATATACTGTTTTTTGTAATATATATTTTTTTATTTTTATGATCCATGTGAGAGTTGGAAATATACAGGAAATAAAATGTTGGTAGTGACTAGTGCAAAAAAATAAACAACTAAAAAGTACTTACGAACTTAATTTTGCAAAAATAACCAATTTCAAGGTGGTCTATGTTTGAGTTGTAAATGTAGATGAAATAAAATGTCGATAGTGCAAAAAATTAAACAACTAAAGAGTGCTAACAAACTTAATTTTGTGAAAATAACCGAATTCCAGGTCAGTGGTCGCAATTTGCCGGAACTTTGTATACGACAAACTAGCAAAGACAAAAATAAAGAGGTTCATCGAAACTTTCTCAAAAGTATGTACCATTTAGCTAACTGGATATGTGGTTGTGAAGTCTCTAACTCATTTTACTGTTATGTTTGTTAAAGACTTAAAACACTTAAAAGAAAAAATAAAAAAACATTTTCGGCAGATCGCATGAGATGTTCGGTGAACTATGTTACGATCAGAAGTGTTGATATTCGCACTCCGCTAGATACAGCTTATAGAAAATGCCTTAGAGATTTTAATGAAAATGTATCCAAAAATCGTTATATTTTAAACAAAATTGTAGATTGTACAATATTTTGTAGGGCATTCGAGATGGCACTACGTGGTCATGATGAAAGGGCTTTGTCTGAAAATCCAGGGGTTTTTCGAGGGCTTATAAATTTTGTTAAGAAGTTGGCCAAGATAGACTATCCACTCTAGCAATGTTAAGTATCGAGAAATCGTTTATAAAAGGAATGTGCGTGCAATTTTAACAAACAGCATTTTTCGAATTCTAATTTAATGCTCAATTTAAAGATAAGATATTTATTTTTATTTTAAGTATGCCTATTTTTAAATTTGTTATTGACCTCCCAATATAATTCATCACGAGCCGCCACTGGTGCCAAGAATAAAGATATTTGATATTTTCAACATTCATTAAGATTTATAACCGAAATAACCTGACGAAAAATTTAATTTCAAATTTATCGCAAAAATTCTCAGATAAAAAGATTCACTCAAAATGGCGTTTTTCTGAAATTTTTATCTCTTTTTAACCGACTTCAAAAAAGGAGGAGTTTCTCAATTCGACCTGTATGTATTTTTTTTATGTTTGTTCGCGCATATTGTCTACACAGCTTGGCCGATTTTAATGAGTCAAACGCCAAATTATAGAGGACGTTTCTCTGGTGGTCCCATATACTTTGATTTGAAATCCGTTCATCCGTTTTTTTATAATAATAATATTTAAAAAAAAACACGGGTATAAGGGCGATAAAGGCAGCGAGTTTTAGAATTAAATTTACATTTTTTTAAATACCCTTTTCAAACTAAATGTGGTATTCGGTATGAATAAATTGTTATTAGTCGACTACCCTCATTATAATTTTTACCCGACTTCAAAGAAGGATGTTATCAGTTTGACCCTATGTATCCTTCCCTCGTAAAAGGGAAGTATTGTAAGCGTGAAAAAAATCACTTTCCGAGATTTTTTCAGATCTTCACGTTTCAGGGTCCCTAGATATATGTTATATCAAGACGGTTCGTCTGTCGGTCCTTCTGTCTGTCTGTCTATCTGTCAGTTCGGCATAGATTAAAGACTACTTACCCGATTCACTTCAAATTTGGGTCAAAAATTATGGATCATATGACGATGGTCTGGTAAGATTTTGGTTAAAATCCAATATGTCGAAACAAAATGGCGTTTAAGTGAAATGTTAAAAAAATTATTATTACAAAACTACTCATCCAATTTTGCAAAAACATCAAATATTATGTTGGAATCAACTGGTAACATTTTGGTATGAATCCAAGATGGCGGAACAAAATACCGGCCTAATAAACTATTTAAAAATTTTGCCTGAAAAAACTGCTTAATGGTTTAATTTCAAATTATGTACCTTAACTAATTGTGGTATAGGGATCAACTAGTAATATAGTGGTACCAATTCAAGATGGCCGAACAAAATGGCGGCCAAATAAAATGTTTGTAATCATGAAAAAGTCACCCTCTCACTTTTATATATTGTTACATCGGTCCGTTTGTCGGTCTTTGTGTCTGTCTGTCAATTCGCGGCGTAGCTTAAAGACTACTTACCCGATTGACTTCAAATTTTGGTAAAAAATTAAAGGTCATATGGGGATGCCTAGTAAGATTTTGGTAGAAATCCAATATGGAGAAACAAAATGACTGCTTAGTGAAATGTTAAAAAAATTATTATTTAAATATTACTCATTCAATATATCTAAAATTTTGCAAAAAACATCAAGTATTATGTTGGCATCAACTGATAACATTTTGGTACGAATCCAATCCGAATATTTAAAAATTCAGCCTGAGAAACTACTTAATGGATTGAGTTCAAACTGTGTGCCATATCTAATCGTGGTATAGGTGTCAACCAGTAAAAGTGTCGTACTAATTCGAGATCGCGAAACAAAATGGTGGCCAAATAAAATTTTTATAATCGTAAACAGGCTACAGGCCTCGAAAAATACTCCTCTCGAAATTCTAGATCCTTCTTATGGTTAGAGGCTTTTTTTCGTGGGATGATTAAATTGTAAAATACCTTGATTACGCAGTTTCTAATTACTTGTGGATTCACATTTTTTGAAAATTCATGTTTAGTTCTCGACCCATTTTGTGACACCTAACTTTGGATCGTTTAAATTTTTTTATGGTACTCTATTTTTCGAAACAAATCGAAATATGTGGCTTGCTAAATATTTCGCCCATCTTATATAAATTTTTTTTCCATAACTCTATTATGACTCTTCTAATAAAATACGGTATTTTACACATTTTTTATCCACTTATTTTTGCCTTATTGGCTTATTTATTTGCTTTAAACTTTATTACCATTAATCAAATGACAATCCTTTAAAACGCAGGGAAATTAACAGTATTCGTTTTGTGTTAGGTTATCTGCATATATATATTAGTTTGGAAATATGGGTAACGGATGTTTCTCAGGCCACCCAACTCGAGTTCTGCGCATGCGCGGATGCGAGTTAGCCATATGTCGTGTAAATTCTAGTAATTTTATGCCCTACCTTATATTTAGCGATAGCATACTTGAATTTCCTAATTTTCTTAATAATATACCTTTAAAAACTCGATTTGGAATAGCAACAAAAACTACATGAAGTCATAATTTTGTAATTATTTTTTACTGAAATTATATAAATTAGAAGGAACAAGCACAATATTCTCAGGACGACAACGCCGTATGTTTTCAACTTTTGGCGTCTGTTTTTTAATTGTAACCAAACTTTTAACAACCTGTCAAATCAAACATTTTGATTAAACAGATTAATATTTGTTTTGAATCGTTGTCAGTTAATAAGTTTATAAAAAATAGCTTTAATCAACCTATTACGATGCATTTCATTGCCACGTTCTAGTAAAGAAGTTTTACTATGCGAAAAATGCCTAAACCAATGTGATTTGTTTGGTAGTTATATATGGGCAGAAAAGTAAATAAAATAATCCTTCTGTGTTCTCAATGCTCTGAATTATTAGTATTTAAGTTTTTTAAATGAGATTTCTAGAAAGAAAAGAAGTTTATCTAGATTCTTTTTAAATACTTTCATTGAATTAGCAATAACTATGTTCATAATGTCCCTTTTTGGGATTTTTACTAGACTTTTTAATAAATTTATTCTAAAGTAACAGTTTTAACTTCGATTTAGTAGATGTTTTCTGTTCGTAGTTTACTCACGTTGGTCCAATCCAAGTTAGGAAATAACGGCTGCTTAAAGTGGAAAGTAGTTCTTGTAGTGTTACGATCGTGGGGGTACTACCACGTTCATCGCCTATCCAAACGTAAAATCACAATGTTCATTTGAATATATTTTTATCAAATATAATATATGTATAAGGGGTTATGCAGGGTGAAATTAGAAAATTTCCGTCAGATTTCAGTTTTAAAAATCATTTATTTTGGATTCTCCTGTACATTCATAACATATTTCAATTAACATTTCTATACGTCTAATTATTGATTTTGAAAAATTGGCGATAGACAAATTGGAATTTTAAGAGCCTGTAAAATATTTTAATAAAATTCTTGACAAAAGCTTTAGTAACTTTTACTCTAACAGTAATAATTCTGTATTTACAATTCAGTGATCGTATAAACAATTATTGTTAATGTAAAAATATGACAATATATCATTTTTAGTTTTGAATATCAATTTTTATTTCAAAATCCGCAACTAAAATGTGTTATATTACAAAAAAAAATACTCAAAAGTAAAACTTAATTACTAAGTACAATTACACAAGAAGACATTTATGCCTAATACCTAAAGTGTAATGTCTACTGTTTATCTTTAATTTGACGCCGACTTCATAAAATGAATTTATCAAGATGAAATTAAGTATATTTTTTTTATTGCTAATACTTTTTTTATGTCGCTTATATTTTTTCATAATTTTCGAAGTTTAAATATTTATGAAAACTTTAAAAAAATAAGACAACAGAACTATTTGGACTTTGGTGTTAAGAATAATATTCGTACACTTTGTAGAGTAAATTTGGTATAAAAATAGTGCAGAGTGCCCCAGGAATAATTACATTCATGATTACCAGTGGCTTAAAGCAATATGTTGTTATTTATAATGTTACTTTATGTATATATACTTATTTTAATTTTTTTTATACGAGCTGTAACTAAATGGGCACCTTTGTTTTTTTTTTTTTTTAGTTTTTTGGCCTTAGGATATTTCCCATTTACCCACGAAAATCAAGTTAATGTTATTAAATATATACAATAACGATAAAAGAACCCTAAATAACACTCAAACTCTTTAACATTCACAAGAGGGATGTTTAACAGGTTTACACGCTTCTCGCCCTGGGGTCAGTTCAGGACGTTTTATTTTATGTACAGAGACAAATACAGGTGGACCCGGATAAACATGGAGGTAACAAAAGGTTCAATACAAAGGAGGCAATGATTCTATCTAAACCAATATCCTAACCTTAAATTCTAATTTTGCAGGCTTTTAGAAATTCTTTATTTTTTCAATACTTGTTTCGGATAAAATATGGCTCATAAGCGTATGATGATTCATCGGAATTAGACCTAATTTGACTAGTTGCAAGCTTAAATACGATATTGCGGATTGATTGTGACCGAAATTAAAAAGTCTATGATTTAAATCATCCAGAGAATTATTATCACATGAACATAAAGGGCTATTGGATAAGTTTGCTTTAAAAAGGAATGTTTTTACAGCCCCATGGCCAACCATAAATCTAAAGTATGATAGTAATACCTTTCTAGATATTTTCTCTCTATGAATGAGGGGACTTTTATTTACTTCGGGGTGAATTGAACTATAAAATGTTGGGCGATTACCAGCATAATTTCGATAATATTGTCTCCATTCTACTAGAGCGATTTTCTTGTTAGCACTGATAGCGTCTGTGTATGGTATGCTATAGAAAGGTGTTCCTAATAATGTAGCTTCTTTTGCTGCTAAGTCTACTTGTTCCTTACCTATTAAGCCCGAATGGCCTTTTACCCATACAAACACGATGCTAACACTTTTTGACTGCAACTTAGACAATATATTTAATATATTAGCTATATATGGATGTGTGCAATTGCTGTTGTTATGCAGTGATAAGAGCACTGATTGTGAGTCTGACAGTATAATAGCATTTGCTAAGGTGTTATCATTTTCTACAAATTCTAGGGCTTTTAATATTGCCAATGCTTCAGCAGTAAATACTGATGCAACATGATTACATCGAAATTTTTGAATTATATTACGTTCTGGAATTGAAAAGGCACATCCAACCCCATCATTGTTTTTTGAGCCATCTGTGTATATTTGGTAGAAATATTGATGTTATTAAGAACCTGTTTTAATATATTTCTATTTAATGAAGGAAACTCGGTATATTTCGGAAAAATTCATATTTATTTTGAGGTAGCATATGTTGAATGGATTTTGGAACACAAAATACAAATCCGATTGATTGATGTTGTTAATGTGAGTAGCTGTTGTTGTAAATGCCTCAGCCAAAGGAGGACTATTTTTATTGGACCAGAATTTGATTGGTTAATTAGATATAGCTAAGTTGTTAATTTTGTTTAGTAATTGGTTATTTTTGTATTGCATGTTTTTTACAATAAATTTTTCAGACTGTATTCTTCGTCTATAGGATAGAGAAATTTCACTGGTTTCGGAAAGGAGGGCCAAAACTGGAGTAGCTCTCATAGCACCAGTAACCAGCCTCAAAGCTTTGTATTGAAGTCTATCAACTCTCTGTAATCGAGTGTTGCAGGCCGAGCCATAAAAAATTGCCCCGTTATCCAATAATGACCTTGTGAAAGCCGTATAAAATATTAAGGAGGTATTAGGATCTGCTTCCCATGATCTTGCCACCACAGCTCTTAGAATATTTAGACTTTTTTCCGCCTTAGTTAAAATATAATTTATATGATCGTTCCTTGTTAATTTATGGTCTAGTAAGACTCCTAAATATTTAACAGAGGTCACCCAAGGAATAATAGTTTTGTTGAGAACTATTGTATCTGTTTTAGTAATTCTATGCCTTGAGAAAACTACTACGGCTGATTTTTGATTGGATATATCGAATCCATTATCAGGAAAGTACGAGTTACAAATATACATCACATGATTAAGATTGGTTTTACTGGCTTCGATGCTTTTATATTTACTATATATACAGAAATCATCTGCAAATTGTAGAACTGCGGCGTTTAAACCTACAGAATGAAAGTCTGCTGTATACAGATTAAAAAGAAGAGGGCTCAAAACTGAACACTGGGGAATTCCTGAGGAAACCGTTCGTACTTCGCCGAATCCATTAACCATTTTTATGGTTACCTTGCGATCTTCAAATATCCTTACCAAATTATGAACAAAACTTTTAGGAATATTAAGCAACGTTAGTTTTTCTATTAAAATGTGTAAGTTAACATTTTCGTATGCGTTAGTAATATCAACGAATAAGGCTGCTAAATAATCATTGTCGGAATAAGTTAGCTGTATATCTGTAACAAAATGTGCCAAGCAATCATTAGCACTTTTACCTCGCCTGAAACCAAACTGGAATTCAGGCAATTTTTTTTTCAGATTCACACCACCATTCTAATCTACTTTTTATTATTCTCTCTAACGTCTTAAGAATACATGAGGAAAGCGATATAGGCCTAAATTCGTTAGTTTTTCCTGGTTTAGAGACTGGTACAATTAGAAAGTGTTTTAGTACTTCTATATCACGGGCACCTTTGTAGTTTAGTTTAGTTAGGGGATGCATATTATCTGTTTTTTACAAGGCATATCATTGTTTTCGAAAAAATATTTGCCAAAAATTACTGGAAAATATTTCTTAGATCCATAATTTCCATCCGCCCTGCTTTTACATTTGCATTTGCCTAATGACATACTTAAAATTTGGATTATTATTGAATTTATTGAATATGTCACTTCCAACTTTCATATGAAGTTCTCTGTATTCGTAATAGTTTTTTTTTTGAAATTTTATTTTTCAATTGATTTATAGGTTATAATTTAAAGTTACCCCTAGATTTTTCACAACTTTAGTAAGCACACTATATAAACCAAGATAATCTAATAATATTATATTTAATCTATTCTATCTAATTTTTCGTTCATCGCTTTAGCAAGAGTTTTAAATTTTAAGCGAACTTCATTTTCCATCTTAGATAAATTAGATATTCTTATTACCGAACTATGTACCTAAACTAGGCATTTATTAATGTTTAATGAGGATACTTATGCAAAATGAAACACTTTAATGAGAATGCAGTTTTCTTAGCTATATAGTAAAGGCCTTGTTTGAGAATATAAGTATACTTGTAAGGCACTCTTTGAGGCTTAATAAGGTAACTTCTTTGAGAAAATAATTTGTTATTAAACAGAAGCTGTGAAATTTCTCAATTTATTGTGTGAATATAGTACTTAAACTAGAATATAGAACGACTCCAGAGAGGCATATGCGTATTTAATTTTTATTCCTAAAAACAATTTAGAGTGGCATATATATTTTTTTACGAAAATTTGTATTATTTCAAAACTCAGAGTCTTTATTTTTGTTATTTTTAAAAAATATAATTTTTTTTAAATAGGTATGTACATTCCTTAAAGCGGAAAATTTTTATGTCTTAAAATCCTTAAAAACTTTTTATTTTTATCACTGAATATAAAAAATCGAAGTTTTATTTTTAAGTCTGAGTCTGCTTTTGGGGAATCTGCTAGCAGTATAAGCGCAATGGGCTATTTCCCAATAGTGCTGATTAAACATATCATTAATAATTTTTTTCTATTCTATTATGTTTTTTGTATTTAAAATATTATGTTAGTGGTGTTTGTCCTTTGTCTTAATCACGGACAAAAAATGTTAATATTTCCGAATAGTAATATCAAATTCTACTAAATCTTAGGTACGATAGCAAAAAATTTTCACAAAGGTATCTGGGAGTGGCTATTTCCAAAACAAAAATTAAAACTCAAATTCTAATTCAAGAGGACATCGAAATAACTCTAAAACCCGTCGACTTTTGAACGACATATTAAATGTCCCAAGTAAAAATATATCGTTTTGTCGTTAAGATGAACGAAAACTCAGTATATTTTTACTTCCCGTATAAAGAGAAGTATTGTTGTCAAAAAATCACCCTCCAAAATTTTTTCAGATCTTGACGTCTCAGGGTCTCTAGATGCCAAAAAACATGTTTTCAATTCAATTCCGTCGGTCTGTCTGTTTGTCTGGCTGTCTGTTTATCTGTCTGTTTGCGGCATAGCTAAAAACTACTTACTCGATTGACTTCCAGTTTGGTCAAAAATTAAGGGTCATATGAAGATAACCTGGTAACATTTTAGTAAAAATCCATTATGGCGAAACAAAATGGAGACCTAGTTAAATGTTAAAAATATTATTATTAAAAAACTACTTATCCAATTTTTCTCAAATTTTGCACAAACATCAGGTATTATGTTGGAATCAACTGGTAACATTTTGGTACGATTTCAAGACGGCGGAACAAAATGGCGACCTAATAAAATATTTAAAAATCCAGCCTAAAAAAAACTATTTAATTTTGTGCAATAACTAATTATGGTATAGGGATCACTTAGTACAACTGTGTTACGGAGACCTAATTAAATGTTAAAAATATTATTATTAAAAAACTACTTATCCAATTTTTCTCAAATTTTGCATAAACATTAGGTATTATGTTGGAATCAACTGGTAACATTCTGGTACAAATTAAAGATGGCGGAACAAAATGGCGACCTAATAAAATATTTAAAAACCCAGCCTGGAAAAACTACTTAATGGAATGATTTCAAATTTTGTACAATAATTAAGTGTGGTATAGGGATCACTTAGTACAACTGTGTTAATAAAATGTTTGTAATTTTGAAAAAAATCACCCTTTCAGGTTTTACATATCTTCACGTCTATTGGTCTGTCTGTCAGTTCGCGAGACAGCTTAAAAACAACTTAACAGATTGTTTTCAAATTTAAGTCAAAAATTAGTTATAAGGTAATAACGGCGTAATAAAATATTTAAAAAAACAGTCTGAAAATATTACTTATCAAACTAATTTCAATTTTTGTACAAGAATTAAGGGTGATATAGAAACAAACTGGTAAAGTTGTGGTACGAATATAAGATGGCGAAACAGAATGGCGGCCAAATAAAATTTTTGAAAAATCAACATATTTTTTACGTTGATCTTGTTCAATTGACTTTAAATTTTGCAGAAAAATTAAATGTGAAAATGGGGTAAACTGGTACGAATTCAACATGACGTGATAAAATGGCCGAATACGTCATTGCAAAAACCACTTATTGAATTTATATTAAGTTATGCCCAAAAGTCAAATGTGGCATAGATAGAAAGAAACTGGTATATAATATTAGTAGGAATCCAATATGATGAAACAAAATCGCACCCAATAAAAATGTTTGAAAAGACAGGATATGTAACACATATATAATCTGACTTTGTACTGAACTAAACTGGGTCACACTTTACTATTCCCAACAAAAGGAAAAAAACATAGCGAGGGAAGCTCCGTGTAAAGGAAATTTACCGATTTTTAAATATTTTATCTTTGGGCAGCTATGGAAAAACTGTAGACTTCTCGATATTCCGATATGAAATTTAGATACATTTTATTTTAAGTTTTCTTTACGAAAACACAATTTTTTCACTAAAAGGCGACGTATTTTTCAAAATCAACTCGCAAATTTTGTATTTGGCTGAATATTCTGTTCATTCCCTAGACTAATAGGTTTTCTGTCGGTGACACACATCAACATGTCATACTGCAAATATAAAGTGATTTATGTGAAGCAGCAAAATAGAGGATTTAAATTTACTCCGGTATAGTCCGACACACGATAAATGGCCATGAAGTTGCCGGGCTCATAACGATCAGGTGTATCCCCAATAAAGGAATTAAGGTCTGGTTTGCAAACGTTTCTCAGTACAGGTCGGTATTTCATTTTTATTATTAAATCATTTGAATGGTGTTATTTATTTTTAGAGTAACAATCATTCAGTGAGGTGTTATTAGTAATTTTTAAAATGTTTAGACAGTGGGTTGAAAACTGTGAATCCGACGACGAAATTGAAAAGATAAATGAGCAAAAAACAAAATGCCATTTACCGATGTGCTGCAAAAGAATTGTTTTACGAATATATCAAGGTGAAATTCTATTAAACTAATTCATTCGACCAATCAAATAAAATACGTAGTTTTAAAAATTTCAGTAATCCGGTTCTATCGATAAACTACTTAAAAACGATTTTTACGCTATAACAATATCAATAAGAGGCAACATTTTTCTTTTTCTAAAAATATAAAAAAACTTGGTTTGAAAAATTAAATTATTGCAAATAATACCCATCCTTATATTTTATTAGTAATATTTATGTATTATAAATGCTCAGAATATGTGAAGGAACATTCCTCGGAACATTTACTAAAAATAGGAAAAATAAAAATATTAACAGATCGTTGCTTCATAGAATTCAGTTTTAGAATGTACTCCAAAATATACCTACCAATTTTTTTGATTCTGATGATTTGATTGATTATTTTTTAAATATTTTTGTTATCTCTATTTTCCTCCATTGTATTCATACGGTGACGTCTTTTGTGACTCCTTACAGTGCCATTGACTATAGCACATCTGCCAATAATAACTCACATACTAATGCAAAGCTTTAAACCGCATTCACTAATATTTATATGCAGTAAAATCAAGAAACGTCAGTAACCTTCAAATATTTGTCTGCAGGACTTCTAAAAGCGTCAGAGGGCATAGAAACTACCATTAAGAGCATAATGGAGTTAACCGGCAATCCAAAGTCTACCTTGCGTCGATTCCTTGACCAAGACAATTCACTGGAGAGGAAGAACAGATGTGACAAACTCACAATGAAAGTGTTTGGGAATGGTGATGCAGAATTAACTCGCGGGGAAGTGTATGAGATGTATGAGTTTAAGCAGATTCCATCACTGGATTCTTTGCGAGAAAAGTTATTAGCAAATGGTCAATTCACTGCTAGTCGCGAAACGTTGCGCCGATTCCTGTATAAAATTGGATTTCGATTGAAAAAAATTGACAAGCGCATTTGCATTAGAGAGACCCTACGGCTAGTGGAACGGAGCCAACAATATTTAATCCAAATTCATCAATTCCACGCAGAAAACCGAAATATTTACTATTTACATGAGACTTGGTTGGATACCCATGACACTACAATTAGTTGGCAAGATATTTCACCAAAGTGCATTTTAAATGTACCTGCTTCTCGAGGGAAAAGAATATCCACCTTACACTGTGGCTCGAGGGATGGCTAGGTGCCGAACGGTTTACTACTTTCAGCAAAAAATATTAAAGACTGCTGGTTAGACTTACATCAGATCAGGACAAGTGAGCTTTTTGAATATTGGACGAAAAATCTCTTCTTCTGAATATCCCGCCAGGCAGTGTAGTCGTTTATGATAATGCTAGTTATCACAGCACCTTAGCTGAAAAAGTGCCAACCATAAGCACCAACAAAGAGGTCTACAAGAATTCCTTAGCCAACATGACGTCTATTTTGAAGAAAATTACGCAAAAAACAACTGGTTGAGGCACTAAAAACTAAATCTTATGATAAAACATATTCCGTAGATGAGGCTATGAAAGCATCCGGTAACATACCACTTAGATTGCCCCCCTACCACTGCGATTTAAAACCTAGAAATGATACAGCCTAAATTAAAAAACAAAGTAAGGCGCAATAATATATACCCAAAAATGTCCGCTAATGTAATTGAAGTAATTAAAACTCAATGTGAATTAATACCAGAGAGCAGTTGCAGAGCATGCGTTAATCATGTACTTAAAGTCGAAAATAATTATAAAAAATATTGGGAAAATGTAAATATATATTGTACACGAAGTACAGGAAAGTGGTATTTAAAGACAAGGAATATCGAGAATAGAAATGATAACCAGAACGGTCCCCAAAATTCAATGTCTTACCTTACTGACGGGATGATGAGCACACACACTTCGTCGGCCGACGTCTTGATTCGTTCTCTTTTCTCTCTCTCTGGAGAACGACTAGCGACACGGTACCTTACCAGAGTCGCACGGTTGGGTTTGAACACCGAATTTAGAGTTAATGATACACGGAAATTTACAAATGAAAATTAAAAGTCAATGTTTTAATTTAGAATTAAATTACAAGTTTAGAAATTAAATTAGATATGGTCATTCCTAAACATACCGCCCACCAAAATACAGTAATGTATTTTATTAATTACAACGATATATATGACTTATTATTATAAAATTATATTATTAAATACTATTTCCCAAATTCCCGGGGACACATACAATACACATATATGTAGCAAGAACGGAAATTACAAGATACTAATTTTGTTGCTGCAAAGGCAGTGGGCACAATTTAACAACTGGCCTCTTAACAAATCCGTTTGCAGTCTTTAATGTGACTACACGAATAATGTTATCTGAACCGGGGTGGATTTCACAACCTCTCCCCAACGGCCACTTTAATGGAGGTTGATTCTCATCTTTAATGACTACAAGGGTACCTGTTTTGATAAGATTAGAATATTCAGTCCATTTGCATCGCTGAAGTAAATTATACAAATATTCTCGGCTTCACCGCCTCCAAAAGTCCTGGTGCATTCGAATTAAAAGTTGCCATCGATTTAGGCGATTAATATTTAGAGTTGTAAGGTCGGAATCAGGGATTGTAGATAATGGAGCCAGAGTCAGGAAATGGCCGGGACTTAAAGCTGTTAAGTCGTTAGGGTCCGAACTTAAGTCATAGAGAGGACGTGAGTTTAGAAGCGCCTCAATTTGTATGAGGACTGTGTTAAGCTCCTCATAGGTGAGGATCTGTTTTCCAATCACGCGAGAAAGATGAGTTTTAACACTTTTGATCCCCGCCTCCCATAAACCTCCAAAATGTGGAGCTGAAGGGGGGTTAAACCGCCATTTGATGTTCTCTTTTAAAAGTGCTTTAGAGAAAATTTCTTTAAGATATTTAGCAGCACCAATAAAATTAGTACCGCAATCTCTGTGGATCTCGGTTACTTTACCTCTTCTAGCTATAAATCGCAGCAGAGAAGCTAGAAAGGCCTCTGTGGTCAAATCAGAAACCAATTCAACATGCAGAGCTTTGGTTACACAACAAACGAAAAGACAGATATACGCCTTCTGCGTTTTAGCACCACGATGCTTACTTAATTTTATAAGGTAGAGTCCTCCGAAATCTACTCCTACGCACTGAAAAGCTTTTAGCTGGTTTACGCGGAAACTTGGCAGTTCGCTCATCTTAGGTTTAGGGACAGGTTTGCATCTTAGACATTTGACACATGAAGACAGACAGTGTCGAATAGCTCGTTTAGGTGACATAATCCAAAAATGTTGCAGGAGTAAGTAATGTAAAGTTAGATGACCTGGATGCAGATAAGTATCATGAAAATGTGTGATAATTAATTCAGTAAGACGGTGGTGACTTGGAAGTAGTGCTGGATGTTTTTGTTCGAATGGTATATTTGCATGTAATAAACGTCCGCCCTCCCTGAGAACACCCGAGTGATCTAAAAAGGGACAAAGTTTCTGTAGAGGTTTTGAGGGTATACGTTTTGACAATATTTGCTTAATATCGTTGGCAAACACTTTATTTTGAACATATTTAACTGAACACATCAATGATGCCTGAAGCTCTTGAATTGAGATACACGTTTTGGGAATTTCAGGTTCAATATTCACTTTACGATGTACGAATCGTAATAGATATGACATAAATCGCTGTATTTTTAAGAGAGAGGAATATTTTTCTAACAATATATCAATGGAAGTTGGCTGATTTAATGATACCAATGTTGTAACACGCTGCTCAGAATCTACTATTGAATTTTCAGAGATTATATCCGAGTGGATAGGAAAATCAGAAAAGGGTTTTAAAAGCCATTCAGGGCCCTGCCACCATAATCGATGCTCAAAAAGCTGAGCGGGTAATAAACCCCGTGACGCTGCGTCAGCTGGATTGGAACCTGAAGACACATAATACCAACAATGAGCTGGTACAAGATCTTGAATTTTACTAACACGATTAGCCACAAAGGTATTCCATTTATGGGGTGAGGCTTTGATCCAGGCCAAGGCAACAGAAGAATCTGAATATGCATATATTTTCTGAGTAGGCAGTAATCACAGAATTTATTAAGTGAGACAACAGCAGCGCCGCACATAGCTCTAAACGAGGAAGAGATATTCGCTTCATTGGTGAAACTTTAGACTTACCACAGATTGGATTTACTGTAGGATGATCAGAATTATCTAGCATACGAAAATAAACTACAGCTGCGTAGCCTACTTCAGAAGCATCCCCGAAACCATGAATTTCAATACAAGACGAATTATCTGTAAGTACACGACGATTAAGTTTAATCGAGGACATTAATTTTAATTCGCTCTTAATCCAGAGGTTAACAATATTATCAGGAGGATTTTCATCCCAAGCTATACCATGACACCACAAATTTTGTATAAGACGTTTAGCAAAGAGAATCAAGGGGGCAAGAAAGCCAAGGGGGTCGAAAATACGAGCTACGTTGGATAGAATTGTACGTTTAGTACAGAGATTATTTTGGAATCGAACGTTATATGAAAAAATGTCTCTCTTAGGGCACCATAGTAAGCCTAAGATTTTTAAAATGGTATCAGAATTTTCATCAAAAAAAATACTTGTTTGGTGAACCGATGAAGGCAAAGTTTCTAAAAAGTCTTGCGAATTACTCGACTATTTCCGAAGATCAAATTGACCTTTTTTTTAGAACTGAATTAAAAATGAACTAGAAGTTCATTTTTAATTTTTAACGCCATATCTATGGAATCCGCCCCCCACGCGCAATCATCAATAAAGGTTCCGGAAGACAAAACAGTCGAGGCGAGGGGGACATTCTTTGCATTTTCAACAGCCAATTGCTTAAGACAGCGCAAAGCAAGGAAAGGTGCTGAAGATACTCCGTAAGTGACAGTATTCAATTCAAAATCTTGAATGGCTTCTTCATCAGATAACCTCCAGAGAATTCTTTGATAGGAACGATGGTTGGATGTGACTAGAATTTGCCTATACATTTTCCTGATGTCAGCGGTGAACACAATTTTATAACGCCTTAAACGCAAAAGTATAGAGAAAAGATCTTGTTGCAATTTAGGACCAACCAACAAAGTTTCATTTAATGATACACCTTCAGACGACTTACAGCTGGCATCGAAAACGACTCTAAGTTTTGTAGTGGAACTTTCAGAGCGCAGGATACAATGATGTGGAATATAATAGAATTTAGATGATGGGTTTATATCTGAACTTACCGAAGACATATGACCTAACTCCAAATACTCATCCATAAAGTTTTTATAGGAGTTATATAAAGAATTGTCTCATTTTAATTTCCTTTCAAGGGACATAAAGCGACGAAGTGCAATTTCTCGAGAATTAGAGAAGAAAGGTTCACCAGATTTGAAAGGAAGTGATGCAACGAAACGGCCATCATCTCTAGAATGAGAATTTAAAAACGATTTCTCGCACAATTGATCCTCTTCCGAAAGAGGGATCACGCAAGGTACTTCCTCTATTTCCCAGAATTTCTTTAAGATGGAATCTATATTAGTGACAACAGTTAAACAGGTACGATATCCCTGTGTGTTAGCAGATCTTGGACATGGTACTTTTCCCATGACGATCCATCCAAATAAAGTATTAAGAGCAACCGGATCATTTGGATTCCCATCGATTCGCCCGGGTCTTAATAAATAAGGAAATACATCAGCACCAAGAAGCATATCAATGGGCTTTGATATATAGAAATCAGGATCTGCAAGATCAATACCCTGTAAATGAGGCTAGTCAGAAAACTTTAAGATACTACTAGGCATATGGGGACAAATATTTGCAAGAATTATAGCATCGATTTGTAAGGAAGGAGAAGAATTATTGCCGTGCGGTCTTAAAATGCAACTGGTTCGACCTTTGGAGGAAATTAAGGATTGAGAACCGATTCCCGAAACTGGGATATGATAATGTGTTCTTTTAAGTTGCAGTTTACGAAAGCACTCTTCTGTGATAAAACTAGAATCACTACCACTATCAAGCAGAACACAGATTGTGTGCGGATGACCAAAGGCATCTGCTATGTCAACCTGAGCAGTAGACAGAAGAGCTGAAGAAGTGGGAGGCAACATGCTAGTGAAAGACTGAACAAAAGATAAACAAGTATTATTTGGAGGTTCTAGAACTGGAGTACTATTAGACTCTACAGGGGAAATTTGCCCATGCGAGGATGTGCTAGGCAAGTCTCTATTAATATGGAGCAAAGAATGATGTTTCTGCTTACATATCTGACAAGTAAAATTTGACGAACAGTCTTTATAGGCATGCAAACCCAAACAATTTACACATAATTTTTTATTTTTAATGGCATTGTACCTGTCTTCAGGACTATGAACAAGTAATGCATGGCATTTATAGAATGTGAGCTATTGCAGAATAAACATTTATTTTTATTCCGAGGAGGCACTTGATTTGAGCCGGAACTAACAAAAGAAACAGAAGCTTTTTCAAAAGCTGGATTTTTAGATTTAAAACCTTTGAAGTTTGAAGGCAGACACAAAGAAGCCGAATCCAAAGCCTTACATTGATTGGCTAAAAAGTCTATAAATTTTCGAAAGTAGGCATTTCTACGTTGCTATACTCTAATTCAAAACGTTTGACTGTGTTCGAATCGACTTTAGAAATCATCATATTGAACAATAAAAAGTCCCATTCATCAATAGGAAATGACAAAGTTGCAAGGGCATTTAAATTTTCAGAAAACGTATTTAATAACCGTCTAAGCTTTTCGGGAGATTCATCGCCCAGCTTAGGAAAATTATTAATGTTAGAATAATAAAGTGTGGCAAGCTTTCTTTTATTCTGATATCTATTTATCAATGCATCGTAGGCAATGTTATAATTGGCATCTGCCACTGGAATTGTTTTGACTAAATTAAATGGCTCATTAATTAAAGACGTAATTAAATATTGAAATTTTTCAATATTTGATAATGATCTGTTTTTGTGAATCAATGAATCAAACAAATCGATAAAAGACGGCCAGTTTTGAAAATTACCATCAAAAATAGGCAGCGAAATTTTTGGAAGTTTTGCAGTTGGCTTTGGGTCGTTAGAAGACCTAGACGTGTCTGGAAAATCTTGCTTAAAAAGAGAATAAAAAATAGTTTCTGCAGAAAAAAATTGTTTTTCAAATTCTATTCTAATGTTATCTTCATCTTCAGGATTTTCGGATGACGTTAAAATCTCGGAATGAGCATTATTAAAATCTGTCATCAAATCGTTAAGTCGTAAACCTCTTACTTTAAATAATAAACCTTTATTTGGATCAGTTGAAGCCTCATTAGCGAGATTATAAATTTCTTTTATTCGACTCAAACAAAGATTGCGTTTAATTTCATATGTTTTTAGCTTAGGAGGCATTGCAAAATAATAATAAAAAACAATTTAATTAAAAATAACACCAATTATATAAATTGCAAGATACGAAATATATTTCAATAGCTGTACGCCACTGTATATCGACGCTTGAGCTATATTGAAAGAGGCTATGACGGTTCACGCCCGCAGCGTCCGCTGAGAACGAGAGTACCCGAGCTAACCTCGAATCGAGGAACCTGAAATATTTAGGCCCAAAAAACAACCCGTTTGCGATAAGATTCGACACTGTATGCATAAATTGCCAATGAAATAAATTAATTTACCAGAGTTAAAATTACCTAAAAATGCCAATATTTATTATATGTGCCCGAAACTTGGGAAAATAATTTAAAGGTTGAACCTAAAATTATTTACTTTTAAAGAAAATTTGGTTAAATGTATTTTGTTGGTGTGATATTAATTATTATAGTATATAACTGAATAATTTTACTTTTTAAATAAGATTTTTTTATGAATCAGCAAGAAAATAATCACAATAGTAAAATATTTTTAAATACGGGGAAAAAAACTGTGAAGCAGCAAAATAAAACATTGAAATTAGAGATATTCCTTGTTTTTGCCAGAAACGAAATTAATGCTAGGATCAAAATCCGTGCTCGAAATTGCACCAAAATGTACGCGAAGTACAGGAAAGCGGTATTTAAAGACAAGGAATATCGAGAATAGAAATGATAACCAGAACGGTCCCCAAAATTCAATGTCTTACACTACTGACGGGATGATGAGCACACACACCTCGTCGGCCGACGTCTTGATTCGTTCTCTTTTCTCTCTCTCTGGAAAACGACTAGCGACTCGGTACCTTACCAGAGTCGCGCGGTTGGGTTTGAACACCGAATTTAGATGCAATGATACGCGGAAATTTACAAATAAAAATTAAAAGTCAATGTTTTAATTTAGAATTAAATTACAAGTTTAGAAATTAAATTAGATATGGTCATTCCTAAACATATATAGTAAATATATAAATAGTACAGATTCGGACTATTGAGATTATTTATTAAATCATTGATTGAGAGATACGTTCCACTCCTTTTTATTTTCTTTAGTTTTTAAGCTATCGGAATAACATTTTTTGTTTGGAAGAAAATAATAAAAATTATATAGTACGGCTTATTACTTTTCCGCATACTCATAATGTACGAGTATGTCAAAGTCAGCAATAAGCAATACATTTTTGTACGTACATATGTAAACATTGTTTCACTCTTCCTACTACCACCCTGAACCGGAATGATTTATTAGGCAAAACAGATGCACAAGCAGGTATAAAGTATAAAGGTATTACTTAGTCTTGACCATTTACGGGTTCCGGACTATATCATCTTTCTAAAACCGAACAGATTTAGGCAGAATAAATTTATTTTTGGTTTTATTGCCCATAAGTGTAAGAAACGTGGGTTGTTTGTATTAAATTCTGCAAGTCGATAAACCAGAATAAAAGCACATAAAATACAGAAAGAACTAAATAAAAAATCTGAACCGCCCTTTTTAAGAGAATATCCCTAACGTTATTAGGAAAGCAAATGATGAGTGCACATTCTTGCATCTTATGTGTTTGCCCTAATATCCTTTGTTTAATGCTTGAAGCGCAAATTTTATCCTAATTAAACTTCGAAACTCCGAGCCTTTGGATTATAATTACCGCAAGAATATGGGTTCACCATTTTGGACAAATATGGAGCTCCGAAAACTTTTCGGGGCTTAGCTATTGCAGCTGCTTTATTGCTTTCTAGAGTTACGATATATATACTATGAGTTGCTGAAGGAATACAACTAGGTTACGGATTACGTTTTATATATGGGCCATATTTCGTTTGTGGTTAAACAGTTACAGATAAGAGATGAAACTTCAGTGAGCACTAAACCTCACAAATCATTGTTCTGAAAAGTTTCTATGTGTAAAATTGAAACTTTATGAAATGAAAATTAGGCATTTTAGTTTGAGTGGGGACGGGATATTTTTCGGATATGTCAATAGTTATCGATACAACGAATAACAATAGGTAAACAGGAAATATAGATATATCGCTAACTATCGATATATTAATAATTTTCTATAACTATCGGTAGTTATCGATATATTGATAGTTATCGATACTTAACGGTAGTTACCGATTTATTAATCACAATAAAATTTTCGATTACCGGCATCTATCGACAATCTTAAATGCTGACCTAAATTCCCAAAACCGCTGGTAAAGTTACTTTTTAAAGTTTTTGGTGGCTTATATCTCTCTAGCTGCACTCGCCGCATTAGTATACAGGGTGCCCCAAACTCAGTGGCCTATTAGAAATATCTGGAGAGCCAATAAATAGATTACTTTGAAAATTTGGCTCTGGCCATAGATGATCATAAACTCTCTATTTAAGATATTTTATATTCTGCGGTGTTGCCGCTTCTACATTTAACCTGTGGCATCATCCGTTATCTAAATGAAATGCCCTGTATATTATTGCATTTTTGCATTGTCCTGACTATTCTAAACACTTTTTGTGTTATGTTTGCTGTATCCAAAAAGCTTTGTAACTCTTAAACGACTTAACTTATAACAAAATGAATTTCACTTTCCTATCCCAGTTTTTAATTATGTGTTTCCCCACATTAATTTCTAGTTGGAAAGGAGGTGTCGAAATTTAACATTTCCTGTTAAAGTAGACATTGATGTCAGGAGATAGATAACTAAAAACTAATATAGGAAAGTTCAATCCATTTCGTTTTTGGTACAATACAAAAATGCAATAATTATCTATTTAGAAAACAAATGATGCCACCTGTTTAAGGTAGAAGAGGCAATATTAAACAATTTAAATTTTAAAAAGAGTTTATATTCATCTATGGACAGAGCCAAATTTTCAAAGTAATCTATTCATTGGTTTTCCAGATACTTTTAATAGGCCACTGAGTTTGAGGCACCCTGTATGTTAGCGTATATAAGATATATGTTTATTTTACCGAAAATATATTAAAGACTATGGATTTATTTTTTAGCCTTTAAATGCTTAAACAGCAAAACACGACTAATTCTGTTATTTTGTCACTAACTTATGTATTTATGTACGTACACCGATTATTTCCTGACGGTTTGACCAATTTGTATAATTTTTTTAGAAAGGATTTAGGGTGGTGCCGGGGGGTGCCAATATGTGATACAAATTCAATTCCGGAAGAAAGATAAAAACTGACTGAAGCTTTAAAATTAAACGGACAACTTATTGCAATTCCTTTGTAATCAGAAGGAGTTTATAAATTTCCTTGTTCCTCCAGTAAAGTGAATATAAGTGAAACTGGACAGCCTTTGTCTACTAGACATAAGTAACATAAAAGATGTGTAAGTAAGAAAAAAATAGTTCAATCCGTTGTCGCCGAACACCAGCACACAAGAAGATACATGATTAATGTAAAAGATACCAAGGTTCTTGCATCAGTCTCGAGTTATTATGAACGAAAAATTAGACAATCGATTGAAATTATCGGCATCCTGAAAACTTCAATAGAGACACGGGCTACGTGTTACATGCGGGGAAACCAATAATCACAGTGGGCCACGCGTCGATGGGCACATTCATTCAGTGTTTTGGTCTTGCGCAGTGAAGATCCCTGAAGATGCCTTGTGCAATCGCAGGTGAAACGTCGGAAAGTAATTGCAATTTGACACAGTCTAAACCCAAGAAAACCATGGTTTCCTAATTGACTCCAGCCGTGAAAGCTTTCGTAGCATGTTAATAAAAATTCATGGTTATTTAAAAGAAAACAGATTAATATTATTATTTTTATTGGTAATAAATTAAGAACAAACAATAAAGTATTTATATGTTTTAAGACTTACGATCGGTTGTAGAAAGCTCAATTAAAGTTTAGATTGTTTAACGGAATGTCGAATTTGACAGCGAGTTGGTAGATTTCTCTAAGCAGCTTGTCAAATCTGAAAGCTCGGTTAAATATTCTAAGCAGCCATTAAGTTTTGTGCAACCGGCTGTTAATATTTTAGGAATCATTAATATTTATGACTCTTACAATATGTATCTCAACACTGTCAATATATAACGTTTTATAAAAAAATTTTAATCATTCAACCATTAAGCTCTTCAAAATATATAAAAACTACATACACACTTGCATATTCTAGGGAAAATATCTCCTGCCTGACTATATCTCCACTAAAACTGAGATATTTCGTAACTATGTGGTAAAATGTTAAAATTCGAATTCTAACCTGATGTCTTGCCGATACCTTTTTCCATGAAGTATTTTTTTCTGCATACATTATAGCAATGGAGAAATGAACAACATAAATAACTTGATAGTTATCGGTAGATTATAACTATCAAAATTTTATTTATCGATATATCATAACTATCGAAAATTATCAATAGTTATCGATAACTATCGACATATCGATAAATAAAATTTATGGAATATCATCCATTCCTGGGTACGAATGTTATACCTAAGTAAGAAAGAAAGTGATCCAAGTTAAGTTTTTATTATTTAGAATCAAAGTTCCGTGAAGTCTAATCAAGTATGTAATATGTGATTTAAACTTACTATCGATATACCGATACATCATAAATATAAATTATCGATATATCATAACTATCGAATTATCAAAGGTTATCGATAATTTCCCATCCCTAGGTACGATTATTATACTTGAGTAAGTGATCCAAGTTAAGTTTTTATTATTGAGAATCAAAATTCTGTGAATCCGTAAAGACTAGTCAACTATGTAATATGTTATTCAAACTTATATAGGTTGTAGCGAAAACATATGAAAATAAGAATTATCGCACGAGAAAAATTTATATTTTAACAGTTCACAGAATACCGTATATTGAACAGAGTTAGCAGTTGCATGATGGAAATCCATTTTAACTAAGTAAATCAAGACGCTACTCCAAATATTTCCACATAATTTATTAATAAAAAAATACAAATGACAATGGTTTCTCCAACACTGTGGTTTCATCAGATAAAAAACTTAAAATTTAAGGTTTATTTATCTCATGAGGCCACAGTTTTGGCGAAACAATTGTCATGTGTAGTTCTTAAAATAACGTGAGTGGAGATTTTTTAACAATTATTTTCATTTCTTAGTTAAAACCGTAGAAAAAAGCTCTAAGTTTGCCAACAACTATATCATATGTGGAAAACATATTAAGGATTGTTTAACTTAAAATAAAATTAACATAATTTGTGGAAAACAACATATTTATAACAAAAACTATTCAGAAATATTACCTTACTTGCGAATCCCTTCTTAGATGCCATGGGACGCTAGATAAAATGAATCCCGGGCATCTTGGATGACACATTATCATATAAAAGAAATATAAAGTAGCTCATAGCAAAGAAGGATTGTATGCTATTTGCAAGATAGTAAATCAAATATTTTTTAGCAATGAGTTATAGTAAGGGAAATGCTTCGAATTACCTTTTTCATATTCTCATAGATGTAAAAGGAAAAGCTATTATTTTAATTTAAGATACTGAAAAACTATGTATGTATATCCAAACATCACAACATGCTTAATTTATATTTCTTTAAGTTGTTGGTTTTGGCACCACTGGTAGACGTAAAACTACAGATGATATACATAGGTTGTGGTATTACTCAAAAATCCATAGATATTCAAGATATTTTCTAAAAATGATAAAAAAAACATGTTTTCACTTTAGTTTGAAAGAACTAAACTGCAACATATTGTAAAACGTAACCAACTTAACACGCTTAAGTTTATATTTGTTTGCAAAAGTATGATGTTTTATTTCATGGGTTACTAATGACCCTAAGAGGATATTGGAGTATTTTCGAAGTAAGTTTTTTTGAATACCTTTTTTCCTACAAATTGCCGTTAAAGTGGATTTGTAGTACATAATCACTCTTTATAATAGTCTAAATAATATATTAAACATAATAGACTACTATATGTAGAAAAATATAACCAAAAACAACTATACTCCGAGTAAACAATCCAATAAATTAAAAATAAAGGCTCCCTAAAAACTGTCAAACTATCTTGTAGTCGACTCGGAACTCATCGAGAGGTTTCCAGGGCCAAAGCTCTCAGCCCGCAATGGCCTCCGACCTGCTAGATCGATCTTGGTTCGACTGTCTATAGACCTAAGTCGCGTAACTGGCAACACTGCGCCAACTTTTGCTACATACAAGCACTTCATGACGACCAAACGGCAGGAGTGACTGGTGTGACGAATTTATTAAACATCTGATAAACTATTCGGAATATAACTGGTCTTTAATACAACGCAACAAAAAAATTTGGTTTTTATTCCTTGCGATTAACTGGCGGGAGGGGCTCGATATTGCATTCTACCTACTGTAAACAAGAAAACACTTGATTATTAACAGTATTGTATTATCTGAATCTGGTTGTGCATTTAAAATATATTTTCTTATTCGTCAATATATAAGTGTTAAGCCAATTTTAGGTTTTTGTTCTATGGCAATAGTTTAGCTACTTCGGTAAACAAACATTTGGTTACACTGTGAAATACCAAAACTTAATCGATTATTTACCCATCTTAAAATTTGATGATACAAAATTAGAAGCTACAAACTTTTTAACAGATGTACCATTTTCTTCTTATATGTGTAGTTTTAAATTGCTCCCAACCCCGAGTGAGAATAAACTTCCGATTCTGTGTCAGGTTCGCCTTATTTTAGATTTGTTTTTAAAATCCTTTATTTAAAATGGCGAGTTAGAATTTTGTATATGTTCCCTTTATGTATTGTACAATGCGGTTGTTTTTGTTTTTCCTAAGATTTTGATCACAGATATTATAGCTTGGGGATGCGTAGGATTAAGGATTTTAAGTGATTTCATTACTAGATTCCCAACGTTCTTAGCGATGTGCAGTGTAAGATTTAGGTCATTTTAAAAATGACATACTTTTTAATGACTTATTACATTTTTCAAAGACTTAAGTCAGCAGAGAAGAAAATTAATGACTTAAGCCAAATTAACTATTTAACTATGTTAAAAACTGACTTAGTCAAAATTTTGGCCATAATGTAGGAATTATGACTCTCGTTTCAGGTGCCTACTCTACAAAATCTATTCTCTAGCCTACTACCAGAGACTTCACAAAGTATCCTTATCGGGAAATGCACTAAAATTTGTCTAATCCCCAACCTGCCTTTGAAGGCCTTGAAGTTATCTACAACTCTGGTTAACATCGTTTATTTGAAAATAAAAAAGTACATATCTTCGTAAATATGCTATATTAGCTAGTATTTATAAAAGAAACAGTTTCTTTTATTTCTTCTAGAGACTAGTGCGAAAATCAGCTAATGAATTGTAACGTGCGCGAATTCTTTTTGCCATTGTTTTGTCTTTCGTAAAGCCGTATTGGTACCTCCTAGGATAAAAAAGAATAAATTTATCAAAATTTCCATCTTCTCCTAAAAGACATCGAGCTATTTTTTTTATCCGAAGTCGAAAAATTAGATAAAATTGAATTTCAAATAAAAATGCACAAAGTTTCCATTTGATAGGAAACTCAGGCATTTTCAAAGGTGGTCTGGCATTGCCGGCTCAAACTTTGATGGATATAAACATGTCTAACTGTTTATCAGTTAGACAGAGACGCGATGTTTGTAACTCAAAATGCCTTCAGAAATTTGTAAATATCTCTTTGAACACTTTGAGGGTTAGTGAAAATGAATATACATACCAAAAAGTAGAGATATAGCAAGTATTTAATGCCCAAATTTGGTAACAAAATGAAGATAGTTATATATCAAACTAATAAATAAAAGTACGGTTTGGAGATTTTAAGGTATGTATTAGAAGTAGTTTTATGCTTATTTTTTTATTTATATGCGGTATTTAAAGTGTTGCTGACTTTAGTACGTGTGATTTCGTGTTATATAATAAATTTCAGATATTTTGCATAGGATGTATGGTAGTAATTAATATGGATTTTATTTATTTTAGGAGGATCAGACATTAAATTTTTTAACCAGAGCTTATGTGTTACACAAGAATAATAGGTATAGAGTGGTTCTTAGTTGTTTAAGACAGTCTGAATTAAGAGCTGCAAAATTTTTTTATGTGTAAATTTTGGACGAATAAAAAACATAGATTTGAGATTCTCCATTAAGACCATTAACCTATCATATTTTTACTCTCCCATATAACAGTCCATATAAAAATGCATATTTTGGGATCACATTTTCTGATAACAATCCAATAAAAAACAGCAGGTTTAAAATGGTGAGGCAGCTCCTAAAAACGAAAAAAAAATAAAAAATATTCAAAAAACGATGAAACATATAACATGTTTTTGAATCGTTTTATTACATATATATTTTTTCTAACAAAAAAAACATTCCTTTAACTATGCATAGTAGCCCTTGGGGATGAAATAGCTACCTGAAAATAAAAAATGTATTCCAAAAGCCTTAAACTTGCAAATAAATTGTGTATACCATTTCGTATATATAAATATTTGTTTCTACTATGCAAGGTAGTAGAACATGAAAAATTTATTTTCTTTTTTGCATACACAAGCAATTTTTAATATATAGATTTACTATAAGGATGTGAAACAGTTCTCTAAAAATAAAATTTAAACTTTACGTTTTTATTTTAAGGGGTGAAAAATGCCACACCATAAAATAGGTTTGGTTATAATTTTTTTTTCAATTACAGGGTGATTCTAAAAGGGTAAAACATCTCATTGAAAGTGAAGATATATTTTTATTTCAGAACCTAATAATATTTTAAGACACAATAAAACACAAATATTTTATATTTTTTGCATATCGATTTAGGGTTCTTGTTATTTCAGATTAGCGTTTTTGCGTACTACGTAAGT